>JBBMKD010000067.1:14673482-14782881 GCA_037834095.1 Argya squamiceps
TTTTCCCTTTTCCCTTTTCCCTTTTCCCTTTTCCCTTTTCCCTTTTCCCTTTTCCCTTTTCCCTTTTCCCTTTTCCCGTTTTGCTTGGGAAACTAAACCTCAGCCTTGTATTGGAAGAAGGAAAATACTGAAGAAGGGCTAGTAGATTGAATGCAGAATCTCTGGAGGACATTAAAGGAGAATGAGTGTAGATTGTAATGGTTACAAATGGGAGATGACAAATGAGAACACCAAGAACTACTGACACATACATATTTGATAGACTGTCTAATAGAAAAGGTTGTATTGACAACCATAGTACAAAGAAGAGGAATATAGTGACAAGGAATAATTAATTACAAACAAGGACTTTTTTTCCCCATTAGAGCCATTTAAATCCAAGTTAGTATTATGCTGATATCCCTTGTGTGGTGGACTCAGTGTCTCCAGTTGAGTTAGGTTTGCCTACCATACTACTATGGCTTTAACAAACCAGCTCATTTAATAGTCTAGTTGGAGAAAGATCTGATTGTTTAGGAGTTGTTTCAACCACATTAGAGAAATCTGAGTGAGAGGTGATTTGTATGTTTTGAGACCTTCCTCTGAAAAGCTACAAAAGTAGCATGGAAGATAATTTTTCATAGTTATCTGAGTTATATGTGGAGATGGGGGTTTACAGCTTTGTTAAATGTGAGGGTGTCTCAGAGTTAAGAAAAGGAAAAGAAGATGTGAAAAGGGTGTCTAATGAGTTTCAAATACAATAAAAAGACAACTCTTTAGGAGACAGTTAATTAAAATTCTGGAGTTTAGTTTATTGGAAAAAAAATTCTGAAGTTGTGTTTCAGAGTAAGCAAGTCACTTGATACTTAATACAAGTTCTTCAAGAGCTGGAGCTCCATAAGACATAAATTATTCCCTCCAACAAAACACAACTAATAAGAAGTATTATTTCATAAATAATTGGTATATTTTCTCCATTAATATTAGTCAAAATATCAGCTTTATCCCTGAGGTGAACTGTGAAGATATACAAAGCAAAGGTATGGAAAGCACGCATTTCAAGTGAAGTTTCAACATAAAGTTTGCTTAGCTTTATTCACTGAGTAACTTTAACACATCACATTGATTAAACTTCCATATCTTCACAGTAGTCCAATGAATATTTTCTTAAAATGGCTTTGAAATTTTAACTGCTAGATTTTGGTTTATTATCAGTGGTTTTAGATGGGTAAGAGAATATTTTCTAAATTAAATATTGACACTTTCAAAGCATGATTTCCTGTCGTACATCCACTAGTGAAACCTCAGAAGGTTTTCTAGCTCAGAAGGTGATGTGGTGAGGTTGCACTTGCTTATTAACACATAAGTAATCTGCCAGAGAATGGATGTCTTTGTATTGGAGGTAAACTGAAGAAAATAAGTTTTGGTTGGCTGGTTAAATGCTGTTTAAAATATTTAAAGCTGGCCTATTTAAGATTATACAGAAGAGTATGCTGGATTTTTACCTTGCATTGCCCTGTCACTTTGTATTAGTTCTCAAGCTGGAGAAGCAGATTAGATCATATGTTTTTGTGTCAAAGACTGTTGATATATAGGGCATTGTCATTACAGCAGTACAGCTTCTTTTATTAAAGAAGCTTACTGTCCCCAAGGGGAGTCTTAACATATACTGTTATTTATGCACAGATGCCTCTGTCATTTAAAGAGAGGTTTAAATTGTATTTCAATATTGGGATGATAAAACATTCTTTCAGACTGCCTGTTTGTGCCTGGGCTAGCTCTAGCTCATAAGACAACAAAGAGGAAACACCCACAGTTTTCAGGCTCACATAATGTATAATTAGCTGTTACAATTAACTGTGTTGTTAGTATCTTTAAGCACTAACACTTAACCCACAGCTATTATAGAAACAAAAAAGTGAAATCTTGCTTTCTTCAGAAACTCCTTTTTGTTTTGTGAAGTTTAGCAAGTTCTAAGGGGGCAGTGCAATAACTTGGCTTGGCTCTTGTCACAAAGTGATGTGACGTGTGCTCTCACCTGAGAAATGCACAAACAGGGTTTTTTTGGTTTTTTTAATATTCATTCCAACAAAATGGTCTCAAACTAATGCCATGGCAGTTTTTAGGTAAGATGACCTACCATAGCAATAAACCTTACTTCATGGTGCCAGAGAGTCAGATTTCATATGTGGCTTATTACCATTTTCCCTCTAGGTTTTGACTCCTGGTTGTATCAATCAACTTACTGTTGCATTTTCATCATGAAATCCCTGCATAAAGAGCTTAGAAGAAACCTAAATCCATTATTGACAGAAACAACATCGTTTGTGCCAGATGGTTGCAAGATGCATTGATTACAGCTGAACTGTTAATCCAACTCAGCCTTGGGCAAGTTAACCCCAATCCTGTTCTAGCATGAGCCCGTACCTTCCTCTCCATGTTGTCAATTGGCTTTCTCTGCTCATAATAAGAAGGGATGGTTGGTGATGAACAGGTTTAATCTCCTCTGCAAGGTCATGCTGTTGACAGGTGCCATGACAAATTCTTTAGAAAATTGAAATCCTTCCTAGATCAAGAAAATTTTTCCTAACTTGCTCTGATGCAGTTTTAACTATTAGCCACTGATAGAGGAGGGAAACTAAATTTCTGGTTTTTATGATCCTTAGTGTTTCTGAGTTTAAGAAGAGTGCTGATGTGGATCCAGATTTATTTAGCCAGGTGGATGTCTATGGTAAAGATCCAGTCTTTGACCAAAACCAAAGTTTTTAACAGTTTATTTCTGTTTAAATAAACAGAAAAACCATTTGGCGTCACTGTGGCATTCAGTAATTGTTGTCAAAAAGACTTTTATTCATGTTACCTCAGTTTATCCAAGTCCCTAGCTTATTTGTTTTTAGACAATGGTTACATAAAACATAATGTTACCTGTCACAAGTAGTAATCTAAAGATCTGATTCTGCAGAATCAAGCCTAAGAAAATGTAGATAGTAAGACTGTTACCAGAATGGATGAAGCAGATAGCTAGAACTCAGTGAACCTGTTTTGGAAATTATTATGGGAGCTTTTTGGTGTCTTTGATTCAGTGACAATTACAGAAATCATCACCTCCTAACACCTCACATTAGGGATTAGAATGATTTAACTAGAGAACAACTCTAGCAGACCCTTCTTGAACGGTAGTTTGAACTAAATAGTCTTCCAAACTAAGTGATTCTGTGGTTACAACCTTCAGCCTTTTGCATAAGGCTGGCACAAAAGGTAGTGTTTCAGGTTTCTTGTGAAACCAAGGATTAAATAACACTTATGGAGTTTCCAAGCTTTGGTCAGGGTTGCTGCATAAGGTGCTTTTCATCCTCATCTGCTGAAATTGTGCTAGCAGCTCCAGAGAGGATCTAGAGATGCTGCAGATAGTTATGGTTGTAAATCTTGGATTTAGAGAGATAGAAATGACAGAAGCATTATGATCTATGTCAACATGCTTGAGTCAAATCTTTACTTAGGACTTCAGTGTTTAGTCTTCACTGAAATGATAGGAGAACTTCACTGAAGCAGGATGAGTAATCTCTCTGGATTTGGGTTCACTCAGAGATAACAATGCCCTTACTACTTGTGCTTCCTTCTGGTCTCTATTGTAACATCTGAGCTCTTGTGATTGAAACAAGAAGATAATTCTGAAGTGTTTTCCCTCTTTCAGGTTCTATGCAAGTGATGAATAAAACAAGACGTATCATGGAGCATGGAGGTGCCCATTTCATCAATGCCTTTGTGACAACGCCCATGTGCTGCCCATCCCGCTCCTCTATCCTGACGGGGAAGTACGTCCACAACCACAACACTTACACTAACAATGAGAACTGTTCTTCTCCATCATGGCAGGCCCAGCATGAAATACGTACCTTTGCAGTGTACCTCAACAATACAGGCTACAGGACAGGTAAGATCAAGGCTGGGTTCATCTGAAAGCTTCCTTAGACTTACTGGTACAGAGGCTAATGTATATAATATTGTAATTCTAATTTCTTTTTGACTGCAGCAGTGCATAATGCCAGAGCTTAAGTGTTGGTTTAGCTTCCTTGTATTTGTACTTGAGGAAATTTTTATTTACAAACAAACAGCCAACAAAAATCCTAAGACTTCTGTTTTTCAGAAGGTGGCAGTAAAATACTGTGCATGTTTGAACTGAAGGCCTAGCAAACCTAGAATGTGGCCTACAATTACCTGAAGTGTGCAGAAAACCCAAGAAAGATGCTATGAAAAGGAATTAGTGTTTTGACTTTTTTCATAAAACTGATATATTAAGAATAAGACAGACGGCACTGCTCCTTTTGTACTTTGGGGCAGTCAGCTGGTATGATTTCTCTAGACAATCAGTTCCCGGAAAGGTGTTTAGGAATAATTGGCAAGATGAAATGTACTCCTGAGAAACAAATGTGTGCATGCTCTTTGCATGCATGCACCTCAGGAACAAATACCATGTAGAAAGGACTTCAGAAAACACGTAGGATATGTTTCACACCTAATTCCATCTTGCTTCCCCCTGACATCAGATTTAGGTCCTTGCCTGTGACAGTGGTTTTGTTACATTCCTTGCTAATGCCTTTTGTCACGATGAGAAATGGTAATAAACCTGTTTCTTTTTGTGTTATTTATAGTGTATATGAACTGCAGTATTGTATTACACTTGTTATTAACAGAATGCATATTTTTGCCTTGAATTCATAGTTATTTGATGTTTCCATAAACTAGTATAAGCCTTGAATAGTAATTGTAACAAGATCATTGTTTTCTCTCCAACTATTCACATGAGTTTTGTGTGTTATTACTTCAAAATCTTTGTCTTAAATAAGTGATTTCCTTGTTTTGTTTTTATAAAATGAAGACCTGAATTAATCTGGAAAGAAATAAACTAGGGGAAGTGCACACACCTTATTAATTGCTTGCTGTTTCCCTCAGTTTGTTGTTCCTGGGACCAATACCAATGAGCATATGAGTACCAAACCAAGGTTAATGTTTTATTCTTCACAAATTATTTGGTTGGTGTTACTGAGCTTTGTCTGTTGAAATACTTTTTATATTTAGTGGTTGTATTTCAGATCCTGCAGTTTTTACTAACTTGCGTAGTTATTGCAAGTGTCCTGGTGTTCATATGTCTTATGTTTTTTACATTGACTTAATGTTTAAATTTAGGTCCAAGATCTTGGTGAACCTTTATTACATTTTCAGTCTACCTCTCTTAATTTGGAAGCTAAATTTATGGCAACACATAGAAATAGGGTTTTTACAAGTACAAAGTGATAGTAAGGTGAAAAATGAGATCCTCATTCATCTGGTTAAATGTGACATGCTGTTATACAAATTTAAATGGAAATTGCTGTAATTGGAGGCTGGCGTTCATTTCTGTTCTCCAGTTAAAATCTGGAGTTATCCACTAGGAGGGATGTCAGCAGTAATAAGGTATTTTTTACCTTTTTTTTTTCTTCCCTCTCCCCCCGCCCCTGCCAAAGATTCATTAGCTTTACCTGTTTCAGAAACAGCAGGAGATTGTACTTGAGAACCTTGTCTACTCAGTTTCTCAAGTTTCAAAAGAAACCTGCTAAGGAGAATATTTTGAAAGTTATGAATAAAGTTTCTCTGAAATAGAGAGTCCTCTTGGAATGTGACTACAGTGAACAGAGGAAGATGTCGAAAGCACAGGAATTAATTCATTGGTCTTTATTTTTGAGGTCCTTTGGTTTGCCCTGCAGATGTACAGTTTAGCTTCTTAATTCCTTGGTTTTGGGGTGGTTTGTTTGTTTGCTGGTTTGAGTGGGTTTTTTGTTTGTTTATTTTTGGGTTTTTTAAGGAGTAGAAAAAGAGGCAATGAGGAGTAAAGCTTTTTGAGGCTTGCTTTTATATTTCAGTTCACAGCCTTGGAGTGAGAAAGCTTTTTAATCAATTCATAATCCAGGCCTTCTCCCTGGGTTTTTTCTCTCCTCTTTTCTCTTTTGTGTAATCTTGAAAGCAAAAATTGTACTCTTCTACTCCACTTCATAGCTTCCATCTGTTTTTCTTTTCTGCTGCTGATTTCACATCTCCTTTGCCACTTCTTTATCTGTTGTGATTTCCCTGTGTTTTGTTCTGTTGCAAAAGATGATTCTTCTGGGGATCAGTCTTTCTGCACTGTAGTGTGTTCTCTGGGATGGTGGCATTTGTAGCTGGGATCTATAGAGACTTGTGCTGCTGCTGACACGTTTGGGAATGTGCTAGTCCCATTCAGGCAGGAGGGAGCAGTGTGGTGCAGCTTTTTCTTGCACAAGTTGCAAGTGAAAAATAGCAGATGGAAAAGGTGCATCTTTCCCCTAATTGTTTATTTGGTTTCAGCCTTGGTTGTCTGTTTTATATTTTTTAACTTTGGCACTTTAAAAAGCTTAACCAACTTTGTTAGGCACTGTACTTGAAAGAATAGAGAGGCCAAGCTCAAGGGAAGTTCAGTCTTTGGCTGTAACAGCCAGGGCTTTGACTCTCATGCACAGGCTCGCTGTCACTTCATGTTGCTCAAAATACATAGCACGGGAGTACAGAGGGTGGGTTTTCTTTCTACAAGGGAAGCCATTGAGGCAATAGGTATTACAATATGTTGTGCTCTGCATTAACCTGTTTCACAACTTAAAAACTGCCAGTGTCTTGAAAAGCAACACGTTCTTGTTATGTAGCCACTACGCCTTCCCACAACTCGAGTTCCCGATCTCTGTATGTTCTCCTGTAGCGAAATGTGGGAAATTGGGCCAGAAGGGCAGCTTATGTAAGTAAACTAATTCAGTTGATGAATCAATCTTTAGAAAAGTCACTGTAAGGTACATCTGACTGTGGTGTTTCTGTTATGCCTTCTTGCTATGTTTCTGCTTTCTCTACCCCTAGCTTTCTTTGGAAAGTACCTTAATGAATACAATGGCTCCTATGTGCCTCCTGGTTGGAAAGAGTGGGTTGGATTACTTAAAAATTCTCGATTTTACAACTACACACTCTGTAGAAATGGCGTGAAGGAGAAGCATGGATATGACTACTCCAGGGTAGGTCCTGTTGATTTATTTCTATTAACATTTGGACATGACCACAAGAAAGCTTCACTTCATGGTTTCAGTTTCTCTTTGTACTTGAAAGCAGTGGTGTGTAACATTATCTACAACCAGGAACAGTAGTGTTGGGACATCGTTACTTTCCATTCTGAGAGGGTTATGTTACTGAAAACATTGTTACTAATAGTGGAAACAAGTAAAATGTTCTTAGACTGTGTTAAATATTAGGAGCTGAAGATGTGAACTTAGACTTAAATGCTTCACGTTAACTACTTCGGTGCTCTGTATGATAATTATTGTGGCAGTGGAGTTACACAAACATTAATGAGGTAAGAATCCATTTCCCTCCAGCTAAGACCTACCCTTTTAGTTTAAGGAACTTCTTTTGCAGCGACGATATTATGTAGTATTCACAAAATCTTGGTACAATTTATGGTAATTCTGAATGAATGGAGAATTTAACGGTTACATTTGTATTTCTGTGCATACAGATGAATGTGTTCTTTAATATCCTTTCAAGGATGTTATACCCTGACCAAGCTTACAGAAATGCTTCAGTCATGGCCAAATACAGTTTTATTTTTTCCTCATCTAACATGTTACAGCTCAATACCTGTTTACAGTCAGGAATAAAAAGTGTTCCTTTCCAAAGGAACCAGCTTTAGTGAAGTCCTAAAGTAGGCAGAAGTGACTCTGAAGTATGTGATGGTAACTTAATCTGTCCATAACCTGCTCTAGTTTTAGTGTGTAACTAAGGAAGTTGATTTACTCTGGAGTGATTTGTAATGTATATTTGTTTAACATGTGTTTTGTTCGCTTTCTCTTATTGATCACAAATCCTGCCTTCCTATTTGTGTTTCATTAGCATAGTGTTCACAGCCAGTTTCTCCTTTAAAAGGTTGATGTCTGGGATTTCTGCTTTCCTTTGCCCTATTTGCCTTTTATAATTGAATGTACTTTGTGCTGAGAAATTAAACTTCACAGTCTTCTAGGGTTACCTTTTCCATCACCAGCTGCTAAGGGGAAGAGGCAAACTACTGTACAGAATTATTTCTCTTCTATTTTCCTTCTGATCTATGAAGAATGTCAGAGCTAATCTTTACAGCTGTGTATTGAAATGTTATGATGGAAATATAACTTGTGTGAAACAGTGTCAGTCGAGTGACTTCATAGGCACTGTTCTCCATCTCCATTGTACCAAGGAGCCAAGAGGGAGCTTTATGCTCCAATACCTTTAGCTCTGTTTTGTGGATGCAAGATTTGAAAATGTTTATGTTTTCACTTGTTTTAGCTTTGCTTACTGAGTTTTGTAACAAATAAAAAAATAAGGATGATGAAAATAAAAGCTTTTTATAATCTTCATGTTCTTGCATAATGAACAGCTGCAGTAGAAAACAGCATGCAGAACAATGGCACTGGTAGATGCTAACACTGGAGTTCAAATGAGCAAACAGAAGCTGAAATGGAAGACTTTTTCTCTTTCTTTCCTGCCATTTTTGTTACTGGAAATGTGATTTTCCAGCAGTGACCAATATAATCAGATGATTTTTTTTTTTAGTCCTGTCTATTAACATCACTAATGTTAATTATGTCTCGGTGGAAAACTAGGAAAAAACCCTCAAATCACTGATATTTCTGTCTTCTAAAGTAACTGCTAAACTCCTCTGAAAATTAAATTCTTTCAGATTTTCTTACAGCGTATATTCTACTTTAATTTTTCTTTTTCAGTTTCTGTCAACATTTTTTAGATTAATTTTAACTTTGTACAACTACAACCTCAACAATATGGATCTTTAAAAAATTCCTTAAAAATCAGTTAAGTTAAATGTTTTTATTTGGTGTTTTGGCCTGGTAAATCCTGGGTTTGCAGTGATTTTCACTTTCACCATGTGGAAACCTGTATCTTTAAAATTAAATTGGAAAACTGTACTCTTCTAAAGGCTAAATCAAAGATGAGTTGCATGCTTAAAGTGATTGACCAGCTTAGAAAAGCAGCATGATTAAGGTTAACGGCAGCATGTTTTTGAGAGCACTTAAGTATTCTCTCAACTATGAATATTGTCTCAGGCATTGAAAGCATGTTCAGAAGTCAGTTTGCTTTGGCACATTTTCACTTCCCCTGCATACTTTTATGAGTGGAAGTCCTTCATTTAATGCCTATTTAGAGTGAAAATGCTATCCCAGTAACAGTCATAAGCATGGCAGTTTTGTAACAGTCATGCCTTGTGTTGGGACCAGTGTGTAAAATGATAAAGGGAGATTTTGCCAGCCTTCTTCTTGGATACACAAGAAATAACCTGGGAGAAGTAAATGTAGTCCATGGAAAAGGCTTCCTTTGAATGACAAGCTGACTTCTCAGACCAAGCATGTTGACAGAGGTGAAGAGGAGCAAGTGTCTTAACTATGGACAGAAAGCTGTATGCAAAAGGAAATGCAATCCAGTCTGTACCACACTTTGTACTTGTTGGCTTGACCAGAGGCAGATGTTATGTCTGATTGTTATGTCTGATTTTATGTCTGCTAAAACATGACAGTCATTTGGGGTTTTCTTAAGGTGTGGTGTCATATCCTACTCATGTTTGAGGGGTATTTATATTTGTAGTGTTTCCTGGAAACACCTAAGGCAGAGCATGTCTTGTCATTAAAAATCCTGTCTTCAATACCTGTAGCTCTTGCAGATATCATGAGAATGATAACATTTCTTAGAAAATATAGAGATAGTTCAACTCTTCTACAGAAGTTTTCTGAATTCTCAACAGTATATGGGATAGAGCTATATCTCTATCACATTTTCACTGTAATATTGAATGAAGTCTTTGGTTCAGTTAGCCCACCATCTTCTCCTGTTAGTGATTTCTGGTTCAGAAGGAGATTAAAAAAAAAAGAACATCAAGCCATTCAGATTTTCAAAGTATTTTTATGATGTAAGGTTGGACTATACACCTTGTGGAACTGACACTGATAATTTTTTTAAATTCATACCTGGTCATTGCATTTAGTATTGTGTTTTTCATAATGTAGTTACCCACTTTAGGAAGAAGGGGTAGTGATCTCCTTTAGTGCCATTCAGTTCTGAGAAAAAGCTAGAAGCTGTTGGTCTTTTTATTTCTAGACAGTGAAGAAAGAATTATTTAGTTCTGGTTTTTTGAGTTTTTAACATCTGTAACTTACTTCCTCCTTGTACCATTCTAAGTAGCATCTTTTTTCCTATTTCTTGTGATACCTCGGATCTCTCCTTTCTATTGCCCCCCAGTTTGAAATTCCTTTTCAAGTGTCTCATTATACTTTTGCTTCTACTTGCAGGATTATCTGACTGATCTGATTACCAATGACAGTATTACCTTCTTTAGAATATCAAAGAAGATGTATCCTCACAGGCCCGTACTGCTGGTTATAAGCCATGCTGCTCCTCATGGTCCTGAAGATTCAGCCCCTCAGTACTCACAACTCTTTCCTAATGCCTCAGAACACATGTAAGAAAAAAACAAAACCTTTGATTGATTTTCAGGTTCTGGAATATGGAAGTTCTGGGTACCTCAGGGGGAGCAGTGTTTTCTTTATTGTACTCTTTGCATAACTTTGTCATGAATATATAAGAAGAGTTTCCAGATTTTTTTTTTTAAATCTCTTCAGACTAGTACAAGTGTCTTGAGAATGGCTGCTGTATCTAGAACTCAGAATTGTAGCTCATTGAGATAAATGAAAATGTTGAATTCATTGGACATTGTTACAGACTATTTGGGAAGTAAAGCACTTTTTATTCTGAGCAGGGTGATCAAAATCTGGTTCTTGGATTATAATATCTTCAGGGGAAGAAACTCTATCTCCCTGTCCTTACTTATAAACTATAGTGTGCAATACGTATTACTCCTGTCTCATATATGGAAAGAACAGAAATACAGGGCCTGCAGCACCAAATTACACAGACTATTCCTGGATGAGCTGATGTGTCTGTACATGATGAAATGTCTTGAACAGATCCCAAAAGCAGTATCACCTGGTTCCTGAAAGAACATGTTCATAAGTTCCATGTTGGGATGTTTCTTGCTCATAGCACAGAGACATTTTGAATGTACAGATCTTAATGCTGCATTACAGATAGCTCCTCACATGGAGGTGAAATGAATGCTTCTCCCAAATCACCTCTTGATGCAATTGAAAACATTCTTACAGTTCTAATTACTGGCTTCATGCCTTCCTTGATGTTCAACATCTGTAACTTTCTTCTTATGTGTTTTCCCCTCCCTTTTTAAGGGGAATTCTGTTTTACTTTGGGTTTGTGGAAGAGCTGGGAACTGGTGGAAATAATTGTCAGTTGGTGGCCGAAGACTCTCAGGCCTAGACCAAAGTCCAGTGAAAGCCATTTGAGCTTTTTTGTTTTATTTAAAATAGAGTCTGAAAGAAAAAGCTTATTTTGTTCTATTTTCTGTAACTGTGTATTTCTGTAACTGTTCTATTTTTTGTGTAACTTAGAATTATATATTTCATTATTTTCGGCTGTGTTCAAGAGAGTCTGTGGCACAGATCTACAGCAGTGGAGTGTTTCTTGTTTGTAAGTTTACCAACTTACACTCTTTCATTTTCTTTGAAATGAAAACTACAGAAATGCCCAATGAACAACTTCTCATGGCTTATATGTAGTATTGACCTTAGTTTTATTTGGTTCCTTTGGAAAGCATTTGGATCTTGGGGTCGATTATCATGCAACATTCTGTAGCAATTTACTTCCTAGCCGAATGAAAAAGAGTAGAAGGATTGAAGCAATGGAAAATACAGATGATATACATCTATTTTTCTTTTGCTAGTACTTTAAATTTTATTGTTCACACTAATTAGGTTTATCTTTCTAATTATAAAGTAATTACACTTTTTTGTTTAAATAACTTTTCTTATAGTGATAACAATTATGCAGGAAGTATTACTTTGTGAAAAGAAATTTTGTTTGTAAAAAAAGAAATTATCCTGGTAGATTAAGAACCCATGTTTTTCTTTTAGATGTAAACATAAAATAGGACTTCATGTACGTCTCAGACAAAGAAATTGACAGTTTTCTTCTAAACAATTTTTCCAGCGCTGCATAATGACAATAACAATAATAATGATAATAATAATAGTAATCTGCCACAGTTTTCATTGGTCTGGGTTTAGGAGAAAATGTGAAAATGCAGAACATGTACATAGTGAGGGAATGATGCAAATTAGTTCTCTACTTTCCATTTTTCCCCTTGTTCCCAAATGCCAAGGAATCTCAGTGACAGATAAAGCTGCCAATGATAAAGGGTTGCAGGCAGTCCTTGCTGTTTCATTGTCATGTGGATATTGTAAGGAAGGATCAGAATGCAGGTGGAACAGTTACAAATTGCCCTAAAGCAGTAAGCAATACCCTGAACAAAGTCTTTACCTAGTCCCCCAAAGCAGAAGGCAGTACACTATGTGGTACAACCCTCCACCTTGTCCTGTGGCAGCACTGGTGAAGTTTGTAAGTGGATTCTGTGGGGGAAAAAAAAGCCAAGGGAAGGTGGGGTGGTTGTGCTTGGCATTGACTGATGTACATACTGCATCATGCGGCGTTGCTAGTAATAGCTAAAAGCCAGTGGTATGGATTTTAGTCAGGGTGCTGCTTTGCTTCTGAGCTCTGGTATGTACTTTGGCTAATTTGTACTGCTGTTCTCTTGATTCTGTACCGTGTTCTGGCTGGTATGACCATTCTGCCCTATACTGCCGACTCTCTCCATCTCATTCTGTAGAGCTCCTTTCCATGTGCATCTGCAGTCTTATCTTTTCTTAAAATTATTCAGAAAATGGTCAAAATGCAATCTGTCTGGGGCGTCCCCCAGGTTCATTCTAAGAAGTTGTCTCAGCTAGCTTCTAGGAATGTTAATTTTTGTATTTTTCCCATAAGACAGACAAATCTGTTAAGGATTAAAAGGCTACATTTGTAGTAATCAGAGAAAATTGTGGGCTTTGGTTGGATTAAATAGTGGGAGGTTTCAAATCAGCCAGGAAATCACGAAGTAAGCGGAAAAGGAGTTTGCGAAGCATTTTTGATTCATCCTGGCCATCACATAGCAACAGTTTCCATAAATGTCAGCATTTTCAAAGAAGAAATGTCATTTCAACCACAATAACATTCTGAAAATCAAGAGTCTATTAACAATACAGAGAGAATAGGCACCAGCCCTTTCCTCCCTGTGTGAGGAAGCCTCCCCTTGCCACCTATGCACATTTTTCAGATAGCATCTGACAGAGGCTTTCAGCATAAAAACATTTTGCTGTCAGATTATTAGTTTAATATTTATATTAAATCTCATAAGACTGTCGTGTTCAAAGATACGTTAGATATGCAGTATTTTGATGAGAAGTTTCAACTTACATTATTTTGTAGCTTAGTAACTTACCTTGCTGCTCCGTTGCCTATACAAAACCAAAAGTAGGAATGTCCCAAATAGGAATTTATCAGGAAATTCTGTGTTGCTAACAGGTAAATAAATGAGTATTGGATATTTTTTCCTGTGTTATCGTGTCACTCTCTTGGCTTGTGCATTTGCATAGACTGGGTATACTGCTTTGAATGAAAAAGGAGGCCTAACCAAATTACTTAGGAAAAGTAATTTTTAATGATTTAGACTCTGCACATGATGTGATTGAGCCATGATGTGAAGAAATTGTAAAACATGGTCTTCAACCTGAAGTAATAAGGAATATAGTATGTAAGAATAGTATTTCTTGCAAATGTAAGCTTTAATAATAGCTTTTAGTGAGTTGGTGATGCAGAGGGTTGACATTGTGGTGGTAAAATAAATCTTTTATTTAGGTTCAGCTAAACTGAAGTAATATAATTATGCATAGAAAAGTGATTCCTGGGACTTCCAACCGTGTGAAACTATGGACAATATTTTTCCTTATCACTTCAATCATGTCCCAGGACTATGAGAACTTGGAGGAACAGTGATGTTCCAGAGGGGCATTGAGACAGGTTCTTGGGATTTTGCAGGGACTTCAAGCCAAGGAGTTGGTGGTTGGAATGAGTCTTCGAAATACAGCCCTATTTCCTCATCCCACTTTTCTTCACAGGTCTTTAAAATCTGGCTGTGTGACCACTTCTGCTGCTCAGATGCAGTTGGATACTAGTAGGCAGAGTGCCTGTGCTCCTCTGGTGCACAGGTGTGAAAATATTCAAGTAACCAGTTGTGCTGAATTCCAAAAAGCTGTTAAAGAACATGGTAGAACTTTTACAGCAAGTTCTATAGTTATTTTTAAGCAGCTTGCACAAGACATAGTATTTGGTGCTAATGTGGGCAGAGTGAAAACAAAGCAATTGCAGGAGTAGGAGCTCTGTAATACATGCTTCATCCTGATCATACTTGTGGAGTTAAGAGTTCTGAGGCTGTCTCTTGGCCTTGAAATGTATACTTGTTAGTCTGAAATCACTGGAAACATAAGGTCCGTTTAATCTTTTCATTGATTTTATTTCCCCTCACCCCGAGTGGCTTTCATTTTCCCATGTTTCCATAACATGAAAGTAGAAGACATTTCAAAAGTGATCTTAATATTTTCTCGTGCACCTCAGATAGTACTTCCTATGGTGTTGATCAAATAGAAATTAATATTCATTACTGTGACTTTTTTCTACTTGGCTAAAACATTGTGGTTTTCTCTCCATTCCTTAGTACTCCCAGTTATAATTATGCTCCAAACCCAGACAAGCACTGGATAATGAGGTATACTGGTCCCATGAAACCCATACACATGGAGTTCACTAACATGCTACAGAGAAAGCGCCTTCAAACACTCATGTCTGTGGATGACTCTATGGAGATGGTAAGATTAATAGGCACTTCTGTTTTGTTTTGTTTTTTGGCTAAACAGGTGTTTGTTTCTTGAGTGAAGCTCCACATTGTCCTTCATATGAAGATAAGGGAGAAAGAAGGAGGAGGAGGACTGGATCAGTTTTTTAATAGTGTGTAATCCTCTCACCTCTGATCATTTTGTCTCTTTATTCAATGTGTAAGGTTCCTCATCTCCTGAAGATGGGTACCCTGGGTTGGGTGATGTGAACAAGTTGACTTGTTGCCACAGAACCACTGCTGATAAAGGGGAAGAGAAAGGGATTGCCTGAAAAACTAGATATCATAAATCCTAAAAATGTATCCTCTGATAAAGAAAAAGTCATCCTTCAACCTGTTGGAAACAACTACCTAAATGTGTGTCTATTTTGATCCTGTAATGCTGAGCTTCTGAGAGAAGAAAACAATAGCAGCAAAAAGGGATGCTACAGGAGTCCTAATTGGAATGACCCCTGGGTAAACCCATCCCAGGAGGTTAAATACTGGAAATAAATAAATACATTGATAGGTATTTTTAAAACTGTCAACATCATGTAACAATGAGATTTCTTAATGGAAACTATGTGTCTTCAACAAAATGTCTGGATTCACTAAAAGCTATACTGAAAAAGAATGGTTTTGCAGATTTAAAGGTGTTGCAGTTTTTCTGCTTATCTCTTGGCATTTTTATTCAAAAAAGAACATAAATTTAGAGGAGTCCTCTAAGGCAAAAATGAGATTACTTAGATGGCATTACATAAGCTTGTTAGTAATGTCTTATAATTACTGATTCAGGCAAATATGATCTCTGCTTCATGTTAATGAAGTGTTTAGATGGATCAGATACCAGCATTAGGGGAAATCAGTGATTTTACTACACAATTTGGATTTTCTGTTTAGTAAAAGAGTTTCACTCTGGGTGATTCACTGCAGGTAAAATCATTTAGGTTGGTTTTTAGTTCTAATTACTAAGTTAGCCCAATTATTTCCATTGAATTATATGTGTTAATAATCTTTCAAATTTAAAAAGAAATAACGACAAAAAACCTCTCACACTCAAAAAAAGCAAAACAAAAAAAGAACAATCCCCCCCAAAAATGAAACAAAAAACCCAAAAAAAAACCCCCAAAAAACCCCAAAACAAAAACTGAAAAAAGCCAAACCAGCAAACAAAACAACCTGAATAAATTCCCAAACCAACACAAGAACAGTTTCTCTCCTGTGCTGATGTTTTGCACTTGTGTGAGTCACCAATTTGGTGGTATCCCACCACCTTCTCACCTTTCTCAAGCAAAAATGTCACATAAAAATAAGTCTTTGATACTCAAGTTGGTGCATTTCACATAGTTTTAATGTAAATCTATAGAAGCATTCACATTTAAATCTCCTCATAATTCTCCATAGTGAGAGAGTATGACTGAGCGATTTTTATCTGGAAGATATTTTGCAAATGTTCTGCATAATGGGGAGTTATTTGTCTGAAGGCAGGATTGTTGAGTGCTGCCTGAATATGTGTGAGATTCAAAGGGCTGTCATTTTATTAAAACTGCTTGCTGCAAGAAAAAGATAAAAGTGGAGAGACAATTTCAAAATGATACCTTGAAACTTTTATCTGTTACTCTATGTATTTAGTACTGTCTTGACAGCTCTCACACAAAATATTGAACCCAAATATTTTTGAAATGGCATGCTAATGTGTTTTACCTTAAAACAGAAATTTGTATTGTAATAGCCACAATATTCAGTTAGTAAAATTAAGATGTGATTATGTATTATTCAGAGTGGTTCATTGTGATAACTCAGTGCCATCCTTAGCTGTTGTTATTTGTATGTTATGTGTAGGCAGACAGTGATATCCAGCATTCCACATGTAGAGCTACTCAGTGGAATAAATTTCGTATTTTTTTTTGCTTTTTTTTCAGATTTACAATATGTTGGCTGAAACGGGAGAACTGGAAAATACGTATCTAATATACACAGCAGACCATGGCTATCATATTGGGCAGTTTGGGCTGGTGAAAGGGAAGTCCATGCCATATGAGTTTGATATCAGAGTTCCTTTCTATGTCCGAGGACCAAATGTGGAGGCTGGGTCCTTGTAAGTTCTTTGCTTTTGTGTGTGTTGTTGTGAACTTCATGTTCACATCTCTAGTTGTATTGACCTGGCAGCCAAACGGAGGCACAAAGTTCTGCCCATCCTGCTTATCTTTGACAGAAAAATATGTCTCCTCAGAAAGCAGAACTGATAGCACAGGACGGTATAACAAACTCAAGTCCATTGCCTTTTTGCTTGCATGGGTGTGCAGCACAAGCCACTGCACTCTTGTGGATACAGTTGAAAAATCACTTTGAATTTTGTCCAACCTAGGAAACGCATTCTTTTGAGGAGTGCAAATTATACACCTAACTGTCACTTTAAATTTAAAAAATATACTGTATAATGTAGATAATTTTTTCTGCACATTGGAGTAATTTGTTTCAGACTACAAAGACCAGTTCATACAGTATCATTCACAAAATATTCTTTTGGGCTCATTCTTTGAAACTACATGGTTAGAGCTGTTTGCTGGATGCACATAAGCATGCAGAGCATAAATGTTAATTAAAATGGTACCTTTGATCAGCTAAAAAATTAAGTAAATACAGTTCCTAAGCAATTATTTCAGTTAGCAAATATTTGCACTTAGGTAATGATATTGGACAGAGTGCCATAAATTGCAGCCCAATATTTATATCAGTGTGCATGTTTTAGCATAATGAACACATGCAGTCTTCCACACATGATTTTTTCTTTACTCCAGAGGAATGGATCTGCTGTGTAATGTGACAGCAAATAGTTATTAAAAGCACCTCATTCCATATGCTGTTTAAATTCACTGAATCACATTATCTGAAGGCAGAAAAATGTTCAATTCTGTAGATTTTGCACTGTGTTTCTGATTTATTTTCAGCAGTTCTGCATGTGAAAAAAACAATATTCTCTAAAGAGCAGGGAGGGATTCCTCACTTGGGGTTAAAGATATTACCTCAGCACTGAAAGAGTGTTGTCTGCAGCAGCCCAGAATTTCAAATGAGGTGGAATAGCCTTCTAAAAACCTGCTCTCTTTTCCTTTGACTGCAGTTTTTTGCCTTCCTGGAGAGTCAGTGCTAACATGGCCCAAGTGACTGAGCTGGTGCTTCTGCAACAAGCTAGAGACCAGCCACATTGTGTCTACTGTAGTTCAAGAATCTTTACACCCAGATATCCATAAAAGCTCTGAAACCTTCCCACTGAATTTTATTTTTCAAAGACCTCTGAAGATGAAAACATATTTCTGCTAGAATTGAAATAGCCTGACAGAATCTTAACAGAAGAGAGCCTGTCACAGTTGAGCATATAGGAGGAACAGGATAAAACACCTTGGAGAGGGAATACATCAGATAATAAATAGATCTTCCCTCTCAGCCTGATTTTCTTTAAATGGTAGGATTTCAATCATCTGTGTTTTGTGTGAACCTTTATGTTTTTCCTGCAGAGTAATTGTCATGACTCCCTTTTGATACCAGGGAAATTTTAACAGCAATCACCATAGCAAGTCATTACTAACCTCTCATTTCTGTTGCCAAATATGGTACATCGGAGCTGCTAGGAATTAAAATCAAATCAGATATATCAATTTAACTCATCACCTCTGCTTTTGTCAGCGCCCATTTGGTTGCGCTGTCCAAGAGGTAGTAATTTTTAAATAGTAGCTCATTAAATAGTGTGACTTTAGCAGCTTTCTTCTGTCCTGTATTTTGAGCTGGAATTCTGCACTAACATTTATTGCAGCCTATCTAGTCCCATCCTTCCTTTGTACCTGCACAGCATAATGCAGCGATTCTATATGCTGAGTGCTATAGAATACTGTGTAGCTGTATGCTTGTTCTATTTTTTTACCCCCCGTTTTTAAGAAGTTGAGGGCCTTTTTTGATTTCTAATCCTTGTTTTTCGAAGAAGTAAGGAAAAGCAGTAGCACACAGCTGAAACAGTATTCATATATGTAATGTTGTGGATAATTACACACTCAACACACATGGCTGAAGTAGGTGTTTAAGATTCAACGCAATAAATAACTGGGGTGCAGGACATGAAGGAATACTAAGTAAATTTGCTGACGATACTAAATTGGGAGGAGCTGCCAACCCTTGCGAAGGCAGAGAGGCCCTGCAGAGACACATTGACAAATTAGAGAGATGGGCAAGCATCAAATGTCTGCAGTTTAACAAGGGCAAGTTTTGGAATCTGCACCTGCAACAGGACAACCCTGGAGAAATGGACAGGCTGAGGGGAGAGAGGCTGGAGAGCAGCTGTGGAAAGGGACCTGGGGGTCCTGGACCACAGAAGGTTGAATCTGAGTCAGCAGTGCCCTGGCAGCCAGGAGGGCCAGCCATGTCCTGGGGAGCATCAGGCCCAGCATTGTTGGCCAGGTATAGGAGGGGATTATCCTGCTCTGCTCTGCACTGGAGCAGCCTCACCTTGAGTGCTGGGGGCAGTTTGGGGCACCACAATATTAGAAGGATATAAAGCTATTTAGAGAACATCTAAAGGAGGCTATGAAGATGCTGAAGGGTCTGGAGCCTTGTGAGGTGTGGCTGAGGTCACTTGACTTTTTCAGCCTGGAGGAGACTGAGGGGGAGACCCCATAGCAGTATACAACTTCCTCATGAGGGGAAACAAAATAGTAGGCACCAACACCTTCTCTCTGGTGGAGAGAAAGACCCAGGACAACAGCATGAAGTTCTGATGGGGGAAGTTTGGGTTGGGTATTAGGAAAATCCTCATCTCACAGAGGATGGTCAGGCTGCCAGGGGGAAGCAGTCATGGCACTGAACCTGCCAGAGTTCAAGAAGCATTTTGGACAATGCTTTCAGGCACACATTGGGGTTCTTGTGTCTGTCCAGGCTTGTGCAGGGGTCACAAGTTGGACTCAGAGATCCTTGTAGGTTCTTCCCAACTCAGGATACTGTATGATTCTGTGAACATAAATGGAAAACACTTGTGCAAAAGCAGACCTATAGTAAAAACAAGTCACATGATTGAAAATTTTGGGCATTCATTTAGCTACTGAATTCTGGGCTGGATGGATATGAGTTCATATATCAGAGCTAGATGCTCTGATATATGGACTCATATTTAGCAGTGACAGTTCGGTAGGTTTGGGGATAGAAGCTATCTAGCTATCTGACTACTTGGGAGTTGATGCTAGTATTTTATCTAAATTTGAAGTCAGTTTGAATTCAGATGTACTGTTAACTGTGGTGGCTGAGGAGCACATGCCACACTCTGCAAAGTACCAGAGGATGGCTGTTAGTAAGTTTTTGCAGAATATGCAAACTTGTGCCCTTTGAAAGACTGTTTTAGCGCAAGCTGTTATTTTCTGTCTTTTACTTCATAACTGTTCCCCGTGCTGCTTTTTTCTTCATCTCTTTCCTTTTTCTGTCTCACACTGTAAACTAACAGTCACCTTTTTAGTTGATACTAGTGCCTAGCAATATATTTCTCATGTTCTGTTTAGAACATGCCTACTGTGACAGGATCTGAGGTACTCATTTCTATACCAGATTTGACACAGGTAAACCATGCCCTACCTGCCTACCTGCCAAATCTGCTTTTTAAGAAAGTTGTCGGCATATTTGGCAGACATTTTCATTCTGTAAGACACCCAAACAGTTTTTCCAATGGTTTTTAAACCGTCTTTTGCAACAATTAACTAACTTTACCTTATTAACTACTTTGCTTTCTCAAAAATGCTGTTATAGTTTTAAGTATTTGTATTAGTTCCCTTCAGGTTATGCTACTTATCTATGTATTATATGTTAATTTCCTTCATAGAAAAGAGTCAGATTTTGTCCTCTTTTATTTGCAGGTGTCACAAAATAAGCCTTTTCAGGCCCTTGGACTCTGTGGAACTTGGAGTTGCTTAGTGTTATTGTATAGACTTTGAACTCTTTTGCTCTATGTTTTTTTTCAGGAATCCTCACATTGTGTTAAATATTGATCTCGCACCCACAATTCTAGATATTGCTGGATTGGATATTCCATCTGATATGGATGGTAAATCCATTCTAAAGCTGCTGGATTCTGAGAGACCAGTAAATAGGTAAGAAATGGAAATGTTGCATGGAAATGTGCACGTGTTTATACAAGAGACTGAGCAAGTATTCAGCAGCATGTAGAAAATTTAAAGGAAAAGAGAATAAAATCACCGTCTATGTGAGTACATAATTCACTGGAAAGTCTGAAGACTGTTTGGCGTATGCAACTCGCTTTGGTTATTTATTTTCATTTTGGCATGTTCATATTCTAGATGTATGGCATACATTGCATCTGTATATACTAAATGTAGAAGTGAGAGGGCTACACAGGGAGGTCTTTAGGTATGTAAGTTATAGATTTAAATGTCTTCGTGACATGTAGCAAAGCATTTCATATTGAATAAACAGTAAAATAATTGAAGATGTTGGTTGTGTATCAAACTGTAATATAAAGGCAGGCTAGAACAAAAAAATGCAGTTTTTATTTAAGACTTTCCATCAGTACTTTCATTGGAAAACAGCTGAGGAAGAGAATTAGACTTGCTAGAAAATGCTTGCAAGAGAAAATCAGAAGAAAAAAGGGAAGGAGAAGTATTTGCTTTACAAGTAGCTGGGTGGAGGGAAAGGGGGAATGGAGCAGCTGCTTTAGAATAGGATACTTTTTGGGTAAGGGCAGGGTAAGGGCCCAAATTTGAGTCAGGAAATACTGATTTAATTTGTGATCCTTTGTGAGCAAGGAAAATTCAGTTAATCCCTTGTGCCTTAAACACGCTTATGTTGAGGAAATCGTACTGTGTAAACCTGTTGTGGATTTTGTTCCTGTGAGAAAAATATGTGGTTTTCAGTGGAGAGACGTATGTCCCTACTTCATAGAGCTGGGTGTCCTCTTGTGCAGTTACATGGCATGTTTCTTGTTGGACTTTGGGGTGGGAGAGAAAACTGGGGCATAGCTTGGTTGCTGGTTTTGCAGAAATTGTCTTTCTCTCCTCGTTTCCTCCTAGGTTTCACTTCAAGAAAAAGATGAAGGTATGGAGAGACTCATTCCTAGTGGAAAGAGGGTAAGGAAAGTGTTAATCACAAAGCTCAGTCTTTTTAAATGGAAAGCTATTGAATAGCTGAAGCCAAAGCAGCACTCTGCTGCAGTCTAAAGCCATTTAGCTGTGCCAGCAGGGACAGGCTGCAGTATGCCTAATGGCAGTGATTGTGTGATTGGAGGGAATGGATGGCCTCTGCCTACAGCCTGCATAAATGTGCTCCTGTGGTGGGGGAAGGGGAGTTTGCTTGGATTGAAAGAGGGGAAGGCATCCCAATTTGCTTTCAGCTGCTGTTCCCCACCTTCCTGCTTGTATCATGGGATTATGAACAACCCTTCCTCTGCATCTTCATCTTCTGGCCATTCCCTCTGCACCTCTGCCTTAATATATAAATGGGGGCATGAGGGATTTGCAGAGTACAGCCCTGTAGAATGTGGTATGGACTCTCTATATTGACAGTTGTCCCTGCCTGTCACTTAGGCATGTAACACAGTGTCTTGATTTTATATGTTTTTGTATGCACCCTGAGAGCAGGGTGTGAATAACTCATGTGTTATTGAACAGGCTAAATGCTAGTTTCTACTGGACTGTTAAGTTTTGGCTACCAGAGGTGCTATGGACTTAGAAAATGACTACTCCTCTGAGTCGTTTCAGCAAACTGTATTTTTATGTTGGAGTTAATATTAACGTAAGAATATATTTTTTTTATTTCCCAGTAAACTACTGCATAAAAGGGAGAATGAGAAGGTAGATGCCCAAGAAGAAAACTTTCTACCCAAATACCAGCGTGTGAAAGACCTCTGTCAGCGAGCTGAGTATCAAACAGCTTGTGAACAGCTTGGCCAGGTAGGGCATTGTTACCCCTGACTGCAAGTAAGCAGTTGTAATTGGGCTAAGCTCAACACCTTCACTGTGTCACTGTCCTTCACCTTATCATCAATGCCAGTGTATAAATCAAATGGCTCCTTCTGTGGCCTTTGCTCAAAGCTTTATTTCAGCATTTATGAGATTGACTGTCAGTCAGGAAATTGCTGATTCAAGTGTTCTGTATTGATTCCTGACTACCATTAAGAAAGCCTTAAAACAAGGCTGTTTTAATGTTTTATTTCCCAAAGAGGATGTGGTTTGGGATTCATTAACAATGAGAATCTATAAAGTATGTAACATACTGGCCTTTTTCAAATACATACAATTTGCTTTTCTTTAAATTCTCTCCTTAATTAATTTTGTTGATATTACTTGGAATTACATAAAGTGATGGGAAACTAAAATTCTTTTAGCTCAATATATCCCTCCTCTTAACAAAAACACACTGGGAAAGCACACATACAGTTATGACTGGGGGCAGGCTGTGTGTATATGGGCATAAAGCTCATTGATTGTGTGTCATTTCCCTTGTTGCATAACTGTTTTGGGCAGATATGACAATATGCTCACTTTAGATACAAGTTACATAGGAGAAATTAACCAGAAAAAAAATTAGGGCAGTATCAATACATGGTCTTGACATGCACAGGAGAGGAATTTGTAAATTACTAGAGCAGTGCAAAGGCAAAGCATGGCTATCTCCAGAGAATTCACCACTCTTGGCAAAATTGACTCTGTTTCATTGCTGTCTTGTGCAGGTATGGGTGAGAGAACCCCTTTCAAAGGACTGTAGTTCATTCTGTGGACAAAGGGGTGAAGGTAAATGGGTCCACATGCTAATGTGTGTTATCACACTGGCATTACCTCATATCCCAGCAGCCCAGAGGGCTGTCAGGATAACTTAGTCTGTGGAATATGACTGTTCTTGCAGACAGGATATGAATGATTTACCAAGCTATAGTCAGTAATGTGTTACTTAGGCTGCAGTAGTTCATTTTTTTTACTGCCAAAGGCCAGACTCCGTACTTCTGGCTCTACTGGTCATGTAGTCCAGTGCACCTGTGAAATGAGTCCGTTGTTCCTTAGGTGTTTGGATCCAATTTATATGTACAAGAGTTTTCCAGATGTTCTTTTCCTCCTGTGGCTTCTATGTCACATTTAGTATACAGAACAATTATAATGTCCTGTTCTTTATAAAAATACCAAACTTAAAGGAATACTATATGCAGTAGTTTATTGTCGTCAGAAGTCTTGAGCTGAAATTTTAGCTGAATGGGAGTAAGCTATTTTTTCATGAATTTGCAATGTTATTTGAGGAACTGGAGGAAAAGTTATTGTTCCTACTACAGTATTGCCCAGTATGGGGAAATATAGCTTTTGGGGTTTTTTTCTATCACTATTTTCACATCAAGAGAAGTAGAAAATGTCAACTCCACAGTCAAAGTTACCAATAAATTCCACAGCACATATGTGCTAATAAGAGATGCTTGTGCTGCATCCTCAGCATCAGGAGACAGAGAGAAGAATCGTTTGGAGCAGTTCAGTCAGGCATAATAGGAAGTGATAGGATGAAATTGAGCAAAAAAAGAAATTTACCTTAGACATCAGGAAAAATTGCCAAACAATCAAGTCAATTAAAATCTGTGAAGGGCTCTCAAGGGAGTCTCAGTCCATTGAACCCCTACTCTAGAGAATATGTCCTGGTAGTCTGTCTAGACAACAGGAATACTGGGAGAGGAATGTGCTCATTTGAGGAAAAATTGTGTCTAAATTTGGGTGCACCCAAAAATCTCTTCAGAGTGAAGGAAGACTTAACTTCTCAAATGACAAATGGGTGTTTGTTGTCTGCTTGCTGGTGCTGTTCACAGCTCTGTACAATAAGGAGAATGAGCCCAAGCTAGTAACATACCACTGCCTTGGGGAGTTGATGTTATGCAGATGCAATAGGTATTTAGCAGATGTCTTCTGATCCTGCGGGACACTCTACTTAACAGTACTTGGAGTGTTCAGTACAAAAAGTGAATTTTCATATCCTGATGCAAATATAAATACCTGTCTGGGTCAGAATTAGTTGAAAGCTTGCTGAAGTCATTGGGACTCTTTCTTTTGACTTAAACAAGTTTTGGGGACCTGCCATTCCATGCACAGAGAAATCTGAGCAGTCCCAGGGAATTTGAAGTGTGAGCAGGAGACAAGAAGCACAAATGGAGAACAAAGATTCAGAAGGGGAGTGAAGGGACAAGAGACAAGGACAGAGCTTAAAGGAGAGGTAAATAAAGCTTTGAATATGAGATGGAGAACTTGAAATTCTGCTTTGTGAGCATGCAAGCTTGTGAATACAGGTCTATTGCAGCAAAACGATTTTTGCAAATTTCTCTCACCCTCCTTAACCTATATTGTTTTGATAAGAGACTACCAAGATCATGGAGATGAAGCTATTCATGGTGTCTAAAACCTTGTTTCACAGTCCACCACATGGATTTTTTTTTTGCATCACCAATATATGTAAATTCTTCTCAGAGCAATGGGAATCTGTGTGCTGCCATGTTTTCTTTTTCAGTTATTAGGGTTTGGTGTGTGTCAGTTATTTGCATCCAACAAAAGGTGATTGTAGAATCAGATGAAAGAGCAGCTCATCATTTATATTCAAAGATTTAAAAGAGATGAGCTCTTCCCACATGAAATAAATAAAAGAAAAAATGTTTATCCTAGTATCTGATGGTTTCCACACAATTTTTTTCTTTTCAGTGTAGTTTGGCCTTTCATTCTAAGCTGGCTTGTGAGTGGAAGCTGACCCACTTTTCTCTGGTAGCCTGCATTAATGTGCTTTTGTGGAAGCCAATTATGATACCAGTGCTGCTCTGTAGAGTATTTCCAATACCCCCACAGTATCATAACAACAGAAGTTGCCAATTTTGTGCACATTTGATAAACATGCAGTATCTGCAGCAGTGCTGATCGCTACAGGGAATCTATGCTGTACATGAAAAAACTCCCAAAATTAAAAGATAGATTTTTTTTTTTCTTTAGCAGGACCTGGCATTGTACAATAATACTCCTAACTCATGAAGAGAAATAGTTGCCTGATTTCACATTATTTCCTTTTCAAATACATTTTCTTTTCAAAGCTTTATTTACATGTAAATCTGATGCAAGTAGAAATTGCCTTTAAATGGCATTAAAATATCACTTTATATGGCAGTTTTCACAGGAGAACAATAATTATGGTTTGCTGTTCAATGGTTATCATGTCTATCTGTGAGCCAAAGTACCTCTGAGGCACTCTAAGGTTATTCATATAGAGATTTACTTATTTAAGTAATTATCTCTTTAAAAATATTTTAGTTGCTTCCAGGGTTTTCCACAGGTATATGCATAATCAGAGGATTGTATAATGGTTGGAAAGGAACACATGGGTGATCTCTTCCAACCTCCCTGCTCAGGCAGGGCCATTCTAGAGTACACGGCACAGGACTGTGTCCAGATATTTCTGGAATCTCTCCAGGGATATTCTCCACCCTCTCTGGCCAGTTTGTTCCAGTGTTCAGTCATCTGCACTGCAAAGAAATTCTTCTTCATATTCAAGTGGAGCTTCCCGTGCATCAGTTTCTGCCCACTGCCTCGTTGTGCTGGGCAGGAGCAGAGCCGGCCCCGGCCCTGAGCCCTCCCTGCCCACACGGACAGATGTGGCTGAGGCCCCCCCTGAGCTGAGCAGCCCCAGCTCCCCCTCAGCCTTTCCCTGGCAGGGAGGTGCTCCAGTGCCTTCACCTCCGCATCCTCTGCTGGACCCGCTCCAGCAGCTTCGTGGTTCTCTTGCTCTGAGGAGCCCAGAACTGGATGCAGCACTCCAGATGTGCCTCACTAGGGCTGAGTAGAGGGGCAGGATCAGCTCAGGGAACTGATAACGCACTCCAGGACACCATTGGCACTCCTGGCCCCCAAGACATGCTGCTGACTCATGGACAACTTATTGTTCACCAGGACCTCCCAGGTCTTTCTCCACAGAGCGGATGGTATGCTGTGCACTAGAAAGCAATTTAAAAGGCCGGAATTAACAGTGTTTAAAGCTTTCTAATGGTTAATCAGAGGTTTTCACTTTTTTCTTGCAATTCCTGCTGTTTTCCTCTAAGTTTGAAAGCATCCTAGGGAAATGACTGCAGCTGATAGAGTCATGATATCAACCTAGAGAATTTGCAGAACCTTGGACCTACAAGCAGACCAAGAATGCCAGATGTATTCACACACATGCCCGTATCTGTTTTGAGGAAAAAAGTAAAGGCTTGAGACTTTCCTTCTCCTGCTCTCCACTCCCCTTCCCCCACCCCCCATGTGTTCAATGTTTGCTTCTAATGTAATTTATGTAGCTCTGCACTGCAGTCATTCAACAGTGGGGCCTGTTAATGCATACAATGTGCCCTTCAGCGAAGTCTTTGAGATGTTTTCACTGTTGCATACAGTTGCATCAAAAATGAAAGGATTTTTTCCAGTTCACCTGGAGGGGAAAAACAAGCATCAATCTCTTGACAAGAGATGAAAGAAATAGAGAAAAAGTATTTTTTGGCCACACATCAGAGTACTTGCAGTAATTCTCATCATGGCATTGAACTTGCCCTCTGTTGAGACTTTATTTTTCATATATTGAATTGTACCTAGAGCATAGAGCTCTACTGAGCAGAAAACACAGTTTGTTTATATATTTTCAAAAATAATGTTCAGATGAAATGGGAATCAGCAACAAACATTTTTACATCTTTTAGTTGTAAAAGAAAGCATTGCTTATTCTAGTAAAGTAACTTTTAGTTCAAACCTCAGTCTACATGTACATCAATCAGTGTTAGGCATTTATAAAAGTAAGAGAACAACTTATTCTTTAGATGTTAGTTCTTTACTGCAAATATGTACAAATATACAAATATGTACTGCTTTACAGATGAAGATAGTCATGCAAAGGTCCTATTGTCAGTATCTCTCCTTGATTTCCTGATTCATCATGCTGTAAGTTAAGCTGGGTTTATCTGCATCAGAGCAAGGCTTGGGCTGTACAGGAGGCTGAACACAGATCCAGCTCAGGAGACTTGGTGTCCAGGTGTCTGAGGAAATCAATGGGCACACCATAAAATGGATCATTTTAAATGAGAGGTTCTGCCACAGTGATAGGTAAATAGGAGCTGTAACTGGCCACACCATTTTTGACTCCTGTTAAAGTCTGATCATAAAAGCACAGTGATCATGTTTTCATGCTTCACTGTCCTGCAAACTCTGGAGTAAATGTCAATGGAAAATACAGACTTTGTTGTCCCAGCCTTTGCACACCTTGCTGTGCAAACTGAAGTAGCTGACTCTCCCTTGTAGGGCTGTAGGCTGCTGTAAAATATCATCTTCCCTGGAAGATGCTGCTGTTTTTACTTCTGTTCTTTTATTTGGAAAAATTTCAATATTCCAGTAAGTCCTGGAGGCACAGGCTTACAGAATTTTGTAATGCGGAAGAAGAGGAACTCTTCTCAAGATTCAACAAGAAGCTGAGGGTTTCTGAGAAACCTTTTTTAAAGCAGTGGCAATTGCTACTGTAAGAGGTTTTTTATCTGTCTCTAAGCCTCTGTAGCTAGTAAAGTGTTGATAAATTAAGGAGTAGATGAAATAATTTTGTGATGTACCTGGGAAGTGGGTAGAACTTCTGTGCCAAGTTGAAGGCAGCTAAACTCCCTTGCCCTTGGTACAGCTCTGGCAGCAGCACAAACGAACTGTGAGCAATTTACTTCAGGTTTTGAGTATCTGAGTGAATGGGAGATCAGGGACAGTATTTTCTCTAGTTTGAGTGCAAGAGGGAGGGGTCTCTCACTTCAGAGACATCCAGTGCAGCTCATTATTTCAAGTCAAGCCCCAGGGTGTTGAATGGAAAAAAGCTATTATGAGAACCACTCAAGATAAACTTGTGCAGCGAAGGACTTCCACAGCTGATCTGACCCTTGAAAAATCATTGAAGAGAAACAGATGCTTTTGTAGAGTAATCCTGGAAAACACTTCATCCCTGGACGTGTTCAAGGACAGGTTGGATGGAGCTCTGAACAACCTGATCTAGTGAAAGGCGTCCTTGCACATGGCAGGGGTTGGAATGAGATTGTCTTTAAAGTCCCTTCCAACCCAAACCAGTTTGTGATTCTGTCTGGAGAGCTTCCATAAAAGCTGGGAGGTTTTGGTCCCACTGCACTGCGAGTGCTGCACTAAGACTCTCAGAATTAGGATACAGCTTGAGTGTCCTTGGTGTATGCCACAGTTATGCTTCTGAAAAGTTGCCACTTGACACCTTCATGTTTTTAGCTGTAGTATTAATTTTTTAAAGAAATATCAACTGTTCTGCCTCCAAGAGGCAAAATCAGAAACTAATGCAACAGTGTTCCAAAGAGTTGCTGTTTTGTCTAAAAATGGAAGATTACAAAAATCTAATTGGCTAATCTGACTGGTGATCGATGAGCCCCATTTTATTGTAAGGAATATCTGATAAATTGCTGGAGCTGGCCATTAGACAGACCACAGTTGGGACAGATTTTTAATGACCAAATTTTTCTTCCAGAAATGGCAGTGTGTGGAAGATGCCAGTGGAAAACTCAAGCTGCACAAGTGCAAAGGAATGGCAAACTTGGCAGCTGCAAGCAATGGCAAAGGCCCCTCCAATGTTTTGCCCAAGTACTACAGTAGGAATAGTGAAGACTGCAATTGTGAAGAGAATGAATACAAGCTGAGCCCCCTCAGACAAAGAAAGAAACTCTTCTCCAAGAAAAGTAAGCAAACCCACTGCATTTTCTCTCTCTGCCTTAGTAAGCTGTTGTTTGTTAGCTCACATAATTGTCTTGACTGTCACAGGCATTGAACTGTGTTAGTATATTTCCTGTGTATCTCAACTATAAAACAGCATGTCTCATATCGGACAATCAGATTTGAAAATATCTGTCTGTTGGAAGAATGTTTAGTTCTGGGAAATGCAGTGCCCATGCTGAAAAGACAAATTGCACACAGTTACATAGGCCATGGAACATGAACAGTGTTCTACAGCAAATACTTCAGTTTTCAGTAGCTCCTGCAATGCTTGGAGCTGTTACTTCAGTAATTTATTTTTAATAAGGATGTGTGTACTTCCTTACAGAAGCTGCTTGCTTCTAACATCCTTTTCTTCTGCTCAGTCAGCAGAGACAGGCTGACTTTTAATCAGAGATAACAGCCAAAAGGGATGACTGTTTCTGGTTTCCTTGGTTTTAAAAAAGCACAGATTAGTGCTTTTTCAGAAAGACCATTTTAAAAAATTACTCTGTTAAACCTTAGTCAGACTAATATCTATATTTGAAGTATATAGTATAATTATAGGTTAGAGGTAAATGGCAACACAGAATTATTAGTTACTTGTAATGTTTCTTTGATCTCACTCCACAAATACAGAGCCTTAATTATTTAGCAGATTAGTCTTTCTATATAATGGCACAAACTTGAAACACAGAGGTTAAATTTATTTTCTCCCATTATATTTGTCTTGCAAGCTGATTAGTAGTTACTAAGCTAATTCTTAGTTGAAAAAAAAATTACTGGTTCTGTCAACTATACTTGATGTTTAAATATGTGGCACAGTGAATAATCTGTAAAGAACACTAGAATTTGTACTTACTTAACTACTTTTTTTTAAGTCACAGGAGGAAGTTAAGTCATGGGGAGTCAACAGCAGTAGATGGAAGGTACTTAATGAGGATAAGAAAACAATTTAAGTGAGGGCAACATAATGCTATCTGATAATACTTAACACTTACCTAAGTACTTCTCATTGTTGCTTTCTAAACATTAACTCATTTTCACAACATCCAAAGGAGGTGGTTAAGTGTATACTTACTGTGTTGCCACGTGATGCAACAACTTACCTTTAGTTTATGTATGTAGGAAGTTGAGGTAAAAAAAAGTGAAACTTGCTCCTTCTCACAGAGGGGTCAGAATGGTGCTTTTTCCCTGTGATCTGCTCAGAAGAGACAGAGTTCACACTATACCCTTCAGCTCATTAGCCTCACTGAACCTTAAGGCATAGACTTCAGCAACATAAAACAGGATCTTGACAATCACATTGCCATTGCTTGTGTCTAAAGTAAATTATTTGCCTCCACAGATGCTTTGTTTTTCCCTCTTCCCACATCCAGGGTGTGCTATACAGGGAAGAGGTTAGCTTGGACCTATTGACAGAGACCTTTTCATTTGGTGTTGGCTATTCTTCTACATGCACTTATCTAATAAATCACACACCAAATGCAAGTGAGCTCAAAGCACTACCAGTCAAGGTAACATATCAAGGTTTTTCCAAACAGCTTACGTGGAAAGCTGTCTCACTGGACTGTGATTAGTTAAGAGAGGGACCTGGATACCCATGATGTGTATTTGGGTTTTTATGACCTGTTCTGTGGGACTTGGGATAAAGTGTAGTTTGTGCTGGGTTGCATAATTGTTAGGGCACCTTTGGGGTCTGCCACTCAGAATTTGATGAGTGCCTGAGATTACACTGCAGCCCTGCTTGAACGCCAGTAAATGCTATCCATTAGTTTGAACCACTGCCAAACAGAAACCAGAAGTTTCTAACTGGACTGAGGATCATGTCCACATTAATGCAGTAGTTCCAAGCAGCAGCAGAGTTTTGGAGGAAATGCCCTGGTCACTCCTATCTATTGTGCACAACAGAGATAGATTTGCAAAAGGTCATTTTGCTGGATTCCAATCTACAGTCATTTGCAGAAAAGCAGAATGGATGCCCTGCATCTAGGGTGCATCAGGCATGCTGTAAACCCTAATAGGATTTAAGGATTGGTCTTTCATAAAGATTGAAACCAGTTACATATAGTGAGAACAGATGGTCTAAAAAACCAGACTAGATTGCTGGTACAGGGGCTGGACCACCAGACGTTTTGATTAAATAATTGCTTCTAGTGTAGGCATGGTCTAGAATGCATTTTCAGGTGCACCAGTGCATTCAGCAGGCAACGGTGTTTGCTAAATTGAGTAAGGTCTGTTTCACAACATGTGAAGTGTGTGAATGTGTCATGTAAGTGCTGTTTGGACAATGTAAAAATACATAACTGGACTGCAAAGCACTTAAGTGCCAGAAACCCATAAACATTAATATTTGGTATGTCTCGGTTTAGGTGTCTGGAGAATTTGCATTTTTGTCCTCTCTATTTCTTTAGTATGCTCTTATTTTTGTAAAAAAGATCAAACAGAATTTTGCAGTAGGTAGAAAGTTTGAAGTAAATAATGAGCTCTCAAAATCTTTGGCTGTGTTGTGGCCTATTATGTTTTTGTTGCTGTGGATTTGATCTCTTCTTCCTGTGATGAACGAGTGTAAGTGATTAAAGAAATTCTTAAGCTGCATGTAGGAAATTGATGATAGGCAACATTGAATAATAAAGAAACAGAAGTGTGTATAAAGAGGCTACTGCATTTTTATTCAAATTTCCCTGACATTCATTTTACTTTTGAGGTGATCTCAATGCTGGATCAAAATGACATTTTTAATAACATTCTTTGTTACTAAAAAATGAAGTCCATTACTTTACAGATAATGCATTTGAAGCATGATTTTTAATGGCAGTTGTGAGAATGGGATACAAGAAAGTACCTCTAAACTTTATCCATTTCTAGACAGTAAAGATATTTTTTAAATGTCTTTAAAGTACCCAGTTTTACTTTGTGTTATCAAAAAAAAAAAAAAAGCTCTTTTGTCTACCAAATGCAAAATACATAGTCATTAGTGGAAAACTTTGTTCCTTTCAGGTTCCAGTGAAGACAAACTGACAAAATGCTGGTCAAATGGTGCAACACCAGCTGGATGAGTGGGGCTCTGAAAGCAGTTGGCTTTCTTGGCTTAAATTCCTCTGGACTCCATTTTGGTTTGAGTCCCTTTACGACTCAATTTTGAGGTTGCAACTTCTTAGCAATACTGTAAGACAGCTGGTTTCTGTAGTAGTTGAGGAAGAGAGGCATCAGGTTCAGACAGCTTACCAGGTTACTTTAGTAACCTGAAGAAGGGAGCGTAGATGTTTTTGGCCAAATATTTAACAGCCCTGGATTGACTGTTTGTAGGCTGTGTACAGAGGTAAATAGAATGGAGAGTAAAACCTGGGGGAGAATTGAATAATAAGTAATTAAACATTAGTATTTATGCCTGCAGTGCACTTAGCAGATGGGAGTGCACAGTACAAATGAATATTGATCTTATTAAATATTTTAACCACTTCAGAGTTTGATACTAATCACAGCACACTGAGTCAGCACTGTGGGTAGCATGTTAGGATAAAGCAATACAAGCAGTCCTTTATGAGCTGCCTCACTCCACACCAATTAGTTACTGCTAAGGCTGTGTTTGTTTGGCTGCAAAGAGGGGAGTGACCTGGCTCCTGGCTGTTCAGGGACATGCAGATGATGGTTCCCTGGGGCTATCTACTGAGGTCCAGCATGCTGGATTGGCATATTAGACTTGTGAGGAAGATTAATTGTTAGCTAGCTGAACTGAACAAGATAAAATGAAGGAATGATTAAAGAAATGGGAGTTTATACTTTGAATCTCATTGGTAGGGTGGAGCTTTTTAGAATTTCCTCCTACCTTGGAAAAGATGGGAGTTTCCTTCTCATGTATTCAAACATTTCCTGAATGGGTGCCTGAAATATGGCTGGTCTTTTGTGGCTTTTTTTATCACTTCAGCAGGGACTCACCTGGCTTAATATCAACAGTAAACTTTGAACTACACATAGAAAATGTGCAAAGCCAGACAATCCAGCTGGTATTCTGCTTTCTGTGTGTGGCACTGACAAAAATATCATGCTTGGCCCAGTTTCAGGTGGGAGGAGATGTTTATTCTGCTTCCCACAGCCTGTAGAATGGCTTTTTAGACTCTGCAGGCTATCTGAAATGAATGTAAGCCTTATTGATAAAAGTCATTCTGCATTAATGCCAGAGTGTGACAGTTAAGGTAGTTTTTTGTCAGTTTTGGTTGTTTGACCTCCAGTTCCATATTTTCTTTTCCCCCTGTTTATTTTGCTGGGGAGACTATCTCATTGAGGAAGCTGGCCTTTCTGTGGAGCTTGGGATTGCAAGAAGGATTGGTCTTCTCATTTGGCAGATTGATTGAATTTTCCCTTTATCAGATTGCAGAGGAAGGGAAGTCCCATCTCATGAGGTGTGCTGTGTGTTTCAGTCACTCTAAATGAGAAGGGACCAAAGGATCAAAGGGGCTCAGTTGTTTCTAGTAATGTCTGTGGTAACTCCAAGCTGCATATCATATACACAAAGTAAAGCCTCAGGCTCCCCTAGGGCAGGGAGCACAAGAGAGTCTGCGGTACCTAGGTTGTACTTTTTCTCAAGGAATGAGATGATTGTGCCTTGTGAGTGACTCTCAGCAGTCGCTGGTGGTGAGCAGGAAATGCAGTCAGATGGACCCCATCGTACAATGGGGGAGTTTAAATATAGATATAGATTTCATAACTAGGTTCTCTTTGTGCTATTCCAGAGCAAACAGAAGAGGAGTTCTGGGGATTTGGGATGGAACAGAGGACTTAGGAAAACAGTAATAGGGAAAAGATCAATGAGAATCTCATACTGCACAGTGGCAGTTCATAACAAATGCTTAATTTTGCTTTTGAGCAGGAGGGTGGTGCTTCACCGAGAAACTGACTGTCTGGCTTGCACGTCAGGAAAAGAATTGCAAAGAAAAGAATTGCATGTGGATAAAAGTAAAAATTCAGGTATTAATCCCTTCCAAAAAATCAAGGATCTAGCCTTGAAGAATGAACATAGAACTGGGAAAAGGCTCAGGCTGAGCACTGGGAATACTGGGACAACTTCAAGAAAGTGTTGCAGGAATCCTATCAGGGAAGGATTGTATGATGAACAGCAGAAAAGCACAGAAAACTGGTCCCTGAGAGTGACTGGCAGCCTGGCTGTTATGACTGTCACAGTTAGTGCTTAAGGTGCGACTGCCATCTGGTGATTGTGGAGGAAGAGTGAGCATCCATTTGGACGAGCTATTTGTTCTCACTGGTGCTGGACTAGAGTATTTTCTTTCCCCTTTGCCATTCTTTTGTGCCTGCCTTGTACCTGCCCTCTCATGCCCTGAGATATCCATCCACCCACCCATCCATGCCAAAGTCAAGGAGCAGCAGCTCACAGGACAACTGCAACAAACACTGTCATCCAGCTAATTCCAGACAACACAGTATGGGCTGGGGTTTTTCCTTCCAAGAACCACAAAGAGGAACAAATTATAACAGGCTGTTTCTGCCCCTCTTTCACTTTTTCCATGCAGAATTCAAACCAAGCTATGTCCGGAATCGCTCTGTCCGTTCTGTATCTGTTGAGCTGGATGGAGCTGCCTATAACCTGGCTTTAGAGGATGGATACCAGCCCATCTTACCAAGAAACATCACCAAGCAGCACAAGGTGCAGAGAGCTGTTTTCCACGAGGAGGAAGATAGAGATGTGGGGGAATATAGTGGCACTGGCAGCATTGCAGAGTACACAGCCCCTAATCTGATCAAAGTGACCAACAGGTAAGTGGACATGGTAGATTTTGAAAAGCTTTTGCTCCTTAAGTGACTCTTTTACATAAATGGGTGGGTTGAAGTGTGCTAAGCATGTTGTGTCCGCTTTGGATACCCAGTTTAGCTTCACTAAAATTCTTTTTCCCATGTGTACAATAGTCTTCAGTTTTGTTTTAGTTTTGTCAGGGCAGAGGGGCATGAAGCTCCTGAAGAGCTGTAGTAGTGCTTTTGTGTCTTCTGCATTGGGTGGAGACAGTAACCACTCACCAGTGCGCACATTTCCAGTGAGGACAAGCAAAACTGTTGGCAACAGGGGTGTTAAACCTGCATGAAACCAGAAGAGGCTTTACCCCTGGAAATCAGTGTGCAGTGGTAACCTGGCCTGCCTGGAGACCAAAGGCCCTGACGGGAGCATGAACTGTTTTTGTGTCACTGGTTGCTTTGTACAGTTTTCTGTAACCAGTGCTAGGAGAGGAAAATCTATATTATGAATGAAATTGGATGAACCAGGAGCACTGGGAAATGGAACATACTGAGTGAGAGGGAAGCCAATTGTCTGGCCACTCTAACAGCTAAAAACAATTTCCTCAGTGATGAATCTAGGGACTGATGGTGTCTCTTCAGCTGTACTTTATTTAGTCACCATTTCCACTTGTGAATGATCAGAAAATCCACCAATCATTATTGACTGCATGCAATAAATTATTTAATGACTAGCTCATGTAAACATGCAGAAGCCAGATAGCTGCTGTTGATATCTGTTATCCATTTGACTTCTGTTCACAGAAGTGAATTAGAAACTCACCAATATGGGGAAATGTAGGCATCAGAGAATTGTGTCCTCCTACCCTAGCTCTCATGAATGTTCAAGAACATAAATCACCGTTTGTTTTTTATTCTGCAACAAATTGAATTGACTCTTGCTGCCATAGTGGGTGAATTCCAGATTTGTACAAGAAACTGTCAGGAAGGTTGTAGCTTATTCATGAGCCGTCCCTACCAGAAAAGAAGGCCATGGGACAACATACATGAGGTGGTTTTAAGAAAATAAAGGAGTATTGCAAATATTTAGCTTTAATTTAAACAAGTATTTAGAAATGACTGCATGGTATTCAACCCCTAATAAACTTTCCAGGTAAATCTGTCAAGTGGTGATTTTTTGCTTTCTTCTTTATTAAATAATCTTAAAAACTGGATTTCACTAGAAGTTAGTAAAGCATAAAGATTTTATATTGTCAAAGGGTGTTTTGCTTTCAGAGTGAAGGAGATACCCTTGAAAGATTTTATCACTTTTGCAGAAAATAGCAAATCTTCTTTGTTTCTGGTTTGTTGTTTTGAGTTTCTTCTCTTTTCTTTATGGTGTAGTAATACACTTTATAAGGACGTACTTTATCTGTGCTCCTTCCCCTGCATCACTTTAGTATGCATTGAGAAATTACTTCTGAGTAATGCTTTCAATGTTTGCTAGTTAGTAATGATTAGCTATGCAGAAATTCTAATGAATAAGCAAGAATTCTGTGTAACACCATTTACATAGAGAAATAAAACAGTCAACAGTTTCTGCGTGATAGAAATATTCTCATTTAATTTTTCTACTTAAAAATTTCCATGGGAACTCAAACCCAGACTTCTTTCCTGGCTCAGAGCGCACTTGTATTTTCTTGAATGAAGATTGTTTTTTGAATTCTGCATGTCATTTCCAATCCATGGTCTTGTTTGTCCTGGAGCTGTGTTATTAGGAGCAGCTGTTTGCATTGCTCTGTGTGTGTGTGTGTATCCACTGTAATAAACATTGTTTGCTTTTCCATGCTAAGGTGTTCCATCCTGGAGAACGATACCGTTCAGTGTGACACAGATCTGTACAGGTCACTGCAAGCTTGGAAGGACCATAAACTTCATATTGACCATGAGGTCAGTGATGTTTTTAGTGTTCTATTTTGTGGGCTGATAGGATCATGCTGACTATCTGTGTGTCTGTCTGCCTCTGGGTGTCTTTGTCCCTCCCCGGAACCTTTTGAACTTGCTGGCTGATTTCAGAATACACATTTCAGAACTAATAAAATTATTACAAATTTGTGAAGACAAGATGCTGAGTGGAGGAGAGAACTGCAACTGAAGGCACAGCTGAGAAATGTCATATGCCTTATGAAACAAATAAGACTTAAAGTTGTCCCTATCCTGGGAAAAAATAATCTTGGTCTTTTTAACATCTTTATAGCCCTGTTCCCCAGTGGGGAACCTCTCAAAACACAGTCCTTCAGTATCAAATATATAAGTCCAAGGAAAAGTGAGCTTCATTAGTTTCAAAGAATTAATTTCTTTCACTTGCTACTGTTTTTCTTAACCTTGCACTTTGGAATTGAATTTTTTCATAGGATTGTGTATATGGAGAACCTGCAGGTAATTTGTCCTATGAAATTTACCAGTAAAAGTTTATCTGACATTTTTGTCACTAATATTCAATAATAAAAGCTCAAAGACTTTGTGCATATTGTGTATGAAAGAGGGTATGAGGACCAGGTGAGGATGGAAGAAATGCCAAAGAGAAGCATAAAGGATGAACGTCCTGTAATCTCTTACCAAATTATATAAATTCCCAGTAAAGTTCTGTGCAAGAATTTCTTGCCCCCCTTTATTGTAGAGATTGATACACGAGGCAGATACTTAAAAACCTACTTAGCAGAATGCTAAGATTAAAAAAGGGCAATTTCAGTATCACCATGGTCCTGTAATTGTTTTTTCTTCAGAAAATGTAGCCAATATGGAGTGTCAAAGGAAATGAGAACCCACTTCTGTCCAGTTGTGTTCCTGAGTTAGGGTCACAGGGCTGGATTCTTTTTCCATTTTCCTTGAACACTCTGTCCTGTCTCTGCTTCAACAGTCATGAGCTTCTACTACACCTATGGTCACTGATGGCTAATGGTAGTTGTGTAGAGCCTGCTGTTCACTAGATTACTTTGATTTTTCTACTATGTAGAGGAACAAGGTAGAGACCTGCAATATCCGAGTAGAAATGGGCCATGCTGTGTGTAAGCCAGACTGCGCCAAAGCAAGATTTTCATTTGGTGAAAAAAAAGGCAGTTCAAATTAAACCCCGTGGGTGGCACAATTAACTGCTGGTTGCTGTCCCATGTGTCCAGACACTGCCCAAGGCTGCTCTGCAAAGTGACAGAACCTTGCTGCTTTGCTTTTTCAGAACCTCTGAGGAGGGGGATTTCAGATCAATCCTGCCCCTTCCCAGTACCAGAACATGCTGAAATTTAAGGACTTTATTTTCCTTTGGGCAGCCTTTCTCCCCTTGCAAATGTGCTGTAGAGCACAAGAGGCAACATCACAAGTGGATGCAGGAGTGTGTCTGTCTACCTGCAACTGTGTCCCCACCCCATTCTGCAGCACCACATTCTGCTTTCACAGTCAAGAATCAGAGCAGGCAAACTGAACCAGCTTCCTCCTACTGGAGTGTCCTTCTGGAAAGCTAGGTAATTTGAAAATGCTTGTTAGCAGTGAGAGCTGCAGAAGGTAGTGAAGGGAAAGCTCTTGGTGACAGTAGAATGAGTTTGAGAAGGTTAGAATAGGACTAAATCATGCTGGTTTTTTTCAGCCTCTGTCTTTGTGCTTTTTTTCTTTTTTTAGATTGAAACATTGCAAAATAAAATAAAAAATCTGAGGGAGGTGAGAGGTCATCTAAAGAAGAAGCGACCTGAAGAGTGTGATTGTAACAAGCTAAGGTATTTTTTTGTGTACTTCCAAATAATTATTTATAGTGTGCCAACTGTAACTGATTTATGTCCTCACAGGAGAGATCAGAATCTGGTTTGTTCAGTGGCTGCCTGCTTACTGTACTCCTGTGTACACATTTGGGGGAAGTTGGGCTGCTGCACAAGTACAAGGCCCACTGTCTGCCAGGCAGGAGTTTAACTGGGCAGTCGAGCTCTTGCTCAGCAAATAAACACAACAGAGAATCTTCCAAAATCAAAAGGTAACCCAAACAGAATTTGTCCCTGAGAAAAACTGTTCAGAAGGAGATCCAGGAGCACCTTCTCCTGCTCATGATGACAGAGCCAGGCTCTGAGGCTGCTCAGAGCCAGGTATCACTAGGAGTACTGCAGCCACAGTGGCAGAATGGTACGAGTATCACCAAAAAAAAGAAAGCTGTATCTGAATGGAGTCAAAACTGCAAGGCAGCTGTGCTTTAGCTGTGGCTAAAGCACCCCTGTTACCAAGTAGACTCTGTGAGAGAGTGTGGATAAAACTCTCTATCTGACTGGTGTCACAGAATGCCTGTTTGAATATAATGCTTAAAAACTTCAGAGGTGCAACATACTCTACAGATGTGATGTTTATAATTCTTGTGGATTGTGGATGTGGCCCATGTGGATCCTGCAACATAAGTTTCAGCAGCAGATTCAATAAAATATGTAAATCATTCATTTCTTGGGTTATGGGAGCCCATGTCAAAAACTGCTTAAGATGTATCATTCTAGCTGGCAAATAGACAGAAAGTTTGTATTGGTTTATAATCCACTGCTTTTTTACATAAACTCAGTTTACTTAATATGGACTGTAAAGATGAAGTTATTTTTGGTAAATGTTTTATTGAAAATGTAAAGAAAATGTTACTTTTCTGATTGATATAGTCTTATGCACTTATATTCGTGCATAGCATTATTAAGATGACTAATCCCTCTGAAGTCAAAGAAATTAATCACCTGAGTTATAAATGGTCAAGTGTTTGCATTGCAATTGTTTTGATTTAGCCTTTAGAATTAGTTGATGAAATGCCCAGCATCTATGCAAGATTAAAAAATTGACCAAAGAAAATAGTTCTTTAATAATCTTACCTTGTTAATTTGTTATACTGATTAAACTTATGAAAGCTCCCAAAAGTATAAAAAATTTAAAAGATTTATTTTGAAGGGGATTTTAATCCAGCAACTAATTGGATTTAGATGTGCTGTTTAGAAAGCAACATTTATTAAACTAAGTTTGTGTTTGCTGATTTGTGTAGGTAGTAACTTTACCAATAAGAAAATACTGCCATAGACTGAGGCTGTTCTTTTTTTTAACTTTGGTAATTTCACAGAAAGGAAATTTCTGCAAAATTCTGTAAGTTGCTGGAGAGGCAAAGCAGTAGTAACCCAGCAAAAAGGTGTATGCCTGCTTATATCTGAACATATATATCTGCATATCTCTGAACATATTAGACACTGCTTTTGCTGGGACAGTTCAGTCGATCTTGTTAAAGTTTGCCTGGAACTTCCAGCTAGTAATAATGGAGGACACACCCACACCCCCTCCCAGCCCTACAAATTAGAGCTGGTATTGAATTCAGAAGTAAAATAACAGGAGGGTAGTATAAGCTTTTCATTATCTGAACGAATTAGGGAATATTCCGTTTCAGAAATGTAATTTAATGACAAATCAAATTTATTCTATGTGCCTCATGTAGGGAAAACAACCAGTTAAAACTAAAATAATAGTAAATTTTAGCTAGACGTGGATATACATTGCAATGCAGTGTTAGCACACCTGGTGTCACTGTGGACAAAGGATCTGAGGAAACAGAGACGCAGTGAGGCTGGGAAGTGCCTGATCCAGTCAAGGTTGCTTTTATTTATCACATACACTAATAAACTGAAGGGAGAAATGACACTGGATTAAATCTGCTTCAAATCCAGTCTGATAATGTGCTAAGAATGGGGCAGTTGTCTTGCTGTTGTTCACCAGCAATGCTGGTTTTATTTTCCAGTTACCATTCAAAACACAAGAGCAAATTGAGACACAAAGGATCCAGTCTTCATCCTTTCAAGTAAGTGAAGGCCTGTTCATTTGAGAGAGGATGTGCAAAATGTAACATTAATATTTGGTCTGTAGACACCAGTTACCAGTTACTACTAGGCAATAGCAGTAGTATTCAATTTATCCTCTATTAAAAAGCATAAAGACAGACACACCTGGGCAAGGAACTAAGCACATATCAAAATGCTCGTAAATTCTAAGATAAGGTCTCTGCTTTTGAAAAAAGCACATTGCAAGGCTCAGGCTTACAAGCCCCTTTGGCTGCTTTATTTTTCCAGTGCTATTGAATTTGTATTGCCATCTCCATTTGTATGAAACACCATTTAATTAAAAAATGTGGATTCTTTCCCTCCGAGCAGCTAATTTTATTAGCTACATCGGGATATTTTAGGTATGTTCAAGTCTAGCAGAGTTGGCATGACCCTAATATTTCACGTGTGCAGGAAAGCCCTACAGGAGAAAGACAGGCTGTGGCTGCTGCGAGAGCAGAGACGGAAGAAGAAACTGCGCAAATTACTTAAGAGAATTAAAAATAATGACACGTGCAGTATGCCTGGTCTGACCTGCTTCACCCACGACAACCAGCACTGGCAAACTGCTCCCCTGTGGACACGTAAGACTACTGTAAATTAGGGAATAGGTGGGCAAGTTTCGGCTAGACTGGGTCAGGATGTTGGGTTGCTAGTAGTTACTGGTTTTATTAGCTCTGTAACCAAAGCCATACAGTCTTCTCCATAGTAAATAATCTCTGTTTCAGTGTTGTCATTATTCTTGCATGAAAGGCAAAGCAGTAAAACCAACTGCAAATAAGCTACAGATCCTGAATACTGTTCACTGATCTGCAAGGTATCTCTCACCATCTGGAATGTTTTGCAACCAGAGAAAGCAACCAAACAAGATGTTACTGTAATTAGTAGTCATGTCATGGGGGTTAGGTATGCACAGAACAAGAAGCTGATGCTGGAAGGCATTCTCTGCTTTAGAGCTCAGGAGTGAGAATAACTGTCTATGACTAAAGTAATACCATAAACAGAAAGTAATTAGCAGTGCTAAAAACAAAAGCATGTAGCTTATGTCTTTGTAACTCTTCAATTCACAGTGGGCCCTTTCTGTGCCTGTACCAGTGCCAACAACAACACGTACTGGTGTTTGAGGACAATCAACGAGACCCACAACTTCCTGTTCTGTGAATTTGCTACTGGATTTTTGGAGTATTTTGATCTCAATACCGATCCATATCAGGTATCTGATCATAGACTTTGAGATCACAGCTCAAGAAATACTTCATTGTTACTTATCAACAATAAACTAAAATTGCACAGTATTGCTGCAGGATGTAGTTAAGGCCTGTATCATGTAAATTAATATAATGTGGCTCATTCCTGTTACAAATAAACTACCTGTATTCCAAAAGTTACCAGATTACAGAGCAATAGTTGCTAACAAGAACCCTGTTTATTGCAGCTAATTAATGCAGTGAATACACTTGACAGAGATGTTCTTAATCAACTGCATGTCCAGCTCATGGAACTCAGAAGTTGCAGAGGGTATAAGCAATGCAATCCAAGAACAAGGAACATGGATCTTGGTAAGTGTATGTTCTAGTGCACTCTGAAACTCCCCAAAGAACTCTTACCATTATGAAACCTGAATCAGTTGAAAGGATTTTAGGATTTACTTATACTAGTAATGTCCTGCTGAGACTGATAGCTGCATTCTCAGATTTTTGTACATGTTCAGTTTGTGTTATGTCATATTTTCAAGATGAAGGATGACCCTTAGCGTAGTGATAAATATTGCTGAGATGCAGGAGAAGACGAGGAAGGAACAATACTGGTGAAAGAGGGAGAGAATACCCTAACAGCCAGTATGAAGCTCAGCTCACAGGTCAGTTGAAGTTGGAAGGAACTTCCGGAGTTCTGCTCCAAACTTCTGCTCAATGCAGGATCAGATATGAGGACATTCCATGTTACTCAAAGCATCAGGGAAATGTGTTAAATTCTTGAGTGTTTAAGTTGTGATTTACCTCCTACAGGCAACTGTTAGTAACATTGTTAATTTTTCTTCACCTAGGACTTAAAGATGGAAGCTATGAGCAGTACAGGTACATTTATAAAACACAGTTACACTATTATTATTCTTAAGTACTACCTTCATGTTGAAAGAGCAAGTGTGGTATTGAGAACCACATGGAAAGGCCTGGCTTGAAAGGGCATTTGAAAGACCTTTCCACCCCACTTGCTTTGAAACATTGGAGCAATTTGTTTCAATGTTACACTATGTTCTGATCTTAGTAGTCAAAATTCTGGCTGAATTCTTCTTCTTCCTCATCTTTCAGATTGTGGTGGTGGTTGTTTTCTTGGTGATGGTTAACTTTTTTTCTCCTTTTGCTGCTTGAAAATTAGGCAGTTTCAGCGTCGAAAATGGCCAGATGTGAAGAGACCATCATCTGCCAAGTCACTGTGAGTTGGGAGCAATTCACCAAAAGCATTAGCTTTTACTTAGCTTTTCCCTTCTCTTTTTGCATGCACCACCTTTTTTAACATCATCATCTATTCTCATGGAATGCTTAGGAGGAAAGTGCTCTAAATTATGCAAGAAATATGATACTGCCATCATTACTGACACTATTGCTGCAGAAAACCTCTTGTTTATTGGGAATCTTGGAGCATTAAGGTCAGGGCAATTTCAAACAAGTAAAGGTAGATGCTCAACTGAAGAAACCAATTATAGTCAATTGCCAGTAAAATTTAAAGACCAGTACACTGGTTTTGTCTAAATTTAAACTAGTAGCAGCTACCTAGTTGTTTTTCACACAATCCAGAAAGAACAAAATCGACTGTAATTTCTAATGAGTAGTAAGGCAGCATCATGTATTTTCTTTCCCTACAGCCTTGTGCTGCAAGCAGAAAAAGAAATTTAAAACAGAAAATAGACTACAAGAAAAATTTGTATCTAAACCCACTTTTTCCTTACTGAGCTGCCCTTTAAAACTTGATCACAATGTGGCAGTTCTCAAACTGCCAGAGCTCAAAGATGAGGCACAAATTTAAGTATATTAATAAGTTACCACTGCCTGTTACTGTCTCTTAATCTCCCCCTAAAGAGAAGACAGAGACTTCAATTAATTAAAAATCATAAAGTGCTCTCAAACTGGGCAGTGGAAAACACAAGTACCAGTCCCTTCCTAAGGCAGAGTCTGGTCTTCTTGCCTGAGAGGAGTTGCTCATATAATGCAGTAGTTTTATTTCTAATTGAAGATATCTAAGACTAGCTTTAGAAGCGAAATGAAGGTTGAATTAACAAGCTTTGTACAGGTTGAAGTTTCAAACACCATTGGATTGTTTCTGTCATACACCTGCTATGCTTTTATTGGTGGTTCACAGTGTTTACATTGTTTTTTATTGCATGGAACCATTAAAAATACCTTTTTTGCTACTTTCTACTAGAATGTTATACACTAAACTGCATCTGTTTTTTTTTTTTTTAAGAGGACAACTGTGGGAAGGCTGGGAGGGCTAATCTCCCCCAGCTGCTGCACCTCCATGAGGATACAAACTGGCCAGGACTTGAATCGATGTACAGACTAAATGAACTGTTAACATTCACCTGAAGGACTGGACAAACTTTGAGGCTGAAATAGAATGTTTGCACAGGTGAGTGAGTTGAATAGAAGCAGTGAAATTATGGGAAATGCTGTCAGAATTACAGGTCTCTGAAATCCTCTGTTGTACCTGCTTTTTTGCTTTGGATTATACCTCACCTGATTCACAAGGCATTTTACTTCAAGAAGACACAACTAATGCTGATTCAGGAATTGACAGAGGAAGAAACCCAGCCACATCCCAAAGAGGACTGCCACTCCAGCAGCAGTGTTTACACAGACAGTTGAAGGGACCTTAAAACAATTCCAGTTCACCTGTATCTTTAATTGTCATAAGAAAAACGTAAAAGCCAAGTACAATTTTAAAACAAGATTTAGAAAGTAAGGATCCTTTTGCTTATCACTGGGGTAAAGGTAATGGTTGAAAAGAACTTTGAAAAGATTCAGGAACTGAAGTCAGCACCACCAAGTGTTCTCAACACCATGGAATTTCTTTAATTTCCTCAGAGGATACATTTTAGTTCCACATCTACTTGTTCATCGTATTGTCACCTCTATGAAGATAAGAGAAAATCTTGACTAACTAGGATGCCAGATTTTTGGAGGGGTTGTGTAAATATTGATCAAAGTACTGTTTGAAAATAAATTCTTTAGGTTGTGAAGGAATTTGTTAATAAAAAAGAGTGTAATGCCCACACACCATTTCTCAAAATGCTAAGTCAGAATTTATTCATTTTTGAAGGTACAGAAAAATTTCAGTAAATGTACATCTTAAATTTTAACAAAATCAGATTTGTATGAAGATTTTTTATGTGATAATATTATACTGTACTTCAAAACCAAAACAGTTCCTTTGAGAAAGCAGTGTTTACTTAGCAGTGTAACTTTTACATTTATTTTTTAAAAAGGTACCTTGGAGAGTTCAATACTTGTAGTCAGTAATCTAACTTATGCTCTAGTCTGCAAAAAAGTAAATGTTCTGAAAGACAGTTATTGTTCAAAGGCTTTCACAGGGAAAAAACCTATAATTTTACTAAGGAAGCACAGTGTACAGAACTATTTGAGTAATTTCATAAGAACATTATTACATACATTGTAGTACAGGCACTACAATGGTGAGATTTGTATTTATCATTTGTTTCGTGTTACTTTGCTATCTGTGTTGAAAAGCAAATGCCTGAGGGTGCTCATGGGACAGACTCAACCAACTGTGGCCTTCACTCCTAACACAGAGGTATTTTTTTCAAAATGCAAACTTAACTTCCCCTTGTAGAAATGCAGTGTAAAAATATAACACAGAAATTACTTTGAAACCCTTCTTTGTTTTGCAGTTAGAAAACTCAAGTGGAATTATATCCAGGTATGTAGATCCCTGGTACCACAATCCCATACTCAAAAAATGCACTTGAATTTAGGAATGAGAAAAAAAAAACCCACTCAAAAAGCAGAAATGGAGTCTTTGTATATGCTAAGTAAGATTGGGCATGAGTATTTGTATCACGTGTGGTAAGTCAAATACACTACCCAATCCTTTCTTTGCAAGCATTTTGAGTTATGGAAGTAAAATCTGAATGTCTGTCTTACCGTAGCCTTGTACTTTCATTGTAACTAGTTAAAAATTTCAACGTTTATCAGAAACATCTACTAGATGATGAGATCCTGGATCCATACAAGTAAGTAAAAAAATACTTAGATTAAGTTCCCCAAAAACCCCACATTTTTGCTGCTTTCCAGAGAAAAGTTGTAGCTATCTGCCATTCCCAGTGTGCATGCAGAAAGAATATGAGGTTAGATTTTTTTAAAAATTTGCACAGCCTTGTGTGTTTAGCCCATAGTCTCTGGCAAGGTGAGGTTGTGACTGTTAAAATCCTGCAGGGCCAGTGTTACTGCACCTGTTCCTCATCAGTCGGAAAGTTCAAAACTTATCTTGCCCCCTACAGAACATACTGAGCTGTGAGACTTGTATGTGACAAAAGAAACAGCTGGTATTTAAAGGTGCATTGTTGCCGAGTTTGGGGAAAGATACCACCTCTTCTCCTTTCAGCTCTTCTAGAGCTTGCTATTTAAGTTTAAAAAGACATAAGTTCTAGTTGGTGTCAGTGCTAAACGTGTGCCTCATAAGTGAAAGGTCTCAGTTGTTACTCCCTCAGCTTTTACAGCCAACTAGGATAAAATGTAAATCATTCTTTATACACAGTTTTCATCAGAGATAGCAGGGAATTTTCTCTGATTTTTATGGGATAATCAGCCTTAAAGTATTAACTCATACATTGTCACCAAGTTCTGATTTTAAATAGAAACCTTTATTTACATTATTATTAACATCCAAACACAAAAACCAGAAGGGCAGTTACACCTTACAACCAACCCTTTTATGAATCAGAACCCATGATTTTTCTGTTTTGCAAAATAAAGATACAGATATTTCAAGCAATACTTATAATGTAAACTAAACTTAGATGCAATTCTCCTTACCGTATGCCTTCTCCTGAGAATTTTTAAAAATATTGCTCTCAGAATTACATGGTTTCACACTTGCTGTGTCATTGTCATATGGTAGTCTACGCATAAATGCTGTAATAAAAGGTGTGCTAACTGGTGCAACATTCAAGTTTTGTCTTGTGACAGAAACACGGTCTGAATTTCTCACTTTGGAAGCAGTATTTTAGGCCAAGAAAAAAAATACACTACATACAAGTTTAATAAATACATGGTTTCTGTGATCAAAATAGTAACAGAGACGTAGCAAAACAACACTCTTTTATGCATCAGTGATCAGAGGTTGCTGTATTAGCTAATTCATCTCTACCGCTGAATAATGTTACATGGGTTTTATTTAAAAAAACCTTCAGAAAAATCTACTGCTATAGGACCAAAGCAAAATTGATGGTGGTAACTAAATCTCAACAGATTTCAAACTAGATCTACTGTTTAGTGCTGCCACAAAAGAGGCTGTCAATGCATTTCAAAAATGCCCCCTGCCCCTTCCATCAGGTTTAAACTAAAAATCGTTTAATTCAGAAAAAAACGTAGGTACTGTATAGCTACAACATTCTAAACAGATGAGAAAAGGATGAGTCTTTATAATGTCAGCCAGGTAGGTACCAGTTATACATAGATGTACAAATAGAATTACTAACCTTAAAAAAAATTGTACTGCAAGATGCATATGGCAGTGTAAGAGCTCACCTAATGAAAGCAACTGGTGTTTGTAGTTTCCATCAGTATAATGAACAAGTACAAAATATAAATACTGTTCTATCTGATTTGATATAAAAAGCAAGGGATTGTTGCCTTTCACCCTCAGTAAGTAGCACTTACTCAGTAAATACATATGTTCCAAGAAATGAAAAGACAAGTTCCTTAGGCTTTTAAGTTTTGCATTATAAACATACATTAATTGGACTGAAAAGTTCAAATAAATGCTGTGATAATCTATATACTCAGTACTAGTGGAAGAGACAGGGTTGCATGAAGTAGATCAATTGACACGACATTCCCTTTGAAAAACAGCTGGCTAGGCACTAAGGACGAATTTCTATTGAAACTTACTTCTGTTAAAATGGAAGATCACTGAATATTCTGAACAATAAAACCCCCTCTTGCTAACAGTACCAAGAATAAGCAAAGAAGAACACAGATCAGGGTTTTTTTGGTTTCTTTTACTCACTTGGGAGAAATCAGTTTTCCATTACACAATGCACAACAGAACAGAAGCACCACACAAACATTTTTGGGTCATCCCTTAGGAAGGTTTAGCGGTTTAATTCCTTGCAACTGCAAAAAGTGCAAAGGGATCTTCATTTCAAGCACCCAAAATGGAGGGGGAAAAAACCCCCATGCTATCAGCAAATAATATGTAACCAGACTTAAATACTGCTATGACAGAAATCTGCTTAGAAAATACATTCGTTACTATTAAAACAATCCAATGAAGTGTAGACATTTGGTTAAAGTGTGGCTTAATATCCTTAAAGATTTCTGGATGATACATAACAACAAATATTTTGCAACAGACAAACATTTTCAAAGAACATTTATAGTTCATTAAAATTGACCAAAAAGAGACAATCCAGATTCATCAACTGAAAAGGCAACCTATTACAGACAGACACGTCTGTCCTGACAAGCTGTAAGATCTCACAATGCAGAATTTTCGTGTCAAATTGCCTTAGGTTAAAAAAAAAAAAAAAGTAACAAAAGTGCTCACAGGTGGAGAAAGTCTTGAACAACCGGTCTTTTTTTTTTATAAAAAGCTCTGTGTTAAAGATGTAAAAATAAATGAAGTGTTGAAGACCAAAGAGGAGAAATATGTGGGCCAATGTCACCCAGCTTCAAAGTCCTTAAATTTAATAATAATAATAAAAAAATTCTATTTGGACCTCGACTACACTCAGTTTTCAGAAATCAATTTTGTTAAATATTTAGCTTCACAAACTCCGCAAAAATGAGTTAGTGACCTACAAAAGTCATATATATAATACATTATTTTAAAGATAATATTTACAAAATTTATTCACAAAAAAGACTGCAAAATTCTGATTCTGACTGCAGTGTCTTATCTTGAGTTTTCTGAAGATATTTTCAAAAAAAAAAGATGAAAGATTATTGCTCTAATTTCCATACACAGAAAACATTACATTATGCAGTCTTTTCAAATAATTCAAAAGAGATTGTGTTTGAGAAGGAACTTGAGCACACTCTACCTCCATATTAAGTCCTTATCAAAGATATTGCATTAATCCATTATATAGTCTTCTATAAAGTGCACTCAGCTGCACAGCACTATGTAAATATTAGTCACAATTGTGTTTAAATAATTTAAATTGTTTATCCTCTCTTTTTATCCCTTGGCTTCAACGGACAGGATTTTGGACTAGCATGTGCCAATTAATTTTGCACTGCTACTTCGCTTCGGAAATCCCTGACTCTTGGGGTAAGAGACTAAAAGCAGCATTTATATCCAGGAATTCAAATAAAAGAGTCAAGGCTAGGAACTACATTCTCTGTCAGATATTGTTATTAGAGAAATCAGGAAATTCTTACCACTATGACTTTTCCAGCCACTTTTGTCTGCCGGGGCTGAAGCACTTTGGATAGCTGCAGTAAACAGATATGTATACCAGGAGTCTATCCATCAAATCTATTAAAATGGCATTACCAATTTCACATTTCTAGAGGAAGAGTGCCAAAAAATATTAACAACCTTTTTTTGTACCCCACATCATACAGTTATACATAGGCTGCTTCTACTAAAATGTATTTTTGTTGGGTAGGAGTTTTTTTGGTTTGTTTTCCTCTGGATGAGGAAATTTATCACTGGTTTCTGTAGGCCCAGTATGACTTGCCATGAAAGATGTGTCACCTTCCTTTCTAAAACTAGTGCATTCAGCCATTCTTGTTTGAAGATGTGGTTCTAGATGTCAGCAGTATTTCTGTTAAAGAAAAGATACTTTCATCAGAGAAGGCATCTTTGCTGAAAGAAATGGTTCATGTACTGCATTTGGAAGAAGGAACTACTGACAACCAATGCCTAGAAGCAGAAGAATAGCCTTTTAGTGCTCCACTTTGAAAATTATCTAGAAAATAAATGCTGTCCTAGAATTTCCTAAACACACTCTGATTATCTTTATGCCCTGTAGATTTTGAAAATCTGACATTTCACCTTTATATTCTCCTCTTTATAAAAGGCATTTGTCATATCAAAGTCCTCCAAAACTTCCCCTACCCCTCAGAAGTCCTCATTTTTCTGACTGCTTCCTCAGGTATGCTGGACAAAATTTTATGAGGTACTTTTTACTTGAATATATATAGCTTATGCCAGTATTATGTTGCTCATCCTAGGTATTTTGTGGAAAAATTGTAGCAAAAGTGTAAAAGCATGTTTTGTATTTCAGCTTTCTTTTCAGTGCCTGTTATTAGCACATTTTCACCTTACATGAGGGGTCTAAATTTTCCATAGCTTCTGGCTATGCATACACGAGTTATTCTAAGGTATTGTAAGGGCAAGTATCATTATCAGTGTCTCCTAGAAGGATACTGCTGTATCAGGATTGTTAGTCTGACTTGCAAATTACATGTAATTTTCAAGATCTGCTGAAGATGCATTCTACAATGTCCATGGGGTTTATTTATGGGGTTTCTCCAGGTTCAGAAGTATTTCATCATCCTTTGTGCAGTTTAAGGCTTGATCCTACCCATGATACTTCAAAGCCAACAGCTAATCCCAGCATACAGCTTGAGTTCGTTGTGAATTTTCTTATGTATCATCAAAAAGAAAGTATCTCTTAGGACATTAAATTAATAGGGCCACAGATGCAAATACAAACAGGATAACTGAGAGCAGGATTGTGCCAGAGGAATGGATATAAGCAGACTGTACTTAAGGGAAAAAGAGTCAGCAAATCTTTTCATCAGTCTTCATGTACAACTTACCTGGTCTGGACCCATAGGCAGTCCTGACATAGGCATGGTATTAACACTCATCTGTCCAATATGGCCACTGCTGCCATTCAAGTGCATCATACTGTATGCTGCTGGGTTCCCTTGATGGCCGAACTGCTGCTGGGGAAAAGAACTGAAGTACAAAAGGACAAATAAAATTACCTTCCAAGAAGATACACTGCATTCCCTGCACCAGCTGTCGACACTATTTTCACATTTACCTGTTTTTACCTAGTATCTGTTTAACATGGAAACTCCCCTCCCAAAAGAAATTTGAGTTTTTAGAAATGCACAGTTGTATGTGTATGCCTGATGTAATCTTTTTGGAGGTTATTATTACAGCTGTATCATCCATTGTAATACTATTTGATATTTTGTATTTTCCCACGCCCTCCCCCAAGTTATTTTTTCTTCAAATATTAAATTAATGTTTAAAGACTGAATGTTGCTTCTGGTTACAAAGATTGTAGAGGTCCAATCAATGGAGCTAAGCACAAAATACACTTAATCATTTCCTAAACCAGAGCAGGATGAAGGACAATACAGACACTAGAAAGATATTGTAAATCCTTTTCCTCTTGTAAATCCTCTTCCTGCTACATGCTATTTAACATAGTTTCTACTTCCAGCGAAATGAAAGACGCTTTTTGAGAAAGAGGTTTTAATCTCGAAGTTCACCTGTTTCTGGGCATGCTTCCTGAGGGCCAGCCCTTCATCTCTGAGGACTGGTACATTGTTGCTGACTGAGGATGCTGCAGCATAGGGTTCTGGGAGGGTCCAATTCTTGATGATATCATTTGATTGGGAGGGCTTGATACTCTACTAAATGCAGGATCAGGTTGTTGGCTTATTCCTTAAAATAAAGGAGACAGACAATATACTTCAGTTATCATTACCTAGTACTTCTAGTTTATCTGCTTGCAGTGATTGGAAGGGGAAAAGTCATCCTTTTTCGTAGCAGTATATTCCATTTTTCAGAATGATTGGTATTTAGGTAGTTTGGATTCATATAAAAAGGGAAAAGAAAATCAGACAAATGAAAAAGAAAAAAAGTCAAACATGTTAGTACTAGTACCATAATTAGGTGGATAGGGGAATTGCTGTGAAGGAACTTGAGCCATTGGAGGGCCCGTCAAAGCATTATCCATGCTTCCTGAGGCTGTCATGTTTGGTGGTGGACTGAAGGCCTGAGGTTGCTGTTGCTGCTGCATCATCATTGCCATCCTCTGTTGTCTAAAATGGTGACTTATTAGTTCCCTGTTACGCTGAGCCACCATTTGAGCATTAAGAAAACCTTGCTGCTATCCCCCAAAGAGAAGAAAAATCATATTAGAAGATGTTTTTACAAATAAAATCATGTCAGAGTCAATCAAACTCATTCCTAAGACCCAGCAAGTCAAGGAAAACCCACAGTCAGTACAAAAAAAAAATCACCAAAATATTAAGATGAAAGTTTTCATTAAATTAGTGCTAAATGATGATGTTTTACCCAGAAAAACTTGGCTTACTGAATTGACATCATGATCTTATTAATAAACAAATCCCCCTGCAATCTCAGGAATAAGGGAGGTAAACTCCTGCCTTTCTTTTAAATTACGCAGAGGAACAAAACCAAAGGGGAATGCTCTAAAGCCATGAAAGAAGGTTGAAATTCTTAACAGATGGCTACTGTAATAAGTACTTACCTGGGATCCCACCTGTGGCTGCATAACTGGTCTCATCACTGAGTTAGTACCACTGACTGGATTTTCCATTTTTATTTCAAGCGTTTGACGGCTCTGATTCATAAACTTCGAAAAAGACATTTTAGCACTATTAGCTTAAAAATAACAGTGCCTGAACAAACTAATGGCAACTCCTGCAAAAACATTTTCTTTACAGACCTCTTGAATCCATGCAATGGCTAATTTTGTGCCTTGTCTAATGTACCTGAAGAACCAAACTATTTTTTTAAACAGCTCAAACACACAAGAAGCAAAACTTTTCAAACAGTGCAGCATTAACTGGCTTTGGTTATTTCCCTTAAAATTAGCACTCTTTAGGAATAAAGAGCAGACTATTTATTTGTTTCAAACAATTAGTGTCACAGAAAACCAAGAGAGAACACAATATTTCCTAACACTGCCGTTCCACGTGTGGAGAGTAAAGGGTTGAAAAATGTAAGATTGGCAAGGAGAGAGAAAAATAAGTTGTTTCTAGAATTGTTTTCTCTCAAGGACCAACCATGCACCTGGGAGATGTTAGAAAATACTCTGGCTGAGAAAAGTCACATATTTGTGTTTGCTCTGGGACGTTGTCTTTCTACAGAGAAGAAATGGAATTTTCTCACAAAAGATAGCAAGATGTTGTTAAGACTTTTAAAAGCCTTTCCCATAGACTTGGGCCTCTTTGTAAAGGTGGTGGGAGGGAGAAAAGAGGGTTTGGAGATGTGAAATTACAGCCTGGTGAAGGACTGTGCATGCTCCAGGCCCTTTTCATATGGAATGCAGGGCTCAAGCCTGGGTGCTTTCTGCCCCTGCTAAAATGAGCTTAGCAGTGTATGTGTCTCTGTTTTTTGGTATCCAAGATGATGGAATAAACCTACTCTTTGCTCTTCAGCTGTGTGTTGTTCTTGCCTTGGTGTTATCTGCATGTATTCTGTTCACCATGTCACATAGCAGTAGTTCAGTTTTCCTAGTTTTATTTGTACATGGTATGTAATAATACCAAGCCTGCATTTTCACATGGGGAATTCAACGCTGAAATCGTGCACCAATTTTTAAGCAGTGTTTTCAACCTAGTGTTAAGATCTGTACAGCTGTATCTATTCTCTCACCTTTTATCCAAAGAAAATACCTAAAATAACATCAAATCACTAAATGGAAAGCAAACCCATATATTGATAAGCCCAAATGATTAGTTAGAAAACACAATGAGGAAGAAGTAACACCTGATTTACAGAAAAAATACAGCTGCAATTTAATACTATCCGTGAGGTTCTGAAAAAATACTAAATGCAAATAAAGAGATCATGCAGAATTACATTCTACAATAGCACTGTTTTAACTAGCAATCGTTTTGTGTGCTGCAAGAACCAATCCAGTCTGTAGCTAGGGAGTCTGATGAAGGAGAAACACTTGCCCTAATAAATGTTCTTCCATTCCTACAGCCATCCGGCAATTCAGTGAGAAGCACTGTCAAAATAAAAGATCCACCCCCTCAATCATACATTGTAATGTCCATTGTTATATGTGTGAAGCAACACAATTCCATGTGCAAGTGGTTCCATTCTGAAACATGAAGGAAGTCTAAATGTAGGAGTAAAAAATTACCTGCTGTCCCTGGAGCCTCTGCTGGAGCTGCATGCGTAGCTGCTTTGGTGTGTTGGTCCGAGGTCTCATCACGTTTGCTCGGGGATGCATACTTTGCAGAGGAAAATTGCTCAGTTGGCTCATCTGATTCATCACTGAATTAAAAGATGGCTGTTGTCCCTGGATATTACTAAAACCTCCTGGCATTGCTGCCCCTTGTCCTTGATAGGGCTGACCATATAACAAAGGCTTCTGGTCAATCATAACTGAAGATTCCTGACCTTGAAATGAATCTTGTTTGGGTTCCAAAGCTTGTCCCTTCAACAGATACAGAAGTGCTTTCACTAGTGGTATATACAGAATTCCTAAAGAAGCAATAAAGCCAACACAGCATAATACACCAGCCAGCAATTTCTTGGGTAGAACATAGCACGGACAGCTACTGTTAGTTCTATCTCCATGAAATGAGATTCTATCTCCATCTCTAATGAAATAGCAAAAGTGATTAATAATAATATTTCTTTTTAAAATTAAAATTTAGCTGCACACTGCATACACAGGCAAACCAGTGTCACCATTCAAGCCCTTCTGCACTTTTTGATGCTATTTGTACAAATGATAGTGTCATGTGGGTCTTAGCAACCTCCAAATTACTCACAGAATTTCTTTTTCCTATTTGAAACCATGCAAATTCAACCTGGAACTGAAGGACAGGGAAGCATCCACATCACTGCCAGTCAAATAATTCACAACCTAAGCTCAGCTGACAGCAGGCTGACTAAGAAAACCCAACACAATTCTCAGTTTGTAGAATTATAATGAATTGAATTATGCCCCAAACTCCACCTATATTTACCAAGGCATTATGCAATAAACTTCTGTAAGAATATGCCACTTTCTATTTCTTGTCATGCACAAGAAATTTAATCCATGTTGAGTTTCTCCATTGAAAATCACTAGTAAATGTAAAAGTTTCCCAAGGGACATGTATGAAGATGAGGATGTGAGGAGACTAAGTAAATGAGGAACCCCTCTTCACTTTTTTTTCAAGTAACAAAATAATACTGGTCTTTGGAAAATAAATGGCCAAAATACCTGTTTACTTACTTGGTTTACAAGATCAGGAATTCCTAATGCTCTGTCAATTTCTTCCAGACCTGTGACATCTGTATTACTCAGTAGTGTGTGCAGCTGATCCAGAAGTGCCCTTTCATCATTCTGGCCTTCCACATTTGGTGCCGAACATAAGAGATCATCCAAAGAGCTTCTAACTAATTGTCTATAAATAAAAAAATCCACTAAAACTATAGAATCAATAAGGCTGGAAAAGGCCTCCAAGATCATGGAAGGCAACCTTTCAGTGAATACCACCTTGTCAACCACACTTATAGCAAGCACTAAGTGCAACATCCAGTCGTTTCTTGAACACTTTAGGAATGGTGTCTCCACCATCTCCCTGGGCAGAACATTCCAATGCTTGATCCCTCTTTCAGTGAAGAAATTAATTTCAACCATTACAAGGAAAACAACAGTTTTTATATAATATATTGACCTGGATATGGTTGAGTATGATAGTCACCCAGACAACTGAAGGAAGACTTAACAACTTAAGGCCCAAATTTATGTCCTAAAACGTCCAGTCACCTTCCACGCACCCTTAAACACATGTAAATTCTGTTTTCTCCTGGTTTCTGCCATGTGCCACAGCATATTTCAGAGTCTCCCATCTCTTTTTTTCTGTGCCTCCCAACTCAAGGATTGATAGATTTTGTTAACAATGCCTTTGGGGAGCTGGGTTAAAAAATATCCAGTGTCAGATCACCAGCAGAAATGGAAACATTCCAGAAATAGAATTCAGGCTCCAGTCTGTTATCCCCACTTTGTATGCTACATAGTTTCATGCTACACAATCTTATTTCCAGGTCTTAAATTCTTCTGACAGACAGCGAACACTTGTATTTAGAATTACCTTTAAACCTTCCCCAATTCTACCTGTTTTGTGAACCCCGTGATGCTTGCTCCACAGACATCATATTGTCAGGCCACAATCCAGATTGGTTACATGGTCCAGGCTGTCCATACAGGTTCCCCTCCATATCAACGTTTATCTCACTTGGTCCTGCAAGGTAAAACATTTATGTATTTTTTGAAAACAGAAAGTCTCATCTTGCTCTCCTAGTGCTCACATGAGGATGATCACACGAATTGTCAAGCAGTGTAGCTTCGTGAGCTTTCATGATCATGTTTTACAGTGTACAGACACATAAACTCACAGTCAAGATAATTTCACATATATAACATACACATGTAAATACGGCAGACAGTGATCTAAACTTGCTACCCCCTGTTAGAGCAGAATTGCTATTTCTAATCCTTTAGCCTCTAAAAAGGAGCATGATTGACATAGCACTTTATATTAAAAAAAAAAACAAACCAACAAAAATTCTGGACAATGACATCTGGGTACCACTACACACTGTCATAGTGACACCAAAATCTGGCCTTTTTATATTCCAATACAGAGTGGAAATGAAAAGAAACATAAAGTACATAACATTTTGCTCTTTGGGAGTACTTTTTTTCCTCTATTTATTCAGGGACATACAGCACTAGATAGGAGAGTTTATGTTACCCCAATATTTCCCAGTATCTGTATGAATCACCTAGCATCAATGATTTCTAGGGAGCTAAGCTGGAAAATTCTCACTTAGGACCACACAAATTTCTTCTGTATTTAATCATATATCCATTTGTTGCATTGAAATAGTAAGTCTGTTTAAGAGAACTGGTAACAGCCCTGGTAGCTTTCCCTGATAAGAAAGGAATGCTGTCTATTTAAGCTGGTTTGGGGCATACTGGTATTGGCATAATAGACTGGAGAATTTCAGCTCTAGACTAAACCTTTGTTAGATATATAGAACAGAAAAAACCCACAGGCTTTAAGACTGTTCATACTTTAGGCATACAGCTTATTTTCTCTCGTGCACACGTGAAGGCTTTGAAGAAAATCAGTATTTGCAATGTGGCTTGATAATTTGGGTACTCCATGTGAAAAGAATTTTGAAATACTGAAGAGAAAGACTGTAAAAGACATTGATTACCAAGAAGTTAACAGAAGGGGAAAAAAAAAAAGAAAAAAAAAGAAAAAAAGAAAAAAGAAAGGAAAAATAAAGAAGCATCTATATTGAATAGGATGAATTAAATTAACCACAATGCTAGTATCTTCACATATGGTATCATAGATGCCATTTAGTTCCTGGAATTTAGCAGAGAATACTGCACCAAAAGAATACACAGAAATTATACCCTCCACCCCCAGTCTCGGGACCCAGAACAAATTATCTGTGTATGAGATGTTCTTATTTTCTTCTGAGCACCAGAATAAAATAAGAACATCACCAAAAAGTCATAAAATGTCATAGTCAGGGAGTCTCTACCTCAAAAACCTTTCAATGAAAATCTTGCGTTTTACCGGAAGTGCAAAGATTCTGCTGATGAATGCTTACCAAGAAACCAGTGAGATAGTGCCATGTGGGACAATAAGAAGTTAAGAACTTACTCATGTGAATCATCTGCTGTTGCGGCATTGGCCTAGTACCAGGTATGCTGTTGGAGCGTACAGGCAGCCCACCCTCTGGGGGTCTTGGAAGGGTTGTACTAAATTCAGGTCCTGGTCTCAACATCGAAGCAGAACTTGCAGATTCCAATCTGTTCACTTTAGAGTTCGGCAAACCCCAGTCTCCTGACTGGTGCTGATTCATTGCCACATTTCTGTTGGGAGTGCTTGCTACAATGAAGAGCAGAAAGCACAAAAAATTATTATCTGGAGTGTGTTAAGTATTTTGGTTTTAGAATTATTTTGCTATTTCACCAAGTGCACCTGCTAATGTCAGAGCAACTGACTGAAGTCCTACAAAAGCATCTAGAGCTCACCATGCCAAGTCCTAAAACATACAAAAACTGTATGAATATAAGCATACATAAAATTCATAATGACTGGCTGCCACTGTGAACTGTTCTTGCTTCTATATATCAAAAGCACATGTTAAACTAAAAGCTCAAAAAAGTAAAAAATAATTAAATTACCCAAACTACTGGTAATGCCATGGTTTACAGTTATGTTCTTATAATTTTAGCTAAGGTAATAATTCAGAAGTATTAAAGACGGTAAAATAAAAATTCTTTAATGTTAAAGTTTCTTCTAACTGAAATTTGTATTTTAACCTTTTTTTAAATACAAGCTATTTCCTTTACAATGAGAGAGCTGTTTGTATACAACCAACAAACCCAGATTTGCTCCAAAATTTTCTTGGTTTTCAATCATTCTTGGACTTCCACCCATCAAGTTTTGCTTTTGTAACATGGAGAACGCATTGACATTCCTCACTGAAGCACCCGAGCCAATCGGACTGTCTAAAGACAAGGCTCTGTTAAAAGGTGGGTGAGTGGTCTGCACAGACTGGGGACTCTTCACACCTGTCAAAGAATTAAAAGATACATGCAACTGTACATTTTAAACAAAATATGCTATTAATGGGTTAAATTAGTCTCATCTCTTTATGAGCTCATATACTTGATCTTAAGCATGCCAGGAACAGTTATGTTGCTTATGTTTTCACAACAAAAATTCCCATTTTGAACACACAGTTAGGACCTTTTGCAAAAAAAGTCATAGGCAATTCCTTTTGGCCCTACACAAAAAAAGAAATTAATTTTAATTTAAGTTGTGTAATGAACTTAGTATTACAGACTTGATATCTGTAAGTGGACTGTCCAGACTTTGGTTAACTCCCATATGGAGGTAGAAACAAATAGTTCTGTTTGGAACAGCTGGAATCCAGACATGGTGTGTTCCTGAGCGCAGTGTCCTCCACAGACAATTAACCTACAAATCACTGTGCTTCACAGCCAACAGTGTCAGTGGCCATACATGTTCTTGTACCTGGTTTCATATTTTTCATTATCCATGTTTCACCTCCTTCAGTTATGTCAGCAATCCATTGCCCTATATAATCAAGAGATGACCAGTGTCATGAAAGAAAACAACAATTACCATGATGCTGGTCTACTAGCTACGTTGTCCTCCCCTCCTACTAAGGAAGGGCATTCCTTTCGATGTCAAGAAGGAGTAATGATTAGAATTTACTGGCCACAAGATGTTTTCACATAGAATAAGAAAGAAATTAAAAGCTTGTCACCGATCCCAGATTATATCCTTAGTCATCAGTTAGGGATAAAAATTCTCAATTTGAATTTATGACGCACAAAACATCTTTCTTGATGACTTGTCTCTGAGAAATCTACATTAGACAAAGCCAGAATAAACCATAAAACAAGGAACTGAATGTTCTTCATTGTGCATATAGCAGGTGAGCATTGTCAGGACAGCTAATAGTGTACATAATAGCCTATGAAATCATAATTAGCCATTTTGCATTACATTTGTCCTTGAAGATATAGGAGATGAAGGAAGTATTCTCTAAGGGTTTGAGGATGCGTAATATTTACATCAGGTAAGAAGAAAACTCTAACTTTAAAACTCAGGTGGTAGATTTAATTCCTTACCCAACAGGGCATTTCCTTGAAATAATGCTTGCTTTGTTCCAGGATTATTTCCATTTGCAGACATAGCATTATTGTAAAACTCTGAACTAGTCAGATCACCTAGAATTGCTTCCAAATTATCCAAGTCTCCGTTCATCTGAAAATGATGCAATAAAATACCAAGGTTATTTACTCTCACACGGCTATACTTCTATTTTTCTTAGCTCCTCACTAATCTTAAATGATATGACTGGGAGACAAATGTTTTAATTTGCTGACACTACCTTGCCCTGTCTTTTAACTTCCAAAGAACTTCATATATCATTTAGATACTTTTTGCTTGGGTAATTTTGAAAATTAGCAGAAAACACATATAACTAAAATGAAAAGCACTTCTGAATATTAACATTTCAATCATCACAAGTTACAAAGACAAAAACACTGATAGTGAACAACATCAAGAATGTGTACCATTCAGTGACAAATAATGCATCTATCATACACAAAAAGCTACTAGTGACCCCACAAGACACGAAAATTATGCACCCTTTTTTCCATCCAGTTTCTAAACTGAACTTTCTTTTAAAATTTGTCTTTAAATCAGATACTGTTTCAATAGAAATTCATATGTAGTGGATCCATATCTTCACAAAAGAAGCTTCTCTGAATACCTTAATTATATCTCAGGAGCAAGTACTGAAACTACATGTTGTGTACTATTACGGAGTTGTTAGTGACTTTTCCATAAGTGATATTCAAGCAATGTTATAAGGTGTTTCACTGATAGTCAGCCAGTAGCTAATACAAAAAATTGTGTTGTTTTTTGTTTCTTTGTTTGTTTTTTACCCAGTTATTACTGATTTGGGAAATTCAAGGTCTAAGAAATTTATATATCTTCAGTAAACTCTGCATACTGACCAGTACTGTTTACTTTGAAGTTCCAAATTTTAGGACTTAAATACAAAAATATTATATACAGATTATAATTTTAAGAACATCTGTTCCTAACAAGTGCACTGCTAGTTTCAGAATAGTTGTTCCATGGTGCTAGTTTTCTGTATCATGACATTTGTGGAAATTCCAGCTCTAGAATATATTTGTATTTATTTATACAAATTATATATACATTTAAACATTTTAGTATGCATTTATTTGAATGCTGAATATATATATTCAAATATATATATATATATTTGGAAGAACATATTCCCTCATTTAAGGAAAGAAAATGAGCACTAAAACCAATGAATGAACTAAAGCAGACAGACCATGGCTATTTCAAGTCTTACACATTTTTGTGTACTGTTTATATTTTCAAAATGAAATCACACGTTACCTTTTGCTCCTGTACTGCCAAGTAACTACAGAGGCAGTTACTGCCCCATTTCCTACTAACCCATAAACCCAAACATGTGCTAAGATCTAATTTTGAGAAATAATTTGCAAATATTACCTTAATTATACCATAATTTAAAAACATCAGTGCAGGACTTCAGGACATCAGATTTGGTTATATACATATCCTGCAGTTGTTTTTTTGTTCCTGTTTGTGCTTTTTCATTCACAATTAAACCTGAGTTCATTGTTTCACATCATTTGCACAGAACTTTTTTAGAAATGTTTACACATGCATACTGTAGAGTGTTCTACATTTAGTCATTCACTGTAATCACAAAATATTGGTTAGGTCACTGCCATCATTTTACATTATACTGTACCTCCTCTGCTGGCTCCATTTTTATTTTCATCTCTTTTTCTTGACTTGAAGTAGGAATTGTAGAACTTGTGCATTGTCCCATCTTATTATCCACACCTTCTACTTTAGGCTTCAACTCTTTGGAAGGTGGGTCCTTAATATCATCTTTATCTAGTAGATATCTTAGTAAAGCATTGTTTTCTTTCTTCTTTGGGCTCAGTTGTTCATGTTTCACAGTGCCTTCTCCACAGGAGGCTGTGTTAGTAGTATCATGATATTTTTCTTTACCAGTAGCTTCAGCTGTGATCTTGGCCACCTCTGCTGGAGAATTACCATTCTGCAACAGTTTATGTAAAATCCTGTGCTTCTCTTGCAGGAGCGATCCATGCATGTTTGAGGAGGAAGATACCCCTCCAGATGTGGATGAGGAAACTCCTGAAGGACTGGTAACGCTGGTAGAAGATTCTTTAGAATTTGAGTCTAAAGGTGAGATTGATGCCGTAGAATGCCCTCCTTCATCTGAAGAGCACGTGAGTAGCTGAAGGAGTTTCTTATGCCCTTTGCTCTCAGATGGTCCTCTCTGACTTTCAGATGACTCCAGATTTCCCTCTTTACTATCTTTTTCACTAAAGAGTTCCCTGCTGTTTGACTGGCAGATGGAACTTTCCACTTGATTTTGTTCACAATACAAACCAGAAGGGCTTTTGGAGTCCTGGGTACTTGTTTTACTTTGCTGAGTGATGCTAATATTTGGGGAATTATCCACTTTTGGACCCGGTGAAGAAAGTGTCGATAAAAGGGAATTTCCAACACCCTCACTAATGGCTTGCAGAGCACTAAGAGAACTGCTAGAGAAAGTGCTGTTGCTAGTGTTGCTGGCAGATCCCATTGGCGAGTGCATACCTGTATCATGTAACAGAGATCAAACTTATTAAAGTACTGCCTGCATCTAGTTTTCCTTTGGATTATGTATGACTGCCACATTGAGTTATTAATTTTAAAATACATTTTTACCATGAAATCAGGTATACTACACTCACGTAACACATACAGAGTCACTTAGAATGGTTAAAATGGATGAAAGATGGAATTCAGATAAAAGTGATGAAAGACCGCTTGAAAAAAATAAAAGAGCTTATAGCAAAGATAAAATACCTGTAACTGGAGAATACTGGTGTGAACTCATTTTTGGGCTCCCTCGATTCCTAGGAGATACCGTTAGATTCTGCTGGTTGGAAGTTAAGCCAGGACTACCATGTGGTGGGCTACTTATATTTAACCCAAAACTGTTACTCTGATGAGCAGAGGACTGCATTCCAGGTCCAGAGTTCACTAGTCCCATATTCCCAGGGGCTCCATATCGAGTGCTGGTGAGCTGACCCACTGCATTGGGATCTCCCATACCATAGTTCCTGTTCTGCATTGACATGGCTTGACCAGGTGACATGTTCATAAGACCATTAACAGAATTTGTGTTTCCAGTCACAGGTGTTCTGATGTTTTGCCCAACAGAATTAGGATTTGGCCGATATCCATTCTGTTCTCTGAATTCAACGTCATCCCCAGAAATCCAAAGAAAACAAATTAAAACCTTATTTAGAATCATGTGCTACAAATACATTATGAAATAATTGCCCAAATATGTTTTCCAAAAAAGAGCAGTTTCCACAAAAGCAGACCTAAGCCATGACATTCATTGAATCATTACAGAAATACTTGATCCTTTGGGGGCTCCAAGTTATAAGCATATACAGTATCACTGCCTCAAAAAGCTTTAATCAACGGTCAGATTATTAATCAGATTTATCAATTTAAAGATCCTCCTTCTTTTACCCCCTTCCTGAGTCAACGCCTGACGCCATTCTACTGTGCACATTAACAATGTGTGACCCTGAACAAGCTCAGTTATTAATTTTTCAGCATCTGGAGGCACTCTAATGTCAGAAAGAGACAGATTCCCTCCAAAGTGAGATTTCGATTATTCTTGGAAAGAACAAGAATTGGTCAGAAGAAATACTACTCTAAGGTACATTTCAGTTATGGATTATGCATCTGAGAGGGGTTTTTTGTCTTTTTCATTGGTCTGCAAAAGCATATGACTGAGCATTTCTATTTTCAATGTTTCATCAGTGCTACCACAAAAGACTAACAAAAACAAAGCACAGGCTTTACGCAGGTATTGAGAAAAAAAAAAAATCTCTTTTGATTGTGACTGTCTTTCTGCCACATAGTTGAAATGGGACTCTGTTAGGTTTACACATTTATTTGTATGCTATGCAGCTCTGCTTCCCAAATTATTCCCCATCTGAGTTTTAATCAGGTAAAATATTTTAGTATGCTATTTTTCTCAGGTTATCTTGAAGGTCAGATGTATTTTGAAAAACTGTGACACTGAAATTGTAAAGAGATACTAGTAACTTCACCTGTGAAGGAAGTGGGTAGAGACAAATCCATGGCGATCATTAGTTACAGGATTTCGAAACAGTTTACTCTTCGTTTGTGCTGTCACTATTGTACCATCCGCTAAAGAAAACCGATACAATGGAGTTTCAGCATGACCTTGTGTATAAGCTGTGGAGGGAATATACAAATATTGTTAATATTTTAAATCCCAAGAAATATTAATATGAATTATAGGATATTTTTGACACAATGCCCTTCATTTACTGAAGTTTTTAAAAAAACCCCCAAAACCATAAAACTTTAAAGATAATAAACAAACAAATAAATAAATAAGACACACCCAATACAGATACAGAAAAAAAGGAAGCATTCCACAATTTCTCCTCTATCAGTAGAGGGAAGATAAAAGCAAACAAGACTATTTTGATGCTGCAGTATTTTGTGCTCACCAGGCACAACTGGCAAAGTTCTGCACTTTTTAACAGAATTCCAAGGCCAGATTACAAATTCCATGGTTCCTGCTTGGGGAAGCATTTTTAAGTTTGCTTCATTTAAAAAATTGTGGAAACTATTCAGGATTCATTTCATCAGTTATGTTGAAGAACATCCAATGGAATGGAAAACCCATTTTCTGACAGTATGAGTTTCTCTTTACTTAATATCCCCAGTGCATGAATTACTTTTTAAATCCTTCAAAAAGACTAGAGTTTGGAATAATTAGAGAACACCATCTTTCCTACTGAAGGCTGTGGCTGTACTTCACTCATCTATCAAGGTTATCAAATTAGCATTACAAAATATGTGCCACTTGAAATGCTGAAAGTATTTTGAGCCCTGTGTCTTGAGAAAAAGAAAAAGGCATCAACACAACTGTTATCACTTTCAGAGAGTAGTTCTTTAACAAAATGAAAGAATGAATCAAAATAACGTCAAACTAACATTAACCAAAAATAACAAGCTTATGATAATTAAAGATGACATATCATCACAGAAATATAACTGTCTGTATCATTGCTGTATCCATCTGTGGAAAAACAGCTTCCTTGAGGACCCCACATCATGTATCTGGTATTTTCCATGATGATTTCCAAAATAAACACATTGAAAAAACAAAACAACTTCCATCAGAATTTCTCATTCTCAAGAGGTCATCCTCCTTCAGCTTGTAAATGAATCACAGTAATTAACAAAATCCAAGAAAAAAAAGGAACACAGGCAGAATTTAGCATTTTTGTTTTTCAGGAAAAAAAAATGCAGCCCCTAGGAGAAGCAATACGACGCAAACATTGTAAACTGGTTTTTACCTTCATGATAGTGGCGTTTATTTGACCATGATTGCCCATCATTGTGGCATAAGAATCTCTGAATACACCGACGAATTATATCTTCAAAGCCAGGTCTCATGGAGGATCGTAATGAGTTTGTATCAATGTTGACAAGTTTGCCTTAAAAGGAAAGAAAATACATAAATTAAACTCTTTATGACTATGATAATTTCTTTTTGTAACTATATGGTACATTTCATAAGGCTTCAATATAACCCTTTTAATCACCAAATTTTGAGCATGCAGAAGTTGCATTTATGAATTATCTGCCATATGAGAATATGATGCTGCTTGTAAAGTATCACTATTCAAAGGAATTTATATAACTAAGAGGAAGCTAATCACCCACAGGTCACTGTCAGAGCTTTAGAAAATAGTAACTCTAGTCTCTGATTACAGGCATCTAAGAGATGCACACAGAGTAAAATTTTAAAAAGCACGGACCAACTACATTGAATGAACATCATAAACACAAACTGGCATCTGAAAAAGTCCCTTTTAGATTATACAACTCTTTCGATTCAAACAGCAAAAAAACACTTTAAACACTAGCTCATGTATTGTATAAAAATACAAACATTCTAAAGGACTTCCATTTGCTTCAGTTATGACCTAAAGTATTTCTTCCACGTAAAGGAAAGCAGAACGACAACCATTTGAAATGCTAGTAAAAACACAAGTAATGCTTTTTTGCAACCTACCAAAGGGTAACATAGAGAAGAAAATGCCTCCCACCGGTTTTATAACACCTCACTACCAACAGTGGTATATTGTAAAAAGCAGTCAGGAATTCTCAGTATGAATTCTGTTAGTCACTACAGATACAAAATACATACTCCGTTAATTTAAAACAAGAGCATAAGGACAAAGAAGACTCCTTCATACCTTCCTCCTAGGTATACTTCCTACCTGAAAGATCATGTCTTGTAATAAAGCTCTCTGGATTTGCTGGAAACACCCTTTCTGCAGTTGCAATACGACGTGCCACACAAATCATGCAGGACTGCAAATCTGTATTTAAAAAAGAATGTTTCCTCTTTCATCATCTCCTTTTTTAACGTATTGAAGAATCTAATAAAATAGCTGAAGTGTCTCTTGTTGTTACAATGGGAGTACAGACAGTAAGGATTAAAGATTCTGCATTCTTGAAAATGGTTTGCAAAACACCAAAGAGCTTTTCACGGAAATTTCTATGTACGACAATTCCACAAAAATTCCTACCTTCCCCCTCTTCCATCATAGCTCTTGGCTGCGATAAAGCAAAGCACTGCATAGTTTCATATCTTTGATGTATATTCTGGTAGCCACCTACATCTTCCAAGAGATCATGAGAGCTTTTCACCATCATCCGGCAATTGAATGTATGGCTCTTCTGTCTAGGTGTTTCATTAGTCCAAGCAACTCCATTAACTTAAAAGAACGAAGTAAGAATTCATATAGATTTTCAGATACAATCAACTCATAAATGATTCTTCTTAATTTAGATACTCTGTTCCTAGATTACAGATATTAAAGACTACTTGAAGATGCCTTCGCAATATACCATCAATATAGCGTGGTATAAAATAGAAGTATTGAGGATCAAGCAAAAAAACACTCTTCCTTTTGCATGACACTTTCAGGGATTTGAAGGAGTGCTGAGAAGTTATTTACATATTTTAAAAACAAGCAGTTCCTTCAGCTAGCCTTGACGTATCAGGGAAGTGTCACTTTAATGTCACTGTTTTAAAGGTATAGGTAAACCAATTGCAAAGGCTAAAGTGAAATGTGAATTTCCAGCACATTTATTTCTGATGGCATGCTATTGTACAAACACAATAGTATTTATCAAGATTAAGATATTTTTGTAGTAGTAAAATACGCTTTATATAAGTAATCTGTTTTGAAAGGTTATCCTTTACAAGGTTTTTTTTTTCTTCTCTGATTGCTTTCAAACAGTCTAGTAAGTGTAGTAAATCAACTTTTAATACCTGAAGATTTAGGTAAGTTTTTAAGAAAGTCCTTCCGGTCCTCTTCATGCAAGATACCATAGACACTTGTATTAACCAAATCTTCTTGTTTATACTGCAGATACTGTGTGACATTTTCTGATACAAATACTATGTTCCCATCTCGATTTACAACAAAGAGAAAGCCGTCCAATGCCTAAATATTAATGTGACAAGGTATCATATAAGACATACCAACTAATTCTGAACATAATTTAGTTAAAAAACTGTGCAGGTGATAAATGTCAATTTACAATATATTCACTTATTTTCAGGGCTAGAGATGAATGATTTAAAATTCCTCTTTGAGGAGAAGTGTGCCTGGTAGAGAATTATTAAAATAATAATAATTAATATGTCCATATGATATTCCATTCAGCTTTCACATTGATAACGAGCCTTCTTGTTTCATTATTGATTCATATGAACCCTAGATCATGAATTTGTAACATTAATTCAATAGTTAGCAAATTGAAACAAGAAGTTCACCAGAAACAAGTAGTAAGTCATGAATATGAAGACATTTCCACTATCAAGTGATGAGACAGGAGGATCTAGCCAAATACTGTATGTTCTTAATTGAAAGAAAAATTTAATATCTATGTTAAAAAATTAAGCTTCAAAAATGCTCTGATGAAGTTGTAAATATCAGATTGGTTTTCTAGGCATAAAGAAAGGCTATCTGCTCTGTACCTTTATTTACTATTATTCTTGGGTTATTTTACTTGATGGCAACATTAATTTAAAATGCTTCATCATTTAGTAACACAAATGCAAACACACATAACAAACCTCTCCTTGCAAAAACTCCTCCATTTAATGTCTATCCCCCACAAGAAATAAAATACTGCTTGTACAAATAAGCACTGCTTCAGTAGTAATTTGCTAATGACTGCTGTAGTAAATAAAGCATATTAGGAAAAGTCAAAGGTTGTTATATTTCCTTCTACAGAGAATTTCAGCAAAAGTAAGAAAACATGATAGATTTTACTCCTGACCTCTTCAAACATACTTCTGCATGGTTCTTGCATACTAGTTTATTACTACAAGATTGCATACTTTATTTTAAGATTTTCACCTGCCTTAAGTATTTGGCTCCATAAGGGTTTACTAGGGCCTAATTTGTACTTGCCTGTAATAAAAGAGGTCCCAACGAATCCTTGTCAATAACTCCTTGACCCGTGGATGATACATCAGCTTTCTGAACATCATCATCATTAGAAACTGCTTTTCCTGAAAGCCAAAAGATAAATTTCTCTGAAGCAACTTTCACATGATGGCCACATTTTAATATTACAAACCAGACTGTAGAAAGCGTGCGAAATAAAGGCAGAAAGAAGCACAAGAGAGAAGGGCTCATATAGCGTTGGTCACTAAGACTAGAAAAACTGTCACAGCCACATAATGCCAAACTTTTTGCTCACATGAATTGACTTGGCAGTTGAAGCTGACATGATAAACTTGCTTTGTGAACATTTCTTGTTGTTTTTCAGACACTGTCTAATGAATACCTGCTGAGTCTTTCAATAGCTATTAAATACACTCTATATATCTCTCTTTCTTGTGTTTTTATTTTGATCATCTCATTATCACAGTCTTCAAATGCCATCACCACTGTTCTACAAAAAGGGTTTGATTCATGTTAACAGTTATGTGTATGTGTATATATGTGTGCATATGTGCGTGCATGCGTATAATACATCTATATTTTAAGAATCAAAACATCCTAAGCTAACAGATTGCAGGAGAAGGTGGAATGGGAACCCATGCCATGCAGGAGAATCACAGAAAAAAACATCATGAACTTTACTTTGTGGTACTTGCTGGCTAGTTAAGCAGACCACAAGAGAAGTACAACATCTCAATTCTACAATGAAACATTAGAATACACTAGATGACACTATAAAAAACCTTAAAAACAGAAGATGATTTTTAAAAATCATTTTAGCATGTCTTAATAAGATGTGGCAATTTACCACAACAGGTAAGACAGGTATACACCACAGCATATTCCATTTTACTTACGCTTTACTGCCCAAGTGACACACATAAACTTGGGAGGCTAGTCATCGGGAGGTGGAGATGGGGGTGGAATGGTGTTTAAAAAAAGAAATTATATATACCCCTCACTCTATATTTCAAACATGGGTTTTCCATACACCTGTCAGTTAAAAAAAAAGTATTATATCACTTAGGTTTACCCTAGCTGACAGAAATTACAAAGATACGATGCATGGCTTCTTTCTCCTTTCTTGAGCTGGCTATATTCTGGGTACGTTCAATCACACTAAGAAAGCAATTAAAAGAAAATCCATAAAAATCCCTATCTCTCATTGGAGGCTTGTCCATAAGAAAAGGATATGTTTCCTTGAAGTGAAAGGCATCAGCATGTATTCTTCATACCAGTCAGTGTTTGGTATAGTGTACAAGCAGATTAGGTAGAGTACCATCTCCTTTTTTTACCTTGCCAGTGGTACAAAACTCGTAAGAAAGGCCATACAAAGTTTTAAAATCCTGATTCCCAATAAAAAGTGATGATAAATACTGGTTTACTTTTAAACAGAAAATTACTTAAGGTGCATTTAAGATTTGAATCAAGTCAAAGTCCGAAGAGCTGCTCAGTTACATGCTATTGTGAAAACCACTACTCAATTTCCCAAGTAACTATTGCTCTGAAAAAAGAATCACAACGAAATTAAACTATAAATTTTGATTTAGCAGAGAACTGTACCTTGCTCTTTTATTTGTCGAATCTGTCTCACAGTTTCTTTTAAAATAGCACATTTATCTGGTTTGACATTGAAATTATCAATGTCACTCAGATTAGCAGATATCAGTTCAGCCAGTTCTTCAATGTATTTGCTTTCCTGCTCACGTCGACGCTTCTCACCACTGCAGACCAGATTAAGAATCAAAAACATTGCTTTGTATACTTACAGACCATCCTATACAAAACCTGTGTTCACTCTGTGCACAGTAATGTACTTCACTTAACACCCACCCATCAAACCTAGGCAGTAGTTATTCTTACAGCAAACATGAATCTCAAGGGCAAATGTGTGTGGTTTGTTACATTGCTATTTGGATTGCATATTTTAAAAGAATTTTAAGTAAAAATTATATCAACAGGATAGAGGAAAGCTATTAATAAAAAAAAATCCTCCTGTTTTTACTCTATTACTCTCCTGTCAGATTTAATGAAAAGAGCAGCTGCTTTTGTTATAAAATTGTAGCACACATACAAAAAGTATATTGTAATCTTAAAAATTGCTTTACAGTTGCTCAAAATTTACCAGACAACTGAAACTGAATTTTAGCATTCTGTTAACTCCCTTCAGTTTGATTGTAAAGAGATGACTATAGAAGGTGATACCTCATAAATTTCTAGGCATCAGGACCTTAATGCCATCTCAACATGCTAGGAAAGTAGAATCCCAGACAACCTAATGTTGCTGGATAAAGCGTCTCTTTGAAATTCCTTTTCCTACCCAGGTTAATGTGCGGAGTAAAGAGACTGTCTACAACCTAAATCAACAGGGAGGGATGTCGTACACAGTATGGCAAGAATAGAAGGAAAAGAAGGACTCAGGGCAGGGGGAAGAATGGGCACATCAAGGTAATTGAAAGAGAATAATCATTCTTTGAGAAGAAACCAAGTGAAGGAGTTAGGAAAATATGCATGGACCAACACTGGAGAAAACAAATACATAACAAAGCAGGAATTTGAAAGATAAAGAAAGCTAATGAAGGGTGACAATCTGAAAAAGAACTCCTGAATGGACAGAGAGACACTGTAGAAAGGGAAAGAGAAAATGGAATGGAAGACACTCGTAAAAAGACACTGGGATACAGTGGAAGCATTTAAGGGTCTCATACACAATCTGTTGGATGATGAAGCCAATTGGCATAGGGCACTGAGGATGCATATATAAAAGGGACAAATATTAGTACACACAACACCTGACAACAAATTTAATAAAAGGTAATACTCAATGAGAAGAAGAACATGAAAGGATAAAAGAGAACACTTCACGTGGTGGAGAGCAATGAGGCTTGCGGGGAACAGTGAGTCCCTCAGACAACAGTATCTGACAGAGCTGGGTGAGAGGCAGGAAAATAGCACAGATTGCCAACAGTTAAGATGAACTTGAAAGAAACGGAAGTACAAACAAACCAGCAAAAAGCTCAACCTCTTGCAATATTCTTTGCTAAATGTAACCACCTGAAATAAGGCCTGTCAAATGAATTTCCAGATATGAGATGATCCCTTTAAAATTCCCGTGAAGCAAGAGGTTTTTCTTCTTTTGCCTTGCAATCACAACTTTGAAAGGGATTCCTTATCTAATGGAAGGTATCCCTGCCCATGACAGGGGAACTGGAACTAGATTATCTTTGAGGTCGATTCCAACTCAATCCATTCAATGATACGTCCACTGTACTAAAATTTCCACAGAAGTCTAATTAAAAAGCACAGATTATCAACTTTGGTGTATCTACACCTAATAGTAGTTACCTATCCTCATAGCAGAAGCTGGCCTAGAGAGTTTTTCAACTAAACAAATTCCTTAGTTAGAACTTTAAAGTGCAATGCAAATTTGGAAAGCATTTTTAAAAGCTCATTTAAAACCAGGAAAGTTCTGTGTAAACTTACCTCGAACCTGGCGTATCACAGGGCAATGGCTTGCGCTTCCTTGTCTCATTAGTCAAACTATCTAAGGAGTTTTCTCCTAATCCACTCATCTTGACCATGCATCAGCAACTCTTAAAAGCAATGAAATAGTAATTGTGAATAAAATGCTCAAAATACTAATTCAAAATACAGAGAACTTGTCCAGATAAGCAATTAATTTTTATCAATTTACAAATGAATTTTCTTAATTCAAATCCATGAATTTTTTTGCTACTAAAAAACAGTGTTTGCTTACCTTTCTTTAAAATCTACCCTGTATTTGGCCAAAACATAGGTTATTAAAGCTTTCTATCACTGTAAGCAAAAGTAAAGGTTAAAAATCCATTTTATCTTTTTCAGAGATATTTGAAATTTTCATCATTGAACTGGGACCACTGTACAGATCCAGTACATCTTAAAAAAAAAGATTCTCAGTATTTAAATATGTATTTAGATAACCTGAAAAGAAAGCAATAAATTAATGATATACCTAAACACAGTTGCAGAAACAAATAATTTTCATCCTTAGGAGTGTATCAGGGGGCTCACAAGAGTTTCATACCCATCTTTGCATAAAGCCAACAGATTACTATTACCATCTTTACAGGTTACTATAGTTTTCACATCTCTTGCTAAACCTTCTAAAACCAATATAGTTTTCTAAAACTTTGAGGCCAAGGCAAGCAAATACCTCAACCATCTATCATTTCTATTGCTTCTGCAGCAAAGATTGGGCTGCAGAAGCCCAAGAAAATATCAGGTGATTTTGTTGAGTCTAGCTACATTAGACAAACCAGGATTATATGTATATATATATATATATACATATGACACTCATGCGCCCTCACTCCCAAGGCCAAAAAAGAGCAGATGAGAGAAGAAAGCTGTGTCAGGTCCTGCTATGCTAGGCTCAACAATACGCTGAGGGAGGAAAAAAAATTAATGGATCTATGCTATGTATTGAGTAGGAATATATTAGAACATAACTAGAACTATAAAACCATCTCAAAACTTTGTTTTGGGCTTTTGTAGTACAATGAGATAAAACAGATTTGGGCAGTTGGAAATTTAGCATTATTGTATCCTTTTTACAGAAATTTCCAAATTAAGTGTGAATTTAATTTATTGCATTCTCATTCAGACTGCATACAGCAGTGGCAATAAATGGTGCTAAGTATTTGGTTAATAGAGCTAGACTTGTCAGTTAGAGAGAACCTTTTTGCATAACATAACCCAGGCACTAAGAAATCTTTCACAGAAAAAGTTCTTTGTCTCCACGAGCCAAAACTACCATTATGACACTTTTTAAAAGAAACTGGCCTAGGATGACCAAATTCCTAGGAGTCAGTGACCACAGATCCCAAGGACAAGGAACTGACAGAACTAAATGAAGTTTATGTTAAGGTATCAGAGGCTGGTGTCCAACTGGGTCAAGCAGCTCTGCAGAACAGAACATGAGCACCCTGTTGAACAAGAAGTTAGTAAAATCCAAGTCAGCAGTGTATCCATCCTCGCAGCAAAGATAACCAGTCCCTCAGAAAGGGCACGCAATCAACTAACTTCTTCCAGGACAAGATATCTAAGAAAAAAGAAAAAGAAGTGTGTGTATTACTTCTGAGGTTACTAACCTTGACTGACTGAATTTTTGCATATTGGCTTCTTGGGTAGTGGGAGGAATCTGCTTTAGTTTTTTTCTAAAGTCTAAACTGAAAGGACAAAGACACACAAGAACAGATTTCCACGAAGCAGCATGGAGGTCTTTAATTCTACACATGGAGAATTTAAAAGGGCATTCTTCTTACAGCAGTACAAAATTTTGAAAGCTAGACAGGACAGAGGAATGGACTACTCTAACATGTCTAAAAAGCCCAGAAATAAAATGGCATCTTTTTAAAGTACAAATTCTCTTTGCAGCTAAGAAAATGTTACAACGCTTAACATAAAATTGTATCATAGCCAGTCTTCATGCCAATCGATATACATTACAAAAGGAAGGATAACATGTTTTTAAAATGACAACAGAATTAAACCCAACAATCAAACATACTCTTCCATTTGAAATAAACAATTACAAAAGATGCCTAACTCTGTACTATGGGCATGAACTGTCTTGATAAAGAAACAAACCCAACAGAGAGATGGAAGATCAAGTCTGAAGACCTTTACCCATTCATATATTCCTCCAGGGCAAAAAACTCCCAAATACATACAAAGTGGCCTACTTTACATAAAGTTCAAGAAAAATACACTGTTAGGCCACTAGATGACAGTACAGAACTGGACAACTGAAAGGATCATATTTCCTTCAATTAGCTTCATTCAGCTGAATGAAAAACTACTCATCTGAACAAGTAAGAAATTGGGAAAAAGAGATTATAAACAGCTTATGATCATGCAAAAAGCAGTTGATTATCTGATGCTGATACTCAGCATTACATATGACTACAGACCTCACAGCTGAGGCTGCATCTTCAGTCATGCTGTAGGTGACACATGAGCACAGTTTCAGGACTGCTGCTTCCCTCCCTGGAACTACATTTACAGGCTGAGTATAGACAGAGCTGAAGGTTTAAGAGCTAATGTGGAAAGAGAAAAGAAGAGCTTAAAATGTAACTCTTAAGGCTAGCTCAGGAAGGATGTGCACAACGCAAGCATGTCTGAAGCCAAGAGTATATTCTGTTTACGAGAAGGAAGCATTTGAAACACATTAAGCAGTTGAAAATTTGAGCCAGGACAGACATTTCACTATAACATAATTTTGAAGGTTACATGGCTGTATTAAATGATTTAGAATAGAAATGTCATTTTCAGTTTAACATCTACTTGTACTGAGAGATAACTCACAATGCAATTAAATAGCAAACCAAAATTACTTCATTTTGTGTCGGAAACATAGATAAATACAGGAGCTTGGACACGGAGGAAAAAACAGTAATTTCCATAGGCTGTTTCCCTACTCTTACACCCAAGTAGCTGGTGGTAGTTTATTCAGGCCTGAAGCTGCAGAGCTGCTGCACGTGTATTTTCCTTTCCCTAAGAATGTAATTACAAGCTGCACAGTTAGGTCATGCCTAGAACAACTCTGTAACTGTTCAGCCAAGGAAATAGCACAAGCAGCTTCCCAACACAGATGGATATACAGTACCAATCATTAATGGTCTAACTATTTTCCCAGCTACAGGAAGTACTTGCAAAAGAAGCTACTACTCAGTGAGCTAATAATGAAAGAAATTGCCAGTTTTAGAAGTACCAGGTGTCATATTTGTTCATTGAAGATGAACCTGTAATTTCTAATGGGCCAAGAAGTTTTTCCAAATGGAAGGCTATTTTGGTGAGTTTTCCTGAAGTTAAGTATTTCAAAAGACAGCCCTGAAACACAGGTTTCAAAAGCTGAAACTTTTAGGCATTTTTACTGCTAAAAGCAAAAAAAAATTAACACAGGCATCTTTGTATACTTACTTTCTGAGCTATGAGGCAACAACATCATTTCTGGCTTATGAACTACTAATGCTAGCTAGAAAGGCTTCTCAGCTGGTCATGCTACACAATATTACCTACCTAAATAAAGCATTTCTTAAAGAAAGTAATTAGAATGAAATTCTTTCTGTTATTTGCATGACTAAAATAAATCTAAAAGCTAGTTTAATGTGACTGAATAGCTCAGTTGCTACATAAAACTGGGCAAATACAAGAAATTCTATCAAATTTTAGATCATTATAAATAACCCAAAACAAAGTCTTCAAAGCAAGGCACTGTTTAATTCCACTGATTGTAGTAATAACGAACCACTATATCATGATGCTCCTAACTCCACCAGTGGAGTGGGACCAAAAGCGGCAATATTTGGAGTAAAATTCCCAAACTTTCTTGATTATTTGCAACATCTTTTCAGGTAAAATCTTAAGTTTTCCAACATTCTTTTTTAATTCAAGGAAACAAAAAATAACAAAGATCTTCTTGCTCAGCAGTAACTGTGCTGAAAAAATACCAGTCCTTATTATTAAGGTGCTCATGCCTACATCCTTTGCAATGTACCATACGCTTTCCTTATGTCAGGTCTATTCACTTCTCAGTGAAAAGCATAAATGAGTTGTTAAAAAGGTACTGGGTTTTGCCCATGGCAGATAAAATAAGTTCCAGTAATTACAAATCCATCCATTGCAACAGCATATGTACAAACACATGTTCCAAACAAAACCATAGAATTTAAAGAAATCATGCGTTTATGAGTAGCAGTATCCAACCTGCCAGGGTTTCAGTATTTTGACAGGGTAAAATCCATTGTATTCTAAAATTCTGCCCTGGAGTAACAGGAAAACGATGCACATGCCAACAATACGGTACATTTGCAATGGGGAAAGTTCCTTAGGCCATTTCCTACAGAGCATTCAAGCCAAAATTATGCTGAAATAACTAAGCACATTAAGCAGAAAGTTTTCAGTTTGATACAACTATTTCTTCCCTGGTCTTATTCAACTCACCCCCACAGAATTTGGAAAGCTACTAACTTAATATCCCTTAGATTGCTTTCTGCTAGCTTGTCTTACAACGCACTCATTTCCTTGCCCAGCTCAAGTGTGATTCCCTTCTGCCCATGATCTCAGTAGCTTGTAGATGAAAGACCTATTCACCAAACAGGACATGGCAAGTGAGAAGGTTTTGTCCTAGCAGGGGCCCAAAAATACGAACAATTACATGCTTCAGATTCAGTTCTTATATCTGTTTTGCTGAAACAGTTGACTACCCTCCCTATTGCACAACTATACAATACTAATTTAAAACATATCCAAAATATATTCTTAAATCATGTTTTTTGCATGAAAACACTTCTAATACTTTGCTGGTCTCATGAAACCACGAAGTTTTTCCAATTAAAGTACGTATACTTGTGCTATCTTGTATCCTTGGAAGCTCCTCTGTCTGAGCTGATTTCTTGTTTGAAAAATTGACTAAGCAGAACTTAGCATTACTCAGGATAAGCCAGTTACACAGAATTAAATCAAACAAGTTCATTTTAATGAATCATGAGTACGCCCTGGAATTTTTAAAATTGTATATAATGTTAAAATATGAAGTATAGTCCTCCCTCCTAAAAACAAAGATATAAGTCACATATGTTTGAAAGATGCAGACTGCAATATTTAAATTTTGATAATAAATAAAACTAGTGGATATTCCATTCTGAAACTCTGTATACTTGGTGGAAATTTATTATTTCAACCTTGTATCTCCCTCAAATACACATAAAAAAGTATCAAAGGTCTCCAGTAAAATTTCTGATTCAAAATATTCTTGGTATTATGCAGAGATTCTTTTGCTCTAAGACTGGCTATAGAAACAACTGATGTTTCCACTTACATAGAGAGGAATCCACAAGAATATAAGCAGCAATTTCACTTTCTGGCAGTGATGAGGTAAGGTTTTTGGTTTGTGGTTTTTTCTTCTTTCTTCCCTCCCCTCCTTTACTTTTTTTAAAGTACATGCTTCTCATATACTAAACTGTAGCTTGAAACATGTTCAGGTATATATAATCCAAATACGAGTTCAGTCACTTACTAGTCCTTAGCAAACATTCAAGCACTGCATATTTTTCAGAGGAGCTTCAGAATCATAAGTCATTTTAAGTCACATCCTGAAAAACAAAAATAATATATAATATGTAACTTAATGTAACTGTCATCTCTGTTGAACAGCTGACCATTCAACTTTGTTGTCCCTACTCTAAACCCACATGCTCCTCTTCTATATACAGAGGTATTAGCCAACTGCTTAACATCTTAAACTAAAAAAATATTTTATTTTAACACTATGGTCTGTTTTGATTCACATGAATTAGTTTAGGTTATTGGGGAGCTTCTCAAGGGTTATTAGGGTGCTTATAACAAGGCACAGCCATGCAGTAAGTGCTTGGCATTTGGGGTTGTGCAGTCAGCTTCCCCATCAGATCTCACCACATCAGTACAACTTTCAACATGTGAGCATACAATTTCCTGTCTAAAGCCTGCTCAACCAAAACCCAAGAGTGCTCAAACAAAAACATCATTCAGCATGTTTTGATCTCAATGAGCTCAACATACTGACCTTTGCCTGATTTATCCATTCCCAGGATGAGCTACAAAGATAATCAATTCACATCATGTAGAAACTCGGCATCCAACACAATCTGGCTAGCAAATCTAAGTTTACCTATGGTAGGTTTTTTGATCCAATTTTCAAAACACATAAAGAAAGATCATTACATTACAGTCTGGATGAGATAGCTAAGTGACAAGTCATATTGTTACCTGTTGCACAGACAACAACAACATGACAGACACCTAAAGACAGAATACACTATGCTGTGTCCAGGTTAAAAATATACCTATATATAATGTACCAGATTAAAACACAATGGTTACTTTTTAAAAGAAGACATTAAAAGGGTAGCATTTGCAATCTTCCTTAAATGTTTCAGAGATAAATATTGTGCCTTTTAAAAAAAGAACCCAAATACAATACATTTTAAATTACAGTGCGTAAGACCAACATTTTAAAATCTCTGACGGAGGGGCAAATGCAGCAGATAAAAATGACACTGAACCTTTACTACAGCTTTGTGAATCTGAAAGTGCAGTGTAACAAACTACTGAAACAGACAGACACGTACACTGAATAAATAAAGAGGTTTTTGTGTACTGTAACTAGTTTATAGTAAGAAGTCTTTCATTACCTTTTAAGATGAAAGCACATATATTTACATTATGAAGCAAATAGAAAATTATACGAGTTGTATTGATACATCACTGTGCTAATCCAGCACTACTTTCCCCATCAGTACAGTAACTAATAAAATACTATTCCAAAACACAGGCATTTGATCATTCTCTGCTCTTTCTCCCTCCCACATTCCTCCCACAGACAAAAAGGTGATTTACAAGGTAATATATGACTCAAGAGACTTCACCGAATCAGGACTTTCAGTAAAGAAAAAAAAAGCCATCTATAATGCCAGTGAAGCACACCTTGTTGCACCATGTTAAATATTCTTAATTTCACGCACATTCATTTTATATTATATATTCCATATTAGGGAGACTGACTTTTCAGACCTTATCAGGTTTCATCGCAGTGTTTATGTTCAGTAAACACCATGAACTTCTGGTCTATTTTTCAGACAGGACAACTAACTTGAGCCTTTTTCACTTTGCAGTTATTAGTATGACAGGACACGTTAAGAAATGGTCAGAGGTGGAAGATGCTTGGAGTTTGTCTCATGTTCCTTTGATAAATAATGCGTTTGATCTATGTCTGGAATGTCATTACTTGTTAATTTGTTTCCTACGCATCCCGGTTTGCCAGTCAGAACAACAGATAAAGGACCATGCTAACAGCAAACAAAATGTACGACAGAGAAAAGTGGGGCCCCAGTGAACACCCTGTTACAAAAAGGACTATTTTTCTATCCTTAGGCCTTTAGCACACACTGCCAGACACTCGTAAGAATTTGTCACTTGTCAGCTTCCAAACAAACCACTGTGGTGAAGTTGGTCACAGCATCTCACCACAGCTCCAAAGACACGTGAGCTGCATTCTAGCCTCAGAAAAACTGCTATGCTCAGAACCCAGCTGTGAACAGGTAGTAGCTTATCTGGCTAGATGAGTTTGTTCAGGATATAGCTTTTCTAAGGAAGAGGCAATTGGGCATGATGCAGCCATGCCACTTACTTGCACGATGCTGCCAGTGAGACTTGGTATGCTCAAACACAGCAGGCCAAGAAAATATTGAAGGGGGTCTTCAATCTTGACTAATTTCCAAGCCACTCTGTTGGAAGAGGTAATTTGGGCTTTCAGTATAACTGACAGCTTCAAGTTGAGTGGTTGTAGAACATATTTAGAGTGTTTTCAACAAAGCTAAGTCCTCAAAGACTGGTATCCAAAAAGAGGTGGTAAACAGTTATTAAAAAAAAAAACCACCTTAAAATTTACTGAATACATACATAGAAATACATAGAAACAGAAAAATCTCTAGCTCAAATACCAGAAAGAAAGAAACAGGATGTGATGTCCGGGATACCACAGTGGGACTTCTAACTATGGAACTAGTAGGAAACAACAGGACACCACTATTATATTCTATAATAAACATGCTCACAGTAACTGCAGTTCCTCTTCCTAAATACTAAAATGCAGTTCCAAAAAATTTAGCAGTCCACACTACCAAACCTCTACTACTGGATAGAAGCACTGATCACCCTCTGAAAAAAAAAAAAAGCCAGAAACTGGGCAGCATGCAGTCATGAACTTGCAGCCAGCTGAAATACACAGTACTTTCAAGGGCACGTGTATTTGAACAAACAGAGTTCAACACAACAATAAGGAGAAGCACCTTAAATAATTTAGCTAAATGTTTAATTTAATCCTCAGCATCCTTTATAGGAGTGCTGGGAAATAAAGTAGCCAAACATGAAAGGATGCTGGTACAAGATATGTAGTGCAAAATAAAGAACAGTTTGCTGTTTCTGTAAATGCATGCTTTTCCTATGTATAAATAACCTGTCTCAAGACCATGAAAAAAAGAAATGCTTGCTTAGAGCAAAATCATTTTTAATGAATGGAAGATCACTGCTACTGCTTGCTCAACTAAACCATTTGCGTATATGTGCAACTAATATGGTCCCCAAGCAAATATAAATTGTCTACCATGACACCTCAATGTACGGAATCAAGAGATGAAACACATGTGGTGTTCCCCATACCCCAAGGAAATCTACACCTATGTTAAGATCTGAAATCTAAATTCAGTCTTCTGACAGACAGGAAATATGGCATTGAAGGTAGCTAATCTCAAAATAGAGCAAAAATGTCTATGTTCATACTGAAATTAAAATACACATAATTAGAAGAATTTCTTTAAAATTAGTTATTCCTAATACTCCTAGTTGTTTTAACAGCACAGGTGCTGTCTTTAATCTTCAGGATAGCATAAATACAGCTTTAAAACTAATTGCACACGTATATTTCTCACTAAAACTACACACTCCCTTGGTGATATTTTTAAGGCAATCATCTTTTGCCATACTTTGCTGTAGATTTCCAGTATATACAAATACTGGCAGCTAAATTTTCCATTCACTCAAGTAGAATAATTTAAAAATTATTTGTGACCTAAATTTCGTTTTGTATAGCCTATGCCAATTCGCCTGAGAAAGGAATCAAAGGAGGAATGGTCATTAGAGTTTCATGTGAAAAAAGAACCCAGAAGAGTCTACACATCTGTGACATCTCAATATGAATACAGACAATAGGAGCCTTATACAGCTATACAGAAGAGGGTGGGGGAAGGAAGGCTTGCAAGCCTTTTTTGTGTGTAACACGAAGATGTGAATAATTTTCTAAAATGCAGTTAGGAAGCCTCATGAGGCATAACTAAATTTCTTGCTATATCTCTCTGCTGAATTCAATTTTTAGATTAATCAGGCAGCAGTCATGAAACAAACTCAAACACAGAAACAGGAAAAGAAAACACAAGCGAAGACTTTCCCTCATTAAACAGACATATACACTTCATGAGACATATATTCTAAAATTTCTAGCACATTACAATGTTGTATTTATTTCTTCATTACATTACATCATTTGTAGCTCCAGTCCACACTGTTAAAACCAGGTATCTCATCAAACAGTTTTAACAGGGAAAGAAAAAGGAAAAGGAAGGCAGCAAATTAATCAGTTACTGCTTGTGCACACAAATCAAAGAAATTGTGAAAGATGGTATAAATGTCCTATGAGATTAATTGCGTTTAACAAAACAACATGCATCCTAGAAGCAGTGTGGAATATTAATCTACACATCTCTAGACATATGTGAGGACATCACCACACATTCCCAACCCTCAGGACAGAAAAGTGATTACTGTGGCCCTCTTATGACTGTATCGTAATAACAACAGAGAGAGAGAGAGAGAGAGAGATATTATGCTGCCTCTCAAGTGGGTTCTGGATAATGCTGTTACACCTATATAGCTTTTGGAGCAGAGAACAAAAACATAAAAAAATTACCTACATGCCTCTATGAGAAAGTTAAAGGAGATGCCCCAGGGAAAAGGTTAGTATTTAAAATGTGGAAAGCTTGTTTACATGAGCAGAACTGAAAATTAATTGAAACAGGAAGTACAGGACTAAAAAAAAAAGACTGCACCTTGCACTGAACTACAGCTGATGATAAAAAGTAGCACATCAGAAGCAGGAAGCCAGCAAAGGAGACAGTGGACAAAGGCATAAACTGGGCACTCGGAGAGAATAAAGCTGTAGCTCTGAAAATTTCTTCACGTTGGTCTTCACCTTTGTCAATCCAAAACAACACAGAAAACGTGTTGAATCCATTCTGCCTCTTAGGAGTGTTTGAGATTAACTAAGGTTTAAAACTCTGCTGGTTCCTAACAGGAGCAAAAAAAAAATCCCATCTTGAACCTTGACTTTTTAACAAACTGGTCCAGCAAACTCTGAATTCCAGACTGGCTCCAGATGCTAATTCATCTTTCGTCTTTGGCAATTTGGATATCAGTTAAAGAAGAAAGAAAACTGTTTCCTAATACAAATAAAGAAAAAAGAAAATTATTTCTTATGTCACCTGAAGTGTTTTCCATGTTGAAAGGTTTAGTATGAATGCTAGGAAATGTTAGTGTGATGTTTTTATTAAGCATATTAGTAAGGAGAGAAAAAAAAGTATCTTTCACCATTGATCAGCAATTAAAATTATGATGATCACAATCATATTCATCCATTCTAATTTTAAGTCACCTCCACTCTTGAGTTACTTGGCAGCCAACATTTGTGATCGGTTCAGCACAACACCGAGTTACTGAAGTAACAGGAAACTAAATCTAAAAATAGACCAGCAAGCTATGCAGAGTGACAGAAAATCTGAAAAACACGAAAACAGTAATTTCTTCCAGACATTTTTCTCTTCAAGAAGATTATTAGACAAGAATAATTACATGCAGAGTTTTTAACATTCCAAAACAATCACATAATCCTTTATGACATCTAAAGCAAGGAGGACAAGTTTGCTTATTATTCGGCCAATGAACATGAACTGTTTAACCACAAAACCAAAATGGCTCCCAGAAAAATTGGTCATCCCTGGAAAGAAAATGTATTTTCTCTTTGACACGTGTTTCCTAAATGCATGTTCATTTACCTAAAGAGAAGCTTTAGGTCCATTTATTCTACTAAGGAACTGCATTTTTACTATATTTAATTTTATGATTTCTAGAAAATGTATGCTTCTGAGAATGTATCATACATTTAGTATAATCCCATGTACTGAAAGTCCGGTCTGAAGTGCACTAAAACATTTAATAGGTAAAAAGTATCTTTTTATCTTTAAACGTTAGTCTTACTTTTTTTACATTATACTGCCCGTTTATAAAATGCTTATATTGTGACTAAATTTCATAAAAGAACATCATTATGGGTGTATTCTCATCTTAGTAAGAGTTAACGTCTCTAGAACAAAATGTTCAAAGCTACAAGACATACTGAATGTGTGTGTATACATGTTAAGCTCTGAAAGCTGCTTCAAAATGCAACATTGAGTAAAGTTCATGTGAACATTTGTATACATGCAGAGCTTTGAAAATGTAAGAATAAGTAAAGTTCACCTTAGCCTTCATAAATATCAGCTGTCAGGCATTGTCAACCAATACATACAATGTTTTCCACAAACTAGAGCCCAGTAAAATGCAATTTTTACTTTAACGGCTGAATACAATGCATTATACACAGCAACATCTACCCAAGGTCAAAAGTTTACTGTTTTCAAATTTTAACTTCCAAAGTAGGATATTGTTACACAAGCAGCATGACACTGAAATTAATGGAAGTATTTCTAAAAATCTCTTGCCAAGTTACACATAATGCTCTAATAAATACTTTCTACCGGAATGGACATAGTCAACTTCAAGCCAAACGCAACCCCAAAGAAAAAAATGTTGTTCTTATATCCACTTTCAATTCTGTGTTTTTCCAGTCCAATTTTACTTGAACACTTTCTGCTGTAGTAATTACTTCTTATAAAATTCTAGTTGCATCTTGCAGAATTAGACCAAGAAACTGAGCAAAGTCTCAGAATGCTAGCTGTACAATAAGACAGCAGGGTAGAATCAAAGTGGCAGAACTTTCCATTGAGAAACCTTATTTTTTAATAACATTATATAAACACAACAACTCTATCTACAGCATAGCCGACTTCAAAACTGCTCATTCCCCAGGTCATTCCCCAGCAGCCATTTGATACCACATATGATCTACAATTTTGTAACTGAAAAATTATTACTGTGCTACGGTTACCATGCCAAACGGAGAAGTGTAGTTTAAAAATGTCATTGTGATTATCATTTTAACAAGCAGGTTTTTTCTTCCACAAAGTATTATGATAGTATTTTGTGAATTTTTATTAGAAGTATTAGTTAGTTTTCCTGAACAGGGTAAAAGCTCAGTATGTTGAAACATTATGAAATACACGTGTGATGTCAATGCCTCTCCCTTTCTGTGTTTAAGAAATAACTACATTGATACATTGGAAGTTAATATAGTTCTGCTGGAATTTTCGAAAGCACTTAGCATTGGTCTAAGACTGTTTCTGTTAATTCAGTGAGAATTCTATCACCAGTTCCAGCAGAAATACTAAGCCTGAAGGCAGTATTTCTTTCAAAATGTTACCCTCACAGCATTAAAAAAACCCACCTTGTACCCAAATATTTGAATTAACCTCAAGTAGAATGAGACAGTAAATGTGTTTTTTCCTATCTCTAAATTTTATTTAGAACTATTTCCCAGGTTGCTCAGAAACATAGCTGCGTACTGTGCACAGAGCCAAAAAACCCAAGTAAAATATCTGTTTACTTACAGACATCTTTCAAGAATGCTCTGGTTCTACGATCCATGTTTAATGTGGTGTCTGAATTCAAGCAATTCCGAATTAAAAAGATTATTCCAGTCTACCTGATGTTTTCTAAAACTGCCAATAGTTACCTACAATATTCACATTTTTTAATTTTAAGAAAGACACTTTTTTCCCACACTACTACCTATTTATAGATAAGATACTTAATCTATATGATTTTTTTATCAACCACATTGAACACCAGTGGTGCAAAAAATAAAACAGTAATTGCTGAAAGTAGTGGTAACTTAACTGCTAGACTTACTACAAAGACTGCTTTCTTTGCAGCAATGTAAACTTCAAAATAACATCCTCTAACTGCAAAAGTGATTACAACTCTTCTGACCTTTTACAGCACAAGGAAGTATGACAAATCCCTCTTGCACATTTAATTTACAGTGCTCATTACATCTGCTCTTAAGCAAACATTGGTGATGAGAAATTAAGAGCCGAACAACCAAGGCAAAAATCTAATAGAAAAGCTGTAAAGTATAATAAGTTGCTTACTAATGCCACCAAGAAGAGGTATATTTCTGAAGAGCAATATTTTTATGTTCTGTCTCAAAATATATATCTAACATTACGTACTTCTTAATGCTGTAATCCTCGTACCTACCTACATTTCAAAACAAGTATCCTCAAAGAGACAGGTTAGTCAATATTTCCTGTATTAGTGTGACAATCATATAAAATGTTAGAAGGAGGGGTACAGAGAATGAGAGAAAAATGTTACATCAAGGACCCCAGTATACCCACTACTGACCAGGGAAGATATGTGGTGAAACGGAAAAGGGGTCATTCAAGTTAGTCCTATGTTTTAAAACATTACAGGAGACATCCTTCACCGAGAAATTCTAAGATTTTTCCTTAAAATTTTAAGTTTCCTTCTATTCTCACAACTTTTAGGAAGATTGCTAGATGCCTTCATTCATTCTAAAGCAAAATCTGTTGCACTTAAAACCAAAGTGAAGTTTAGTCTGGATGCAAGGTAAACTTCATCCATCAGTCATGGAAGAGTTAAATGCCACTACCTAGGAATGGTAGCAGTGCCTTGGATTGCAAAAGAGTCACAAATCCAACACTTCTGCACAAAACACCAGTTATTTTTATTGTTTTAAGTATTTTTCCTAGTTCTACGTGTTCACTAAAATTTAAGGATCTTTGCAGAACTAGGAATGAAGAGTGGGGATTTCTTGTTATTTTTGGGCAATTGAAAGGGTTAGCCAAATAAGTCCTGCTGCCACTGTGTGACCAGTTACTCATTGACAAATTGCTCACTATTACCTACAAAGATATGACACATTACAGCAAAGTGTTTTAAGCAAAATTAAACTGGTATGTTAAAGAATCATTCTGCAAACTGCAGTAGTTAAGGTCTGATCAGTAACAGTTACACAGTACAAGCAGGGCAGAAATTCTTCCATTTCTCAGAAACGATCCTAAGACATAACTGAAAAACAGTCCTAGGTCTGCTAGTGCACAGGACAAAATAAAAAAATGAAAACATCTTTAAGAAAGACTGGGTTTTTTAATGATTGCACTTACATGACACACTGAGTTAGATTTCCACAAAACAAAGACTAATTTTACTTTTACAGCCAAGCAAGTCAACATTTTCCTAACTTCCTGAGCCAATGAATGACTAGCAGCCTTCAAAGTTTCTCAAAAGCTACCCTGAAACGTTATGAAACCACTAACTGAAGAACACTGTGAAGACACCATGAGTAGTACACTACCTAAAATATGGCCATTAAATAGTATTCACCTTGCTCTGACACACTGTAATAGCAAGCAACAAAGGAAAATACAACTTAGAATGCTTTGCTTCTAGAAAGATCAGAAATGTCGAGACATATACACCTGAAGAGACAGAATTGACATTTATGTTACATACCCATAAAACAACAAGAAAGCAGAAGGGAAGGAGTATTTCCTTCAAATAAACATTACTTAAACAAACGGCACTAATGCATTCATTATAATTACAGGTTTGTCACAAAACTGGAAATCACCATTCCATGGCATATCAAGAGCCCCATTTTACTCACTACTGAAAAGGGGTTGAATCTAGGAATTCCAGAAATCAGTAGGAAAGTAATAAATACCACAGAATGCTCTTATAAATATAAACTCTAGTAACTATAAGTATTCTCCACTTAAAAAATACAGAATGTGTTTTAGTACTCTAATAACTTGTCTGATATCATGTGCATGCCAAACATGTAAGTGAAATGTTTTTCATCAATTTAAAATGGTTTTCGCTTTTCCTCAACAGGAAGCCCCCACTGCACCCCCCTCTTAAACCACAACACTCCAGTCTGTTCCTGTGTGTCATGCTCTGTTATTCAGCTTCTGAAAATCTCAAGCATTTATTCTCTCTGCAAACATTCTCTCTGCCTCTTATATCAAGCTTCATACTGATCTAATTTTTTTTTCATTCTCAACTTTATGCTATTTCAAAACAAGGTTCCTCTGATTTAGTTCAAATCAATGTCCTGTGCAAGCAATGTTGACATAGGACCCTGGAGGACAAGATTATATATGTGATAGAGAATTAAGGTGAAAAACAAAGGAAATCTAAAACAAAGAGACAGAACTGCTTTTTGTACTTTAACAGGTGGGTGTGGCAAAACAGGGGAATGATAGCTTTTGAAATAACAAATCACCTAATGAATATTCTATACAAGAAGCTGGAAAACAGAAAAAGAAGCATAATGGAAGTTATCAACATAGTGAATACGTATTATTTAAATGTATTAATTCGAAATTCCTGAAATCAAAACTATCAGAAATGTCAGTATCTATTCTTAAATTCTTAAGAACAACACTGAGAACAATTAAAAAGTAGGCTGTGGCCATTAAGCTTGCAATTTCCCTTCCTCCTCTATTCACATAGCCAGGATAACCGTTTTGCTCCCGCTATTTATGACTGAATAAGCAATGAATAAAAAGCAGTATCATTTTTTTCCCCCAAAGGTATTAGAAATTCTTCCCTCAGATAAAATAAAGTTTCTGCAATTGTCCACGCTCAGTACACAGAGCCTTTTTCCCCTCTAGGACAGAGAAAGCTTAGCACTAGAAAAAAATGTAGATAAGCATCACTAATTTTCCAATTCTCTATCATGTCACAGCTCTGAGGTTTATTAAAGAATGTCTGCAGTTGTCCAGTCTAGTGCAAGATATTTAAGTAGTAATATCCAAAACGAAAAGCACTTGTCCTGTATCTTCACAGCATCCTCACCAAAAGACTACTATAGCATGTGAGCCAACAAGACAGAAGACACGCCGGTTTTGCTAGCATACAATTTTTGCTCTGAATTTATTTATTTTTGTCAGATCCTTGATTTATCTGGACATTCCCTATTTGTACCTTCAGAACAAAAACTTCCTGTTTTAAGAATCACAGCATTAGTACCGCAAGCATCATTGGACCATGCTTTTCATTTACTTATCTTGAAGAAAACCATGCTTTCCCAACTGCCATCTGATTGGGAGAACGAAAAATGGGCATTGTGCCATGATATACCAGGAGAAATTTTTGGTACCACAAACTGTAAAGTTGACTCCTCTTGTCTAAGGCTTCAGCAGACTATTGTAAGGACAATTACATACCACAAACAAAAGAACACAACTGTTGTGGACCACTTCAGCCAATTATTTTTTGTTTTCTTGTATCTGTTCAGGAATATCATCTCTCTACTATTTATAGTTCTTTTACTGCTTTGATAAATTACATGATAGGTTATACTGATTATCACAAGCACTATATATATATATATGTATATATACACACACACACTCAAGACACATTGAAAGGAAAGTTTAAAGGAATCAGTTTAGAATTGTGCTGGAAACAAAGCATACTCTTCTAAAAAGACAGCAGAGTAAATATCCTGGCCTGCTACTTCAGTAGAAATCAGTAAGGAAAGCTACTGTTTACTGTCCCTGTGGCCTGAGTGATTAAAAAACCTGAGCGTGTAACAGAAGCTAAGAATAACCTGATTATCAGGGAATAGCAACCCACTTTAGCCCACAAACATTTACATAGATAATGCAACCTACATAGTTATAAATGCATAAAGTTCTTTCAGCTATAGCAGCCAATCCTCGTTTTCAAAGGAGATTTTTAAAGGAAATGCAACTCACAGCAGGAGGTCTGCTTCACCAAGATCACACCACTTTTCTATCAGAATAACACTTTTCTTTCTACATTCTGGTTTGTACATTAAAGGAGAAAAAAAATTTTCTCAGATAACTGGTTCCTGAAAAACAAGACTTTGTGTATGTACATGTATCCTCAAAGGAATTCACATGTCTATGACATCAATTTTTTTGTGTCTATTCATGTTGCATCCTGACGGTGTCACAAGAGAACTTGGAAAAATTATTATACTAGCAGAGAAAGTACAAACATGAATAGATTGATTTTTAAAAATGTCTTTCCATAAGTTGTTGCTATGAATGTGCTCTTCAAGAAAGCATTTAAAATCCAGAAACCCAATTCATTATTGCTGAAGATGACCAAGAGTTTACTCATCGCTGAAAATCAGCTGCAACAAGGACAGGACAGTTTTGAGACAAACCTACTGACACCAAGAAAAAGCCACTTAGTGCATCCCACGATGAAACCACTGCACTGCAGGTAGTAAGTTTCACCACCAACTGAAATGGATATAAAAGCTGAAAAGACAGATACAATGGTAATGTTTTAAAACCAAACAAAAAATCTGAGGTCCAACTATCTCATGTCTACTCTTTTTCAGCATTATGTCAGTATGACAGTGAGGAGCTGATCTAGGGGGAACTGCCAAGCCTTAATAAACCATCAAAAGTTCGAAGCCTGCAATATTAGTCCTGATGAGCTTTGGAACATATAGTAGTTTTCCAAATTGAGAGGCTGTGCTCTAGAATTTCCTCTAAATCACCTTTCCATCCTTTTGCTTAGAAGAAAGTACATAGAAAACTGCTTACTCTAGATAGAGGAAAAAATAGATGAAAACACCATGGCATGAACTTCTCTTTAAACGTCTCATTCACCATGTGGAAACCTTGGTGAAGGAGAAAATTCTAATAGGGCAGTTCCAAAGCAGCTGGCAAGACCCCATTGTGGACTATGAGGAGATGAAACCAACACTACCATCTACTCTGAATAAATACGCAGAATAAAACAGTATAGAACGCCAACACATATTTTCAATTTGTGACTGCTCATTTAATGCTTTTTGGTTACAAAATGTCTTCACAGTATCCCCAATACCCTTCTTTCCAGCCACATTCATTACAGGAAATGGTTACACTTTTTTAGTGATTTTTCATTATCAGCCATCAGCTCTCAATAATGAGACAAAAACACTCCCCCCAGTGAGGTCCTTTGAAGTTATAGGATTTACAAGACTAATGAAACTTGTTCTTCTGTAGCTTCAGTATCAGTGTTACTTTTTTTGCCAGTTTCCCACCAGACTGCTGGCATGTGTAAGCAATGATTTTAGAGTTCATGGATTTTTTTACCACTAGAAGACATGTACACACAATGTTATCACAATGCAACCATGCAATTTTTCCAGCGAAGTCTAAGACACAATTAATTATGCCTCAGAAATAGAGTTCAGAAGTGATTCCTAATTTCTGACAGTTGTTACTCATTGTCCTTTAGAAGAGCATTTATTCCATTTTACTGTGATAGGCAACATGATGTGCAGCTTCACTGCAGCTCTACTGTGAAGGCAGGTGAACTGCCATGAAACAGACAACTTTGAAGCAGACAGGATGTACAGAGGCACAGGGAGTTCAGAACGAAGAATCAGAGGGAGTAGGGAAAAATATACTGTATAATAGCTACTGCTTAGGAACACTAGCTGGAATAAACAGGGAGGCCACAAACGATCCCTCTAAGTGCACGTTTCTTTCGTAGTTGCAAGGAGAATTGCACACATGAGGGTGCAGAGGATCTGCTATTAATCATTTAATATTCATTGTTCCCTCGATGTTGCTGGCAATGCTCCTGGAGACTCCCTTAATTCCCAGAAAAAGCTGCATCAAAACAGCAGCACTACAAGAATAACCCACACAGAACTGCCACGATTCTGTCCTACTGTATTAATACTGCTCTGAAGTAAACACTTCTTAACTACTAAACTGCTTGAATTTTTCAAGAGTCCAAATCCCAGCAGTTGTGGGTCTCTCCCCAGCCTAATCTCTAACTAGGAAAATGAACACGACGAAACTATTTGCAAGAACAAGACAGGAGAGATGTGAAAACAACAGACTGAAGTAGTCAGGCATCAGGTTTCTTTGTTGAGGAAGAGTTTTGAATGTTATCTCTGGGTAAGGTGCTGAGTGACTCCTTGATTAAGTGGCACTTAACATTCAGTAAATTTAATGTTCCGCAAGAGCTGGCCCATACCTGTGCCTACGAGGTAGTGAGGGAGGAAATAGAAGTTGATGCAGTAAGCAAGGCAGCGATTCTTTTGTCAGTGAAAAGACACACATTTAAGGGGAAAGAAACGTGAAATAGCAAAATGTCGTATTCATATTTGTCGAAAATGTAATCCTTCTATAACTTCTCTGGTTTTACAAAGCTACACAGGGAAGATGAATTTTCTCGGCGACAGGTATTTTGGGTTCATGATAAAATCTGCATAGTATGAAAATGACACACACGCTAATTAAGTCCAGAATTTGCTGGAGCCACACACCCTAAATAAAAATTCCTAACACTGGCTACTCTGGGCCCCCGACACTTCACAATTTGGCAGTGAAGTTCAGCTGACACTACTTGCCTCTCAGACTGAGGTGTTGGGGGTTTTCTTGTTTAAGGAAGATGCAGAATAGAAAAGCAGTTAGGTAAATATGTATTTAATTCACGGACTGAATGAACTTAGTATGAACGAAATAGTAATACTGAGACATTTTTCCGTCGGATTTCAGTAAGGAGACACCACTTCAATCTTTTTTTAAAAACCACGTTTATTAAGCAACTGAGCTCGCTGAAACCAGGGCACCGGGTGACTCATCCTCCCTTCCCCACTTTGTAATTAGCTCTGATCGTCAGCATTAATTTGCAGGTTGCTTTTAGTTGGTTGGTTTTTGTTTGTTTGTTTTGTTGGTTTTTGTTTTGTTGGTTTTTGTTTTGTTTTGGTTGGTTGGGTTTTTTTCCGTCAACCATACGGAAATATGTTGGAAACTGAAAAAATGGATTCCTACTTGTTTAGCGATGGGACTTTTAGAAGATAGCTAGTACTAGGCGCTAAGGCAAATTCCAGCTTTGACGTTAGCGGCACACAAGCAAACTACTCGCTTGTTCTCGTCCTCCTCCTCCCTCGGGGAGGCTGCATGCAGCACATCACGATCACAGCGAAAAAATACAGGAAAAGGGGGAGGGGGGTGGGGGGGAAAGAAGCCCTCTGCTCTTGGCAAGGGGAAGGCGTTCCACAAGAACTGCTACAGGGTCAAAAGTTTACCGTGGTTTCAATTTCACCTTTTTGCAACCAATGAGCGTGCGGCGGCTCCAGACAGAACCGCCGGCGGCAGCGGCCCTTAACTCCTTGCGGCCCGGCCCGGCCCGACCCCGCGGACAGCAAGGGAGAAGGGTCTCTCCTCCCTTTCCCCCTCCCCTCGAACGAGCAGCAGAACGCTTGAGAACGCCCAGCCGCCTCCTCCGGACTCAGCACTGCTTTCGGCATGGAAATAAAAAGAAAAGGGGAGTCCGTCGGAAGCAGTACGGCAGCGAGTCAGAAGTCGAGACTTGCAGAAGGAGGGCCCCTTTCCCCCGTTTCAGCGGAAAACCGTGGCAGTAAACGAAAGGCTACAACTGATACTAGACATTATCAAAGCATCACTTAACTCTGGAGGTGTTACAGCTATGAGCCGCCTGTCTGCGCTGGCAAACAGGAACGACCTTGAGAAAGGAGAGGGAGAGGCACCAACACGAAACTGTCAGAAAAGATTCTGAATACGAGGTCCAGATCTTCAGTAATTTACTTTGCTTCACGTCAAACGAGGAATCCACGGTGCTGTGGCATAAGGCTGGGCAGTCCAAGAAGTACTGCTGCCCGGTCTTCACCGTACTAGTAATAAAAGCCTGCTTCTAGATGCTGACTACAAAACAGGACATCATCTGCTCCATGAAGGATGGACATTGAATTCATGGCTCTTGGCTACAAAAATCCTCAGGTATTCAGAGTCTTGGAAAGGAAAACAAGCAAAAGCAAAGGAAAACAAAAAACTTTATAAAAAAGTAAAAAATGCTCTGGCCATGAGATTTGTAATAGATTGTCTTGGTTTAGCACTGAAAAAGAAAAGATGCCTTGTCACTCGTGTTATTACAGAACTAGAGCACAAACATAGAACAGGCTTCTTGTTGCACTGTATCATTGCTAACAATGCATTTTTCACCTCAGGAACTACAGACCGAGGTGAATCAGTCCATGGTGAGGTGCCCCAAAAATCTATGCTGCCACCAGGTTTTTCTCTGGGAGACTGGTGAAAAACTTGATGACAGCAAATCTGAATGACACTATATGATTGTGTTTTGGCATCCATTTGAACTTGAAAAAAGTCAATGTCCAACTGCACTTAAGCAGGGAGAATATTTATCACCCCTTTATTATTGGCCTTGCAAGGAAAGAGGACTAAAGGTCTTGTGAAGATGTGGACAGAGTTCTCAACTCAGTGCAGCAATGGACACTGTAATACAAGACAGCATAAAGGGAAGTATGTAAAGCATGTAGTTCAGGCAAATTCTTTAGCATCGTAACCTAAGAGTATGATTCAACACAGCAGAAAGGAGTAGGCTTACTTAGAGATTTTACGAGTTCTGATTTGATACCAAGTAGAATGGAAAGTCATTGCATACATTTGCAGAGTAAAGCACATGAAACTAACCATTCCAAAGCAGGAGGCAGTCAAATTGGCAAACATTTGGAGGCATGTATGTTGGCATAGTCTGATCTCCAACATAGTGCAGAAAGGATGACAAGAAACTGAATACACTGTGAAGAGGTAAAATGAGTTAACGTGCCATCGACATACAGAAAAGGTTCATAGTAAGAATGCCAGTGAAAATACAACTCAGTTTTCCAAACCGTGACGCCAAGGTAGATCATTCAAGATAATGCACCTGACAACCTAAGGGGGAAAAAAACTAGTCAGCTGGCAGCTATTACTAATTTTCCATCAATGTGCAATTTCAAAAATCAGTAAATTATCTTACTCAGAATACTAAAGTGCACGTTCAGTGCATTTTGTCACAATGAAAGATACTCTGGTCTCAGACCTCTATAAGGTCCAGGAAAAGGATGAAGATTCTTACAAAACAGCTATGCCAGCTGAAAACATTGCCAGTCAAACTTATGTAAATCATACTTTTGCAACTCAATTCACAAAATGGTTTTAGGCAATCAGATAATCACGCAAAACTTTTTAAAACCTGCTTCAGGAATAGTCAGCTACTCCAGAGCAGCCAAAGAAAACCAATTTCCAGCTGATGGGCAAGGACAAGCAGTGATTTCTTGAACGGACACAGGTAGATTCCTTTCCTAATCTATGCAAATAGGCACTGCGGCAGCTTAATGCCGCTACTATGAGGTTAAGGCCTTGAGAGCAGCTAACAAAAGACACAGGAAGTGATTAAAGCACAAAGTCAGAAAGTTGAAGACATCATAAGAGCTTAGCTGATTGAGTTCATGCCCTACTACCAAGCTTTCCTACTGTAGTTCAAATATGGAGAGACACCACAGGAAATGCTATCAAATAATGCTGTATTTTCCCAGCTTAACTGGATTAGGATACAGTTTTGCCAATACCAATTTAAGACTTAATTACTTTTATAAAAAGCCCTCAATACATTCCTCTCAGTAAAAAGTGCCATTTAGTTTTGTTGTTTTGCCTTCTCTGAATACCAGGTCATTTTAGAGAAATTCTTTTACATCATAAACAAATTCCCTTTTTTGCAAGATGGCCTCATTTGACAAGAAAATGGATACTATAAATTTTTATATCAAGTCAGCATGTTACCAAGAAGCTTTTCTGTGTTTTCTGAATTTGATTAATACAAGCCAAGGTCACTTCCTGAAAGAAAGATGCCTACAACTGCAGCTTCAAGCAAACTAGACTCAAAAGCTGGGGGATGGGAAGAGACAATACTGGCAATTGCTAGCACTGTCTCCAAAAACACACCAATTACAAAAGTTGCGTACAATTTGGAATGTTTTACTACATCACTACATAAGTAACCTAATAACTAAAGTCTGAGTCTGTAATAAATGTTCCAAGCAAACAAGATTCATAATGATGCAGCGGCAAGCCTATAAAAAATGACTAATTCTGAGGAGCCTTTACTAAACTGTATGCAACTTCCTCAATTTTTTTTTTTTAAACTACGTATGTTCTATCATGCAGTTCACGAAGCTAGTAAGAGACTGCCCTTAAATTAACAGCATGTCTCAGTCCTAGTGAGACTGAGAGACTCCACCCAACCCACAGTGTCCTATTCTGAAGTCATTTAGGAAAAACATATTTTGGGAATCCATGTAAGCTCTTTACAGAAATCTACAGCATGCATTTTTCCAGTTTCTGAAGACTGTACCTAGCATACAAAAACAATTAGAAGTAAGCCATGTTCAGCTGTAATGTGTGAAGATATTTTAAGCCCTGTAAAGATATTTTAAAATAAGTTGTTTTTAAAATGTGCCACATTTGCATGATGCATGAGGCCAATCAGATGTTGTTTTCCCTTCCCTGTTAAAACTAACAGGTTGTGAAAATGAGACCCTATCAAACAGAAATAGTATTAATTTTGCTTTTTCTACAATTTGGAGCACCGCATTGGCAGTAGGGTGAAAGGAATCTATTGCTGAAATACATTTAAAACCATACATCAACAGACATTTCCACAAGGACATCTGGGGACACACAGACATATACACACTCACCCTCAACTTAATATACTTCATCTTTAATAAAACAGCCTTGATAAACCCTGCATTGCAACAGATGTTTCATATCAGGCTGAAATTACAATGATCTACCAAATGAGAGTTAAATTTGACAAATTGGTGCAGTAAAAAGAAAGGAACCTTGCTAGTTTTGGGTGGGCATCTTTGCCTAAAATAGAAAAATAAACTACAGCATATCAGCGTCTGTGCAGGCACAACTACATCTGTGCTTAAGGATGCCTAACCTTTTCCATCACAGCAGCCTGTTCTAATTCTTTAATGCCTGTCCCTGATGTACACCTCAGAACTACTTTTTGGTTCAGACATTTAAAAAATGAGCAGAGAATTCTGCAGAACAAAGTGTAACCTTTTAATTGGTCCAAGGAGTTAAAACTTTGAAAGAGAAACTGGTTGAATGTCTAAACAAACTGAACTTTCTTCTTGCTGCTTCAATGAAGATATCTGTATAGCTGGTAAGTGCCTTATTTAAAGTACTTGAACATGCTCAGTTTTGTTTTAAACCAGTGGCCAAGATCCTCAAGTATTTTATCTAACCAAGTTAGCTTTGTTGCTGCACAGCTCCTCCATGCTGACAGAACAGAACATGCTTTATCACTATATCACCAAGACCAAGAACAACTTCTCTATAAACCTGCAAGCTACAAAGCAGTTAAAGTGCCCGGCAGCACAGCAGCTAGTGAACAGGGACATTTTTCAAGTTATACTGCCACACCCATACACAGCATCCACTAAGCATGAAACAGCAGCAGGATCAAGGGTTTAGCAAAGGCCACCCTTACGTCCCTCCTAATTCAAGATTTCATTTGAAACGGTAGCTAGAGGTCACAGCCAACAGTGTTAAAACCCCATTTTCCTGCCCCTCCAGCAAGTAACCCATGTTAGAAGGCGTACTCAGTTTAGTGACCAAGGCGGAGCCCTGCTCGATGACTACCTTACTGGCAAACAGAGTAGAAATTTCCTTATGGCAATTTTTTATGGCAATTTCAAATAGTATCATGGCAAATGATACTATTTTTTCCAAAGGCTTTTTTAAAGACATCCAAAAACTTACACTGAAAATACTAAGGATGTGAGGTCATTCAAAAAATTTCATATAGTATTGTCAGTTCCACCTCTCAATACTTCTTTAATCCTTGTTGCACATTCTTAATTTAAGCAGATTCCTAAAACAGTGCACTGCACAGATGGTGTAACAGGCAAATAAGGCTATAGTAGTCTTTTCTGTGAACTGATGGGGGGCCAGTCCCACACAGAGTCTCATAAGCAGTAACACAGCAATCCCTTCCAATTTACTACACAGTAATAGATAATTTTCTCATAAATGGAGATCTGAAGTCTGTTGAGGACCTGTATCTTAACTTGGCCTTTGCCCAGCATGGGTACTTAAGAGAGTTCCAGTGACATTCAGATCAGGACACACAGGTTTTTTCCAATGGAAAGTAAACAACACTGATACATACTGGCTTGATTACAACACATCACAACTTCTGATTAAAAACATTCTTTTTTTACAGCAGACTTGAAACTGGCATTTAAATCATCCATTTAACTGTTGGAATATATTTAGACCCATCAATAAGGGTGGGCCCATAAGCATGAAAGAAATATATACCATAAATCACACTGCCTTGCCTTTGACACATTTTGCTAGTCAGCAGATGCAGTACTTATGAACATTTATTCATGTGTTTGCACCTAAGTTATAGCATTAATGTCAGTAAATACATTATTTTACACTGGAAACGTTACACTTTTAAAAACGTAGATTCATATCCTGAGAAAGTGTTTGAGTGCTCTGGGGAGAGAGTAAGGGGGAAAGCATCTACCCATTACAGGGTTTCATACTGTGTGAGTCTACGCAGACTCACACTAACTGGCTTTAAGGGTAGTTAAATGCCCGGTGTCTTAAGAATGCTTTTGAGAATCCCACTTAGTATCTTTTTCCATCGTGCCAACTAAAATAGATTCTTTTTAAAATTTATTGAAAAACACACATCCTCTTTGTTTTTAAGATTAGAGCTTTGTATTTGCTGATCTAATAATAATTAAAGGCCTGTTAATGAAGTTAATGAGTTTTGGCATAACTAGACTCTCAGATTGGAGAGTACAAGGCCTCAAGAAACTACTAAAACCAAAATAAGCTACTGAAGAAAGGAAATCAAAATAGTTCAAATTTTCCATGCATAGCGTAAGTGCTTATATATGATGTTTTTAATGGAACGGAATAAGTACAGCTACTTAATACAAAGGGGACATTTCTAGACCCCAATTTGTCCTTGAAATATGGAAATGTTTCAAGCTCAATGCCATAATTAAAATCTGATTAAGTCTGAGTATATGCAGGTACACTTTGTTTGGCTGCAAGAGGTATTCATTTAGTTCAACAAAAATGCTTACTATTCAGTATTTGAAGCAAAATCAGTTGTCTACCTATGTTATACCAACAGATTTGAGCACCCCATTAATTAGGATCCCCTTTCCTCTTCTTCACATTACTTACCATATTTCATTCATAGCAAACAGACCTTAGTAGAGTACCATGAGTGGAATCGTAAAATAAGGACAGAACAAAATCCCCCCCCCAAATCAGGTTAATTAATCTTTCCACAATACTGTCAGGTTATCACAGAGCATCTGCTACAATTTACTGCTCAAAACAAAGCTGTAGTGGTATTGTGCATGTCTCTGATCAAATAAAATCTTAGATTTAAGGGCTCAACTATTTAAAAATTAAGTAAGGTGGAATACTAAAAAGGAAAAGGCTAAAGGTTGGTATCTTTGCTCAATGCTACATAAAACAGAGTAGTGCCACCCAGAGAGGTATTAGAGACTGGAGAGTCACAGTCTCCTCAAAGGCCTGCAAGATAAGGGCAATAGGCAAGCTTTATTACCTGCAACAAGTTAAATTTCAGTTTATAAATAGCGATTGAACACAGGAACCACCTTCAGACAGCCTACGGAATCCCTATCCTGAGAGACTTTTAATACTTGACTGAACAAAACCCTGACCAACCAGCACTAACTTTGCTCATGGTGTTTGGATTGATGCTAGTACAATTACGCAATGAGTTTCAGTAAAACATCGTCATCAGGGAACTATGCACTACAGGGTATTATGTACTACTACTACTACAACTACTACTACTACTGAGATAAACTGGGATGTAGCACACAAGATACTGAGGTAAACCATTATAAAAATGGGCCACTAAGACAGGAAAGTAACATTACATTTGATCCTACTTTGTTTAATTTTAACATATATTACCACATTCTTTTTGGTTCTGATTTAAGAGATGTGTTTTATTAATATCACGTACGCTTTAGATTTTGCATACATACATCAACACTCCCATCCTTACTGGACACAGAGTATGTAATCCTAGCTACAACATTCATTCCTACCACTGAGGATCCTTTTCCCCTCCCATTTATGAGAAAAAAAGGCATGCTTTTGAATAAGGCTCTCAGTGCCCTCTGGATTTTTTTTTGGTCCAAATTTTTCTATTCTTTATAAGGAATTTCTATTGCATAAAAACCTTATGCTTCTAGTTTTTCTAATGTTCTGTGAAAGAAGCCGTATCTTCAGTTTCATTAAAAAGCCATTTTTCAACACATCTCACATTAAGCTCCCAAGGATTCCTCAAGCAGGCAGAAAATCAGTCTTATTCATGAAAGTTTCCATACAAATGCCCCTTCTCAAACACTAATGTTTATCTGCAGAGCTCTCCAAAATGACACTATTGACATTAGCATAGAAATTCTAAGTAATTTTAGGAAGATTAGCAGCCATTCTGGAAGTTAGTACAAGAGGTCAATGACTACCAAAACCAGATGGGATGATATCCTCCTGAAGTGCCAAAAGCATTTATAATGTCTTCAGATGCAGTTCCTTCCTTGTTTATAGTTACATGGCTAAGCAGTTGTTCAGTTTCACATCATCAGGAAGCAAATTTTATGTATTCTTATATAGTGCACTGGTGAAAATGCCAGGACAGAGCTGTAGTTTTTTTATTATTACTTTTTCCTTAAATGCATTTTTTCTTTAGTTGCCATACAAGTAGGCCGACTGAATCGTATGTATCATTCGACAAAGCCCTGAGCTGAACAGTCCTTTGCGCTGAAAAGTTGTCATATTAGCATTGGATAAACAAATAAAACATAGTAACTAACTGAGGAGCACGTGATCATGCATTTACCTCATGCAATTGGAGAAGATGGGCTGTGAAGAGTGATCGATACAAAGTGTTTTCTTATCCGTAAACGCCAAGCTGCAGTCATCCAGTGAATGACCCTCTGCTATGGTACAACAGTGTGCGAAGTTACGTTTACGTACACTACAGTCAGAAGTTTACATTCTTGGGCCCCGTTAAACTTATTAGGAGAAAAGTTACTAGTAATTCTCTCTGGCCATAGAATAGCTTCTCCTTTCAAAGTCCAGTAAGTATTTTTTAGGGTACCTAACAGTCCACTGGAAGTTCAAAAAGCTACAAAGCCTTACCTACCCCTGAGCTTTCATCAGTACGAAAACTTGTTAGATTCTCATACAGATGAAACCTATAAGTAAAAGTGTACAAACAATAACAGGATAATCACAGCATACCATGGAGGGAACACAAGAAAAGAGCATACAAAACTTAAGCCTGATATCATTAATCTTCTTGAAGAATAAAATTGATGTGAGTTTTTTTTATGGAAAGTAGATTTATGGCAGACAATATGCTCAGACAAGTGCCTGCATCCAGTCAGGACCAAAAGTTATTTATCACTTGTCTTCACCTCGTATTCACCTATTTAGCTCAGTATGTCATCTGTCTGCAAAACAGGGCTTAGGAACTCTAATGTTTTGATGAGCACACCGATCTGCAAAAACCCAGGAATTCTTCTGTCCTTTGAAGAGATCATTCTCCGAAGGTTTGCCTTCAACTGTCTCCTTTCATTTTCTTCATTTTACTTTAACCCTACCTTATTCTAACCAAGCCAGCTCACCTGAACTCTATTTCAGGGCACCTGCTAAACTGCAGAGCACAGAGATTGAATTTACGACAAGAGATTATTCCAAAGGAGGTGCTTCCTTTCTTGAGACCAAAATGCCATTGAATAGAATGTCCAGACAAGTCTTCAGTTTCACTACTCTCCAGCAACAGGTATCAACAGAAGCTGACGTACCAATCTAATCGAGTATTGAAGGCTAAATTGCTTACCCCAGAAGCTATGACCAAACCTCAAACAAAAAATATTCAGTGATTCACATTATATCTGCACTGAGCCCAGAACAGATATAGCTAAGAAATCCTATTCCACCATCAGTCTTTCAAAATAACATGAATACTTTGCTCAGAACAATTATCAGTTACTTCAGAAGAATACTCAAGTAGCAGTGACAGAGAGAATTAAAAAACAAAGGCAGATATATACACACAAGGATACTAGCACTCTATCCCACATCTTAGGAGGAGCATCTTTTAATGGTCCAAGTATTCCCCAAAAGCCTAATAATGTTAGATAACATGACACATAGCAAAGCCATGTCATACCATCCATTTCCTCAAGTTTAAGTGAGGTGGAAGACAGCAAACTATATACCATATTAATATAGAACATTTTAAAAAAGCAGCCTTTATTTTTCTAAGGTAATTTAAAATATTTTCTCCCTTTTTTAATTCCCTAAATATCAATAGTTTATGAAAATTGATGCAGAGAAAACAAAATAGTTGTGACAGAAAGCTTACCTAGCACAATATTCGCTACAGCAGAAGCCAGTAGGAATGCCTAAAAAGAAAAAAAAAAAAAAAAAGCACATGAATGTGTTTTAGCATACTCTCGAACTTCACAATATACTGTTCAGGAACTTCCTTCTTCAAAAGGAATGAGTCTCCTAGCTGCTGGATACTCTGTGGCAGGCAGTTCTGTAGTTAAGCTCTACACTATCTGAAAGTATCCTTTTTTATTTTTAATCCTGTCATCTGATAATAAGGAGAGTAAGTGAAATGAGTGGAGAAGAAAACACTTTCTTCCTGTTGAATTTCCATTACACTTGTGGTTTTGTATAGATCTGCCTCGTACTGCAAGGAAGGCCAACATAAAAAAAGAGAGAAATGCTGGAAATGTTGTGTCTCATTAAAAATACAGAGAAACATAGTCCATTACACTCTTTGATACTGCATATACCAGAAATAACTTATATTTGAGAGGAAGGCATAGCACGACTGTATAATAATGTAGTGTTTTCAATTTTCTTACCTTTTTCTTCACTGACAATACTCAATTTTTGGAACACTACTTAGCACTGGTCTGTCATTTTGACAGAAGAATTAATTCAGATTTATTTTTTATTTTACTGAGTGGAGGAAAACTGAACAAAGACCTATTGGCTATAGCACACCCTGTTCTTCCCTAGGTAAAACACTAGGAGTAAAGACCAAAACATCACTGGAGTAAGGACAAGTCTCCTTAACCAAGTGGTAGGGATATATCCAGTCAGTCATCCTGAAAAGAAAGTCCTCTTAAGTCATTGTGGCTTCTTCTTCAGTGACTACACTGACTGGAATTACTACCTGTAGTTACCAAATCTGCGTCTGTAGAGGACAAGAATAAAATACCAGAAGTAACCAAACCACACTAGAACCTACTACCAGAACAAGTAGTATTTGAGTTTTTTCTTTAAGTTGATCAAATCTTCATGCATTAAGCCTTTGCTCAGTGCAGAAGTGTTTTAATTGCAGAATTGCAACAATCAGAATAAAGATAAATGTAAAACAAAGCTCAAAGAACACGGGAACTTCCGTAAGGCTGTAGCATCTAGCATTATAGTGAAATATCTCATCTACCACCCTAGCTTTATCCAAAGCCCAAATAAACAAAGTAAGTTGGTTTTAGGCTTTCACAATAAACACATTTCAGTTATCTTATGTCTTCAGCAATATACTTTTGCCTTCAGGAAGAAAAAGTCTCACTAAGACTTAGAAATCCCATCTCAAGCTTTAAACTTTGCATCAAATTTGTAAAGTAACACATTTATATAAAATATCCAAAAGGTATACAAAGCAACGGCAGTAATTTCGGTACTTTTAATCAGCAAGCAACCAATTAATACACAATTCACAATACAATCCTTACATAAGCTGGAAAAGATATTAAGGTTCATGTCAAGTTCAACATGCTCTACTTTTAACTTAAGTCATTAGCATTCTCATTAGCAGTAACTTAATACATGAGAAAGGATTACGAGCAGTCAGGAAGTCAGATGTTGAAATTTTTATATAATTATTATTATTATGAAAAAAAAGTAGCCCAACAAAGAGAGGTGACAGAAAAGGAAGCACAATGGCCCTGACATGGCTTGAGAGCTGTGGAAATGTACTATGATGTCTTAAAAAGACAAAACTCCACTAACATGCCTTTGAAGGGTTCAGGTTTTATATTTTTAATTAGTACTAGAAATACAAGAGTTTGTTGTGATATTGCTTACTTTTTACACAATACAGTAGCTTAGCTCCCACCCTGGCATTTAATAAAACAAAAACCTCCACTATATGTATGAAGGATTCTTTAGGCCCTACTCCAAAACAGAGCAAGTCAACAATAAATATCTGTAGTGACAGAACGACAAGACACACTGGATCCAAGTAGAGTCCTCTACACCTTGGAGAAAGGTCAGGTAGCTTTGAGTAAACAAAAGCAACTTACATAGAAAAGAGCTTTAAGGTAGACAAATGAGATTGAACCAGTAGATCCCTACAGTTTGATTTTCACAATTGTATCTGAAAGTACAATAATTTTGAAAATAACCATTAAATAGTCTTTAACTCTTTTACAAAAGATGTGTTTCCTAATGTCTTTCTTCCTTTGTATATTAAGGATAGGATAATTAAGACTTCTAGCTTAGCAGCATACAGTCCTTACTGGAAATGTTGGTCTACAATTACCATCAGAAGCAAAAAAAGATGTATTGTCACCTACCAGTGATCACATAGAAACAGGAACAGTTAACACACTAGAAAACAAGAAACTGAAGTAATATAATCAGTAGTTGATACCCAGCATGAGAGTGGTTTATGCACATATGCACAGTCTGGTATATGAGAATTTATTTCTTGACAATCGATTTTCAGCAAGCACTTGTTCACCAAATAGTTTGAAGTTTCAGTCAGAAGATTCCTAACTGAAATTCCAGCAATAAAAGCACGCCTGCATGTTATTAAAAGAAACAGTGGAAAATTTCTCAGCTGACATCCAGAATGTCTGTGGTTCCTTTTCATATTTCTCCTCTTGCAAAGCATTTATTAAACCAGACCCTAAACGCCTTTTTTTTTTTTTTTTTTATTTATTGAAGCCTGGAAATTTCCACTGCTTTTAAAGAGCTTTTTAAAAAGCTCTCCCAAATATACTGCTCAATCAACCTTCCACTTCTGCCTAGACAGACTCTTTAGTTTGAAGCAAAAGTTTCACTGCTATAAAGCAGAGCTAAGATGATGGGGAAAGAAAAAATTTTGCTCATATACCAAAGGCATTGCTTGGCCAATCTGAAGTATTTTCGTACTGTGTATTAATCTTGATAGAGGTCACTTGAGGTTCAGCTACAGAGAAACAGATGGGTAAGAGAAGACAAAGCAGTTGATAAAGCTACCTTGTAGCTATACATTTGAACAGAAATTACAGTGGATGACAACACATGCTATTCTGTTCCGATCAAGTGATGGCTCTCCTTCAACTTTCTCAAATTTGCACTCATTTCCCACTGTTCCTGAATCCCACTCATCATCCCTGTTATTTGCTTATTGTCTCTCACAGAGTCAATACAAGTCCGGCAAGTTTTCTAGCACTAGTTCTGTACCTCACCTCTACAAACCTTATTCACCATACATCACCAAGGATTAGGGGGTTCAACAGAAAACCTACAGTTGTAATACAAAAATCCCTGAAAGCTACTTCAGCCAGGGAAGATGTTTTCTTTTCTCAGTTTTCTGTGCACTAATTAGAGAAACTGCCTTCCTTTTAAAGGGGAGACCAAATGTACATTCTAGGTTAACAGGAGATGTTGGCTATTTTAATCAAGTGAACAGTACTCTTGCTTTTGTTGCCATTAGCACCATCTTTGAACCTATGACTAGATAAATACTTGAAATTCTGATTAGGAGGGGATTCTTTCAATTACTGCCTAAGAATGTTAAGCAATATGCTGACTGATGTCCTGCCCATTGAGCCAGAAATCTCTACTCTGAACATCAAAAAGGCTGCCATAGATGATAAAACCAGGAGAGTGATATAACAGATGCTGCTATGTCTGCTTTAGCTCATTGCAGCAGCAAGGATGAACCGAGCACAAAAAGAACTGCAAATCAAGTAATAATTCCCTATTTACACCTAACCTCTAGCCTAGCCTCACCTAGCCTAGCCTTCATGGGGAAAGAAAAATTTTTATAGGGCAAGATAGCTGAAAAGCCTATCCAAATCACTGGCAAAGAAATTTAAAAATTTTTGTTTGAAACCATCTCCTTAAGACGTAAGCTGCCAAAAATAGAAAGTCATTTTAAAGTTGTCACTATTAATACAAGAAATTAATTTTGAACCTTTACTAGTTCTTCCATAAGATTCAAAAAAACCAACATAGCATTTCTATATACTACTGATGGTTTATGTGTGCACACACACACGTATGCTCCTAATATCTGTCTAAAAGGTTTTAGAAAAAATTTATCCACACAGACTATATTAGCTGCTACCCCTCCAGACACACATAGCAGCAAAAAGCAAGTAGCACAGTTTGCCTTTTTCTGTGACTTACTAGCCTCTAGAGAACGTGATGAAAAAAACCCAGCAACGTTGAAATGTTAATATACTCTATAGGGCAATCAGCAAAGTGTCAGAATTACAAATTGAGTGCATAAAGCAAAACCAGAGGAATGCTACCTTTGATTTAGATTTACTTAGTTCTTTGCACTCACACAGAACGAATGAGAGAACTCTTCTCCTGACTGACTGTTCTGAACAGTCGTTTCCCCAAAATACTGGAGAGAACAGGTATTTCACTGGTTTTTTTGCAAGTGAATTGTTTAGTTCTGTCTTTTACTTAACCCATCCATTAAAAGATATGGCAACAAAAGTCACCCAATCCAATCCCCCGTTCCACTACCTGTTCAATCACTTTGGGATGTTTCAGTAAGGCAGGGCATTCTGTTACTAGATGCACTGCACACAAAAGACTAAAAACTCTTCATGAGATTGAAGGCAAGGTAATTTTGTTTCGCTTTTAAAAAATCAGTTTATTGGTAACTGTAAATTTAAAAAGTCACCAATTAAGTCTTATTAAAGTAACAGGATACAGCTGAAATATACCTCCCATTTATATGATGCACAAAATAATTTGATTTGCCTTCACTCAACTAAATGCAGCATACAAAAATCAGAGTGAGTGGAAATACATTCCATAGCAGATTTAAATCAGTAGCAGTTAAATTCTTTTACAATTGCTTCTTTCTTAAAATGCTACATCTAGAAGCATCAATAGATCTAGCCGTGGGGGAAATAAATGAAAAAACTACATAGGCAGGCTGCCCCAGCATTGAGGTTAGATATTCCTCACCACCTTCTCATATCCTTGGCAGAAAGGATACTATTCCTCCCCTCCCATTCTCCTCGAATTTTAATTATTAAAACAAGTCAGAAGAATATTTAAGATACTTCTAAATACTCAAAAAGCTTGAACATGAAATGCAGAAGATGCTGTATCATACAGTCGTTTAAGATCACCTTTTCAAGAGACACTCATTTAAATGCAGGAGCTAAAGCAGCCTGTAGTGTCAGATTGGTAGTGTCCAATACCTTTTCACATGCTACAAATGTTTTAATTTTGCAGGCAAATATAATCAAAACACCTTTTCTTTCCCAGAGCTCTTGAAAAATAAAAACATCCCCCCCCCCCTTTTCTATGAAACTGTATAATAGAGATTAATCTTGAAGGTTTTGTGATTGTGATTTCTTGTCCATTATTAATTTAAAAAAACCCCACCACAATCAAAAGATAAGGTGCCATTGTAAAAGAGATTTGCTTCTTTCTAATCTGCATTTTGTCTCAGTTATACGTTAGGGTATACATCACTGATCCAATGCAAAACAACAACAACAACAAACCACAAACACGGCAAAAATTGGTAACTAGGCAATGCAATACTTCCAAGTTAATAAATCCAAAGCCAAGATGAACAAGGGCCTTAGATGAACATTTAAAAGAAACACAAAGCCACAGGCAAGCCCAAAACGCACACAAGTCATATTCCAAATAAAATCAGACCGGCAGCAACACACTGTAATCAGAAGAGGTACTTAAAGCGAGGCTGAATGCTGGGTTTATTTTGTCTATCACTTCCCGTATCCCACAGCCTCTGTCTTCACATGTCAGCAGTGAATCCACCAAATCCACCGGTATTAGTTAAAAAAAAAAGAAAAAGAAAAATACAGTAGTAGTAACAGAGCTGAAGGAAATTCTTTACAACAGTCAGTTGAACAGCCCATTGTAACAGCAGTTAACAGTAAATATAACTACTGCATGCTATAACACACAATCTTGTTTAAAAAACAAAAGTTGCTATTTGTTCTGTACATATAACAAAACTGAAATAAAACAAAAAGCCCAAACTCCCCAGAAAGCACCCCATTTTGTCTGTTTACTCTAAAGACAAGCCCTTATTCTCTGGTTTTTGGTCACACACTTATTTGTTTCTATGAAGCTGTATTTTATATTCAGAACATACAACTTTGTTTCATGTGAAACAGAACATTTTAAGGTGGAAATATTCCATGAGAAAATATTTACTTTTACCATAGTGATGACAGAATTTAAAGCTTATCATAAGAATCCATTTTAACTGTATTACAGATACCATATACTAGATATTGCCATCCCTCCCACTTCCAGATTTCCTTTTGTTTTGTCTTGTTATTCCAGTTAGAATCCAAAATACTATTTTCTGTTAACTTTTATCTAAAAGAGGAAGAAGATACTGAGGATTCAAATGAGTCTTAAAATGAGCTGACAAATTGAGAAGCTTTGCTTTTAAAGGAAAACTTAACCGTGCTAGGGAGTAGGAGCAGAAACCACAAACAGAACCAACTTTAGAACCGAAGAAAGAGAACTGTGGGAATTATCTCAACCTCACGCTACATTCTGACTCATAATCACCCTATTTAAATCCCAGAAACACTAACGCCTAACGTGGCATGCGACGTCGGGGGTGGGGGGGTGGTGTGTGGAAATTTCACCACCACCCCTCAACAATACAGTTTCATTACCACTACGAAGCAGAAATGGATAAGAGGCATGGAAATGAACCTTTCAGTTGCAGTATTTTTCATCCCTTTTCTTATTCCCAGAGATAACGAGACAAGAGAAGTCAGCTCTAAAAACTTACCGAGGCTACAGGATGACCAGGAGAATGCGGATATCAAGGTCTTTGGAACCGCCTCGGTACCAGATAAACCCAGATGAATGGCAGAGAGGGCCATTCTAACTGAGGTATTTCACCACACCTCGCCTCTCCTCAGGCTGAGAAACCGTGTGTCAGACGATTCTAAAGCCAAGTCCAAAGCGATCTCAGGTCTCTTTGTATTCTACGGGGAACCTCCACCCAAAATCACCATACTTAGATAAAGGAAGCCTTCAGTCCATGCATCAATTCCCCGCCACTGCCCCAGGAATGCCCCTTCAAAACTCAGTTACCAGTAAAGTTACAATAGCTAGAAGAGGTAAAGGCAGCCACACATTGCCCGGGGAATCCCCTCATCTCCAGCCCTGGGAATACTCCTCACACACACACAGCCCATCTACGCTCCCCTTCCTCCTCCCCTCAGGGAGCCACGGTCATACTGCGGAGGGGGGCGAGAGACAGAAAAGAGCCGCCCCTCAGGGCCACCCCCAAGCTTCTCCCTTCCCCGGTAAGGGGTAGCGCTCCCTCCGCCATCCCAGTCCCACCCCAGCACTAGAAACAGGGGAACGCGAACTAGAACTCCCCTCTCTCCAGTCGTTACTCACGCCCTCCCTCCAAACCCCACTCACCTGGGAAATGAGCCAAAGCTCAGCTCCATCTCCGTCTCCCCCGCACTCAACCCCGCACCGCCATTTTCCTCACTGCCGGGATTTAAACCGGGACCGGAGCGGAGTCACCAGGCGGCATGAGGCATTGTGGGATCTGTAGTGCGGCTCCGCGCGGGCGTTCACGGGACCCACACGCCCTTTGCCTCGGGGGCTCATGGTACCTCTAGGCCGCGCCGGCCTCGCTGTCGGAGCCGTCGGACTCAGCCCGGCGCCACATGATCTACCTATAAACTCCCTTGCCCAGCTGATGTTCTTGGCAATTTGTGTATTCCATCTTTTATTTATAGCAG
>JBBMKD010000068.1:0-14043 GCA_037834095.1 Argya squamiceps
GATGGATCCCCCAGGATGGACACCCAGGATGGATCCCCAGGATGGACACCCCGGATGGATCCCCAGGATAGATCCCCAGGATGGGCACCCAGGTCCAGCTTTGCCCACCTTTCCCCCAAATCCAACATCAGGCCCCAGATATTTGGGAATCCAGGCACTTCCAGGCTCTGTGTGAGCACACACAGTGCAGCAGAGCCAGGAGGATCTGGGGGTGTGTGGGATCAACCCCACCCAGGCTGGAAAATGGGGCAGTTTGGGGCTGTCTCTGTGCCCTGCAGGTGTCAGGGGCTGCACCTAAATCCTGCAGGGCCTTTGGGATCAGGGGCTAAACCCAAATCCTGTACAGCCTTTGGGATCAGGGGCTGCACCCAAATCCTGCAGGGCCTTTGGGATCAGGAGCTGAACCCAAATCCTGCAGAGCCTTTGGGATCAGGGGCTGAACCCGAATCCTGCTGAGCCTTTGGGATCAGAAGCTGAACCCAAGTCCTGCAGGGCCTTTGGGATCAGAGGCTGCACCCAAATCCTGCAGAGCCTTTGGGATCAGGGGCTGAACCCGAATCCTGCTGAGCCTTTGGGATCAGAAGCTGAACCCAAGTCCTGCAGGGCCTTTGGGATCAGAGGCTGCACCCAAATCCTGTACAGCCTTTGGGATCAGGGGCTGAACCCAAATCCTGTGGAGCCTTTGGGATCAGGAGCTGAACCAAAACCTGCCAAGTCTTTGGGATCAGGGGCTGCACCCAAATCCTGTACAGCCTTTGGGATCAGGGGCTGCAGCCATGCCCTGCAGCAGCTCCTCCCCGGGAGGGCACATTCCACCTTGTCCCGGGGCTTTGGGGGACCCGAGGGGGGGATTTCTCCGCGGAGCCGAGGCTGTGCCGCGCGAGGGTCAGATCCTGCCCTCGGCTCACGTTACACAAACCCGAGGACAGGAAGATTTAGGAGTGGAGATGCCACACAGTGCCGGGTGTTGTTTGCTCGGCCTTTGAAATCGGAGTGAGGGAAGGAGGGAGGGGAGGGGGGCACGGGGCACGGCCCCCTCCTCGCGGTTCCTTTCTGGCATCGAGGGGACCTGCCTGCACTCTCTCCCTCTTGCCTCTGTTGCTTCAGGTGCAGCTCTGTTTTCTTACATGTTAATTTTTTCCTGTTTTATTATCCCGTCCTTCAGCTGCTACCAGAAACCCCGGGCCGGCTCGGGGAAGTTTCCTTCGGCCACAGCTGGGATGAATTTTGGGCAGGGACAGCTCTGCCACCGCTGCCGGGGGGTGGCCTCTCCTCGGGGGGCAGCGCTGGGTGGTTCCTGCTGCCACCAGGCTGTTAAAAATGATTCGTGGCTGATTTGATATCAAGCATTTTATTTTGCTATTCGAAATCAATTTGAATCCGCCACAATAAAGGAATTTATTGTGGCTGATTCAAAAAAAACCCACCGATCCCCGGGGTATCGAGGGGGAGCCTCAACGGAGCTGACCCTTCTCCATCCACAACCTTTGGGATTCAGGGCACAGTTTTTATATAGTTTTTCTGCTTTGAGGCAAGTTCATTGTTAGTCTTTGTCCAGTGTGCATATTCATACGCTTCTCTTTTTTTTGCTTTTTGGTTTTTGAAAGCTCTTTTTTGGCATGGTCGAGGTCTTCAATTGCGTTCCTGGAACTGGGCATTGGGATGCTGATCTGTGCAATCTCCGGGTTCTCCCCACCCAGATCTGTATCAGGCGTTTGTTATAAATGATAAATCGCTAATCGGATATTAAGAAAAAGGAATTTTATTTTCCCCATCAAAATTCTATCTGGGACAGCCACGGACACAACATTCGAATGTTGGGTGAAACAGAGCGACAGCAAAGCCGCTAGCCCGTACTGCTCCACAATTTGCAGGGGTTTGAGTCCAAGTTTTTATACAGTTTTTCCCGGCCCACCGGTGATGATACCATGTCCTCATGGTCTTTTCACTTGTAGATGTGTCTTGAATGGATTTCTTGGCACCGGGGTATGTTTGAATGGACCTTTTTGGGAATCCTTTTTGGACGATGATTTCATCGGGTCTGGGGTCCACCCTCGAGATGATCATCGACGACTCGATGGTCCTGATATCTCGGGTTTGATTGACTCAAGGAGCAACATCCTGGAGAGTTGCTTCTTGTGTAAAGTGGGGTGATGATCTTCCATTTCACAGGTCGTGAGGCTTATCCCGGTGTTGGGAGAACACCCTCTCCATTCCGGGGAAACATTACCAGCTTACATTCCCAGGGTTACAAGACTTACTACTTTTGATACATTTCTAATACATTCCTAGTATATTTCATCACTACATCTGTTACATATTTTATTTACACGAATTTACCACCTTATTTATCACACGTTGATCATGGGAGAAGTGGCGGATCCACTTATGATGAACGAGCCATCTCCTGCTCAGCCCGCTCCTTTTTGTTGTAAATTTTGAGTTCCTATTATCTGAGAGCCTTTACAGTTGCAAATGGCCCTCGGTAGTCGGAGAGACGTCTTTTACAATTTTTGAAAATCTAAACTTGCAGCACAATTTTAGTTTATATCATCGAACATAATTGAGACACGAATTTATTTTAGAACATATATCACAAGACCCTTCCCGGAGGGTTCCCATGGGATGGCCCCAAAGACTCCCTGAGCATTCCTTGGTGGGTCCCCTCTGTCTGGGGGAGCTGTGGCAGCCACCCCGAAGCTCAGGGACATTGAGGGGACAGTCCCATCCCTCGGGGGTGTGTCCTGCCAGCTGCTCCCCATGGCTTGGGGCAGAGCTGAGGGGTCGGGAGCTGCTCCATCCTGGCTGTCCCCAAATCCAGCTGGAATTGCTGTCCCCCAGACCCACCCTGTCACCTCTCTCCTACTCCCTTGGGTGCTCTGCATCCCCTTTGGATGAAAAAATCCTTCCTGTTCATCGAGGAGCATCGGGAGAGGAAAGCTGAGTGATGCAAACATTCCCCCAGCAGGGAGATCCCTGTGAGCTTCCCGGGAAGCAGGAGCCCCATCCACGCCCTGGTTCTGTCCTGGCCCAGCTCAACAACTCCCCAGGGATGATCTGTCCCTCCTGCAGGACCTGCTGGGATGTGCTGGGGCCCTGCAGTGGGGACAGGGCAGGATTAGAGCCATTCCCAGAGCTGGAGACCACGGAATTTTGGGTGGAGTTGGGATTCCCACCTGCCCCAGACATGGATCCAGCTGCAAGGCTGGGATGGGCTGTGAGACAAATCGTCCATTTACATTTTAATTTCAATAAAATCACTTTATTTTGTGTTTTATTGCAGTGTTGGGGCAATAAAAGCCTCCTTTAGCCCCTGGGAGCCTCTGCCTGCAGGAGAAGGTTTTCCAGTTGGAATTGGGCAGGAGGTGACCTCCTGCTCCATCCCAAATCTCTGTCCCAAACCTGCTCCATCCCAAACCTGCTCCATCCCAAACCTGCTCCACAGGGAACACTCCTTGATCTTCACCCGGGTGTGAGGGCAGCTACAAGCCCTGAAATGCAACCTGGGCTCTTTTATTCCAATAAACCACGAGGATAAAGCTCCTGCAGGTGAGCTCTGGGTGTTCCCTGCTCCTGGCAGCTCCAAACCCTCCCTGGGGCATTTCAAACCCTGAGTCACCTCCAGCCCCAACCCAGGGACTGACTCAAAAAATGAGGAGGTTTTTTTTAAGTATTAGAGTCTTGAAGTGTGGAGGTTTCTAAAGGACAGTTTAAAAAGTTTTTTACAGTTTTAAAGTGCAATTTTTAGAGTTTCTGTGAGGTTTTTCTCTTTTTTTGTCTCTGCTCCATTTCCAAATGCAAAACTTCTGGGTGCACTTTTTCAAGCCTCTCCTCTTTATTTCCAGGGAAGATTCTCTCCTTTCCCAGTCAATAAAGACACCCAGGACACAGATTAGCATTTGGCCCTCTGCTCGTCTGCTGGATTAATTTCCACTAAATTATAAGTAAAGAATGATTGATTATTGTGATGATTAAGGATTTATCCTCATATAATACCTTTCATCTGCAGAGGCACGGCGGGATCTCAGAGCCAGAGGTGCAGGGGGAAGTTAAATGTTGGTTTGAATCCCAAGGAATTGGAATTGTTGCTTTGATTCCCTGATCCTGCTCCAAAGAGGGCAGAGAACTCCATGGTGGGACAGATATCGAGGCAGGAATGAGGTTCCACAATCAAAACTGAGCTTTTGAATTTGTTTTGATGATGTGAAGGTGTAAAAAGCCCCAGCTGGATCCTGCTTGGAGCTCCAGGCAGAGATTCCTCCTGTGCCCCACACTGTCCTGCCCACCCAGCAGGGAATCAGGGTGGGGTTTAATCCAGGAGTGGGAATACAGGAGCAATTCCTGCAGGTTTGGGTCTGAAACGCTTGGGAAGAGCCACAGGACAGCCTTGGATGGACGGGGCAGTTCCCACTCCAACCTCCTGACCCTGCTGGTCCATCCATGGACACTCTGCTCATCCAAATTTGTGTTTCCAGCAGCTCAAACACAGGCAGTGAAGGCTCAGCCCAGGGCAGGGCAGAAAAGGGGTTTTGTAGGGGAGTCCCACTCCTTTTGGGAACCCCCAGGCAGCACGGGCTGGGCTGAGGGTCCTCCCTGGAGGGAGCTCTGCGGGAAGGAGCCCAGATGTGGAGAGCCCTGATGGATCCTGGAACATTTCAATTCCTCCTCAGCATCTCTGCCGCCCACCTGGGCTCTGGCACGCCACGGCTGGGGGGATATCCCGAGGGGATATATATATATATATATCCGAGGGGGATGGATGGATGGATTTATTCCCTGGGCAGAGAGGACCGGCCGGGTTCCAGCCCCGAGGTCGGGACGGGCAGATCCCACCCGCGGCAGCCCCCGAGCCGCCCCCCTGCGCCCCTTCCCCGGCCTCAGACAGTCCTCAAACAACAACTGTCTGCCTGCCCGGCTAATCCCTCACAGGTGACCTCAAGACAGCCGACGCCTCTCGCTAAACTCTCACATTCCTCCGCGCCGCGTTAACCCCTCCGTGCCCGCGGCCCGGCCCTTCCCCGCCCGGTGCCGCCTGGATCATCATCCCCTTCCCAGCGCTGCCGGTCAGAGGTTAAAAGCCTAATGTATTATTATAAAGCCAAAGAGAAAAAATAAAAAAAAGCCCTGCTTTCGGCCCTATAAATCTTCCTAACAACCTCGGCACATGTGGGAGCCAGACGATGCCCCGGCTTTTCTCTCCCACACAACCCAAATTCTCTGCGGTACCCGCGGGTCCAGCCCCATCCCCGCAGCCCTGGGGGGTGCCTGTGGCTGGGACAGGGATGGTCCCGCTGGCATCGAGGGCAGCAGCCTCTGCCCTGTGCCAGCCCAGTCCTTCTGCCACGGGAAAAAGGAGTCAGGGATACCCTGGAGGGGTGAGGAGATACCTGGAGGAGCCAAAGATACCTCTGAGGAGTGAGGGATACCCTGGAGGGGTGAGGGAATTTGGAGGAGTGAGGGATACCCTGGAAGAGTGTGGGATACCCTGGAGGTAGGGATACCCTAGAGGGGTGAGCGATACCCTGGAGGGGTGAGGGAATTTGGAGGAGTGAGGGGATACCTGGAGGGGTGAGGGATACCCCAGAGGAGGGAAGGATGCCTCGGAGGAGTGAGGGATACCCTGGAAGGGTGAGGGATACCAGGGAAGGGGGTGAAAGACCTCAGAGAAGTGAGGGATACCCCGGAGGAGTGAAAGATACCCCAGAGCAGCAAAGGATATCCCAGAAATGGGATCCCAGTGAAAGATACATCAGAGGAATGAGGGATACCCCAAAGGAGTCAAGGATACCCCAGAAGAGTGAGGGGATACCCAGGGGGGAGTGAGGGATACCCTGGAGGAGTGAAAGATACCCCAGAGCAGTCAAGGATACCCCAGAGGAGTCAAGAATACCCAGGAGAAGTGAGGGACACCTGGAGAGGTGAAGGATACCCCAGAGGAGTGAGGGATACCCAGAGATGAGTGAGGGATACCTGGAGGAGTGAGGGGATACCTGGAGGGGTGAGGGGATACCTGGAGGGGTGAGGGGATACCCTGGAGGAGGAAGGAATACCCCAGAGGAGTGAAGGATACCCCAGAAGAGTGAGGGGATACCCAGGGGGGAGTGAGGGATACCCCAGAGCAGTGAAAGATACCCCAGAGGAGCAAAGGATACCCCAGAAATGGGATCCCAGTGAAAGATACCTCAGAGGAGTGAGGGAATACCCAGAGGGGAATGAAGGATACCCCAGAGGAGTGAGGGATACCCCAGAAGAGAAAATGATGCCCCAGAGGAGTGAGGGATACCTGGAGGGGTGAAGGATACCCCAGAAGAGTGAGGGATACCCCAGAGGAGTGAAGGATGGGATATATTTCCTTATCTTTTTTCCTATGCTCCCGTCCCTTTGGGCAGCCCCAGGACTCCCCCTGTGCCCTCTCGGGGTGTCCCTGCTCCCCTGGCACAGTCCCAGATGGGGCTGGGGATGGTGAGGGAGCTCACAGGGGGCTGATTGTCCCCAGGGTGTCCATAGGGAGGGATCCCTGCGATTCCCATCTCAGGAACTGGTGGCACCTCACGCTGCTCCTGTCCCAGCCCGTGTCCCTCGGCGCCGTTTGGGGGGAGCAGCACCTGCTGCCAACTCTTCACTCTGCTTTAATTTCATTTCATTCCATTTCTCTTGAACTCGAGCGAGACCTCAGGAAACCGAATTATTCCCGGGGTAAATAACCCGGCACGGGCAGGGAAGGCCGGACCACCGGCTGCCGGATCGATGGGAGTGTTTAATACCTGTGTGAGCTTTGCTGCGGCACGGCAGCAGCTGCGGGAACAAAGGCTCGGCTTTGCTCTTCTTTCCCTTTTCTTTTCCCCCCTCCCTGCACCACTAAAACACACATATTTGTTTTGGGAGCGGTGCCAAAGTTTCTGCAGATCAAAGTGAAAAAGCAGTGTCCAGAGATGATGAAGACAATAAAAGGGAAGAAAGGGTGAGAGGAAAGGGAGGAAGAGCCGCGGGGCAAAGGGAGCGGAGCACGGGAAGCCCCGGGAGCGCCGGGAGCGGGCGCTCCGCAGGCCGGACCGTGCCCTCTGCTGGCGGCGGCCCGGGGGGATCGGGGGGATCGGGAACAACGAGGGGAACGAGGGGGAGCGGAGCCGGGGCAGGGGCACACCCCACACTCCATCCCGCTGCATCCCACTGCCCCGCAATCCTCAGGGAATCCCCCGCCCAAGGGGTGTCCCTGCTTGTCCCGACCCCAGGAGGTGACAATGAGGGGCCGTGGGTCCTGTTTGTGCAGCAAACAAGGGGGACAAGGAGCAGAAACAGGAGAGGAACCCAAACCTGCAGCCCCAGGGTCTCCACAATGGAGATTCCATAATCGTGGAATGGTTTGTGTTGGAAGGGACTTTAAAGCCCATCCAGTGCCACCCCCTGCCACTGCCCCAGGTTGATCCAAGCCTTGTCCAGCCTGGCCTTGGACACTCCCAGGGATGGGGCAGCCACAGCTGCTCTGGGAAAGCCTTTCCAGGGCCTGCCCACCCTCACAGGGAGGAATCCCTTCCCAATATCCCATCCTTGCAGCAGTAGGAAGTCACTCCCCCTGTCCTGTCACTCCAGACCTTTGTCCACTTGTTGCTGCCACATTTGCACCCAAAACTCACCCAAGATTTCAGGGCAGCAAAGCACAGCAAAGCTCTTTCCCCCTTCACAGTCACCTTTTTAGGGTGGGGACAAAAATTGTCCTCAAAATCATCCCAGATGCTTAAGGACACAGGAAGGATCCCCAAATGGAGCACCTGGCCCATACCCGAGTCACATCCATTGGTTCCAGCTGGTATTTGGTTCTTTTCCTTCCCTCAGTCTATCCTCCCCGTTTTCCCCCAGACTTCAACCAGCCTGAAACTGTGACCAACCAGTGCCCTGTAAATCACTTTTCCCAAGCTGCTGCACCCGAGCCAAGAGAGGCCATGGATTTATTCCTGTTTTTGAAGAAAAACCAGCCCATGGGCCAACACTTGCTGGAAAACCAGGATGGATCCAGAGCAAGCTGCCCTCTCCCCCTCCAACACCCAAACTCCAGATCCAACAGGTGATGGATTTGGGACTTTGGCAGGGACCTGGGGAACTGATGGGTCCTTCCTTGAGCTCCTCCACCTCCCTGGGGCTCAGACTGGGCTCCTTCATCCCTGCACCAGGAATAATTTGCACCCAAAAGCTTTGAAGCCGTGGGGATGAGGGATGAGAGAGGAGCATCCTTGTCACAGCTCAGCTCTCCTGCCCGTCAGCTCTGCCTTTAACTCCCTGCTTTAGATGCCCGGGGTGATGCGAGAGCTCTGCCTCACCTGGACATGCTGAGCAGGCTCTTTCCGAGAAGAAAGAGCCGCAAACAACCCGAGCAGCAGGATTTGTCTGTGAACAAACTGTGAACTGCGACCGGGGTTTCGCTTTCAACCTCCAAATCCACCTAAAGCGCCGCGAGCCCGCTGCACATCGATCGCGGCCGGCAGAAAAAGGGAATGTTTGTTTCAAGGGCTCACCAGCCGTCCCCCAAGACGCTGGTTATTTGGTAACTTATTCTGTAAACAGCCAGGCCTGGCTCGCTCGGCTTGCACGAGGTATTTGCTCTCGGCTCTGCTTCCTTCAGGCTGGTTTTTGAGCCCTGCCCGGCTCTGCTCAGGCTCAGCTGAGCTCAGCCAAGCAGGTTTTTTGGGTGGGGGAAGAGGTTTGGGCCTGACTGATTGATGTGAAGGAGCATTTAATCCTGACCATCAGGAAATCACAGCTCCTGCCTCTCCCCCCGCCCCCAACCTGAGGGAATGAGCTTAAAAACCCTGAAGAAAACCCAGTGTTTACTTCCTGGGTTTCACATTGCTCCAGTTCATATTTTTGAGCTTTATCTCAGCCACAAGGACAAGAAAATATTTTTTTTATAAAAGAGGAAACAGACGAGATTTTCACATAACCACATGATTCCTGAGGCTTTAAACATCTCCAGATTTAGGAAGACTCACCAGAAAAATCCTGAGGATTGGTAAAACCTTGGGCTGCTTAGTTTGGCCGCTCAGTGTGGTCCAGGACTGTGAGGAGCCCACACGGGGAGCTCTGAGCCCAGATTTATCTGAGACACACAGGACCTGTTTGCTGGGCCTTTGGTGCTGGCTGGGGTCCTGGAAAGGCTACAAAAAGCTACTCTGTGAACACCAGCCAGCTCTGGATTTGGGCAGAGCAGCCCATGAAGATTCAGGTGAATTGTCTGTGAGGTTTTCCTGAGCAGACACCCCCAGAGAGCAGATCCCCAGCAGGTCAGGGCAGCCTTGCACAGGTGGAGGCAGCTCAGGTGGGATATTCCCCTGCAGTTAGGAAATTCTCCTGCAGTTGGGATAATCTCCTGCAGTTGGGAGCATCTCCTGCAGTTAGGAAATTCTCCTGCAGTTGGGAGCATCTCCTGCAGTTGGGATATTCTCCTGCAGTTGGGAATTTTCCCTGCAAGCTGGGATATTCTCCTGCAGTTGGGATATTCTCCTGCAGTTGGGAATTTCTCCTGCAGTTGGGAGCATCTCCTGCAGTTGGGAATTTTCCCTGCAAGCTGGGATATTCTCCTGCAGTTGGGATATTCTCCTGCAGTTGGGATATTCTCCTGCAGTTGGGAATTTTCCCTGCAAGTTGGGATATTCTCCTGCAGTTGGCAATTTCCCCTGAAGTTGGGAATTTCTCCTGCAGTTGGGAATTTCTCCTGCAGTTGGGAAATTCTCCTGCAGCTGGGAAATTCTCCTGCAGCTGGGAAATTTTCCTGCAATTGGGAGCATCTCCTGGCCTTTCCCAGGCTGAGCCTCTCTCCCTGACCAGTTCCAGTGGCGAGTGGCACCGCTGAGCACCACGGGCATCATTCCCTGCCAGCTGCCAAGGCTGCTGCCAACCCCAGGGGCCACGTGTGACACTGCAGCCCATCCTTGTGAGCACCAACAGTGCCCAGGGAGGATGAACCCAAGGGCAAAAGGCTCCTTGGCCCCCCGAGCCTGGCGTTGGATCCGTCTCTGTCTCGCCGATCGTGCGAGATAAGTGAATCCCCCCGCGCCCGTCTGACAGGCGGGGAGACATTAATAATTATGTACTATTTAAGGCTGATTGAAAATGAAGAGGTGGAGGTGTTGGGACAGATGTGGCAGTGCCAGATGGATTGTGATTAGATTAGCACCGTTCCATTTGACGGGATCTGAACCATGCTTTAATCATTTATTGTGAAAGCCGCGCTCCACGCGGGCGCTCGCCGCCCTCCCTGTTGCTCCGTGTTGTCTGTGACTTTGGATCACCCGGCCCCGAGCTGTCCTGGTGTGAATCGCTGTCGTGTTTACAGCCAGTATTTCCAGCCCCGAGCCCTCCCCTCTTGCCTCTCCTCTCTCCTTGTTTGTACAAAGCCTCCCGCGATTCCCCGAGCGGGGCCGGTTCATCCCTGCCCGCGGATAAACAGCGGCTGAGCCGTGAGCCCCAGAGCCCCTCCAGGGCCTGAGCCACAGCCTGGGCTGGTCACACCCCAGGAGGGCAGGAAATGCTCAAAGCAGAACTGGAGCTGCTCCTGGAGCTGCTTCTGTGCCCCTTTGCTGCCTCCAGTCCCAGCGGATCCTGAGTGCACCCACCCCGCTCCATCCCAGTGGGATTCCAGGAGGATCCCGCGCTGCTGGGCGTGGTTTATCTGCACAAATGCACCCAAAAATGCCTCTCCAGGCCGTGCCACAGGACAAGGAGCCATCAGCTCCGTGACAGAGCAATGCAGCGCTCCAGGAGGACAAGGGAAAAATGACATAAAAATTCCAGTATCCACTTGAGATCCCTGGAGCAATAACGGAGGCAGGAAAGGATTACCTGGGTAACTGGAAAGTAGCTCAAGACCCTCACTGGCAGTGTCGTGCAATTTTAATTATCATAAGTGGTCCAGATCTCCATGGATGGAAAAAGTTATTATTGTTATTATTCCCTCCAAACGTGAGAGGTTTCAGTTAAACACACATCCGTGGCTATTAATCATGCCACGTTTTCGATGGAGCCAAAGTAATTAGCCAAGAGTTAGACTGCAGGGATCGCCTTAAAATAAAGAATAATGCATGGATTTATTCTTCTCTTTGAAGCAAAACCAGCCCATGGGCCAACACTTGCTGGAAAACCAGGATGGATCCAGAGCAAGCTGCCCTCTCCCCCTCCAACACCCAAACTCCAGATCCAACAGGTGAAGGATTTGGGATTCCAAGGAAGTTTTGGCAGAGACCTGGGGAGCTGATGGGTCTTTCCTTGAGCTCCTCCATCTCCCTGGGGCTCAGGTTGGGCTCCTCCATCCCTGCACCAGGAATAATGCAGGGCCTCCCTGTAGCCCTTCAGGGAATCAGAGAATCCTGGAAGGGTTTGGGTTGGAGGGACATTAAAATTCATCCAGTTCCACCCCTCTGTGGGTGGGGACACCTCCCACCATCCCAGGGTGCTCCAGCCTGGCCTTGGACACTTCCAGGGATCCAGGGGCAGCCTCAGCTTCTCTCACAGCCTCCCCACCCTCCCAGGGAGGAATTCCTCCCCCAAATCCCTGCCCTCTGGCAGTGGGAATCCATTCCCCTTTGTCCTGGCACTCCACACTTGGAAATCTCTCTCCATCTCCTCCCTTTGTACATTTTACTGTTCCCTGGATGCCAGGCTTGAGGTGTCAAACCTTTGGGATGGCCAAATCCATCTTCCCTGCACCCTGGGAGGGGTTTTTGGGGTGGGTGCTGCAGATCCCGAGGTGGTTGGTGTCAGTGGGAGTGAGAGGCTGTGGATCCCTGTGCTGCTGGGGAAGCAGGGCCAGATGAAAGGCAGACGAGCTGTGAGCTGTTATTATTCTGTCTAATAGAGTTTAAAATGTGAGCCCTCCTTTCTGGAGAGTGCAGCACAATCAAAACCACATTTCTGCTCCATGTGGGCACTTTTCCTGCGCTGACTTGTTTCCAAAACAGATGTGAATTCTTCGCGAGCGCTCCCGCCCCTCTCCTTAAAGAGGAGAAAATGTCATCTCTGCTGATGTGTGCAAACCCAAAAGGCCCAAAGGAACTCAAAAACGCCTTTTCCAAGTAGGTCAGAGGCTTGTGTGGCCCCGTGTCCTACCCCAAACCTCAGCTGTTCCCACAAGTTTCCAAAATGGGTACAAAGAGGTCTCATAAGGAGGGAGAATGGGATAATTCATCCAGCTGACAGCCCCAGCCTCAGCCTGGTGCTGGTGCGTGCCCCGAGGCACACTCAGAGCTTGTTATTATCTCTAATGCAACTTCAGAAGTTTTGGGGTTTTTGGTGATGCTTTCTAGACTTCTTAACCCTGACCTCAAAAACCTCAAAGTCTCTAGAAATTGCAAATAACTGGGATTGCCTGCAGATCTACCTGTCACTTTCCAGAGGCTGGAGAGCACCAATCCTGCCCTGGAGGACTCAGGTTTGGCCGAAGAGGCTCCCAGGAGGGTGTGGGACCTCAATCCTGCTTTGGGACATCCCCTGTGGGTCCCATGGATGGCTGCAAATTATCACTGCAGCATCCTGGGCCAGCCCCGAGGGGTTTTCTGTGCACAGAAGTGCTGGAATTGGGCGGGTGAGAAGCTGGGGGGATCCAGCTGGGACTGCCCAGTGCTTTTCTTCCACCCTGGGAGCAGCCTGGGAGCAGCCAGGTGCTCCCTGTGAGGCAGCCAAAACCTCCCTCACACCATTTCTGGAGAGCCTGAGGGCTTTCCGTGAGGAAACGCCGAGTTCCCCTCTCAGGGACACTCCCTTCCCCCAGCCTGGCTGATCCAGGAGAGCTGAGGACTGGGCAGATCCCTGGGATTGGGATATCCCAAGGGCTGAGCAGCTCGGAGTCTGCAGCGAGCCCCGGGAGAAAGATCCTGCAGAGGGACGAGCTGGGAAAGCAGAGATGGAAAACACAGGAATGGAACACCCAGGAGGGACCAGGGGACAACCAAGCCCCTGTGGAACAGGGGATGGCATGGGGCAGCTCTCAGTTGTTGCACCTTGCATGGCTGGGCTGCTTCTGTCCCTGCTCCTGTCCCTGCTCCTGTCCCTGTTTCTGTCCCTGTTTCTGTCCCTGTCCCTGTTACTGTCCCTGCTCCTGACCAGTCCTTGCTCCTGTCTCTGCTCCGTTCCCTGCACCTGTACCCATTCCTGTCCCTGCTCCAGTCTCTGCTCCAGTACCTGCTCCTGTGCCTGTTCCTGTCCCCACTCCTGTCCCTGCTCCTCTCCCTGCTCCTGTCCAGTCCCTCCTCCAGTCCCTGCTTCAGTCCCTCTCCCTGTCCCCATCCCTGTCCCTGTCCCCATCCCTGCTCCTGTCCCTGATCCTCTCCTTGTTCCAGCCCCACTCCTGCCCCTGCTCCTGTCCCGGTCCCCACTCCTGTCCCCATCCCTGTCTTGCCCCTGTTCCTGTCCCCATCCCTGTCCCCATTCCTGTCCCTGCTCCTGTCCCTGTCCCTGTCCCCATCCCTGTCCCTGTCCCTGTCCCCACTCCTGTCCCCACTCCTGTCCCTGTCCCTGTCCCTGTCCCTGTCCTGTCCCTGTCCCCATCCCTGTCCCTGTCCCCATCCCTGTCCCAGTCCCTGTCTCTGTCCCCACTCCTGTCCCTGTCCCTGTCCCCATTCCTGCCCCTGCTCCTGTCCCTGTCCTGTCCTTGTCCCTGTGCCCACTCCTGTCCCCACTCCTGTCCCCGTTCCCATCCCTGTCCCCACTCCTGTCCCTGTTCCCGTCCCTGTCTCCACTCCTGTCCCTGTCCCCGTCCCTGTCCCTGTCCCCATCCCTGTCCCCATCCCTGTCCCCACTCCTGTCCCCACTCCTGTCCCTGTCCCCACTCCTGTCGCCATCCCTGTCCCCACTCCTGTCCCCGTCCCTGTCCCCATTCCTGCCCCTGCTCCTGTCCCTGTCCTGTCCTTGTCCCTGTCCCTGTGCCCACTCCTGTCCCCACTCCTGTCCCCGTCCCTGTCCCCACTCCTGTCCCTGTCCTGTCCTTGTCCCTGTCCCTGTGCCCACTCCTGTCCCCACCCCTGTCCCCACCCCTGTCACTGTCCCCTGTACCCACTC
>JBBMKD010000070.1:0-15977 GCA_037834095.1 Argya squamiceps
TAGAACTGAGAAAAACCACATGTTCTCCCTCTCTGGCTCCAGATTCACCTTCAGCACATGGAATAAACCCTTGCTGGAAATTGATTTGGGCTGGGAGCCTTGTGCCTCTCTGCTGAGCCAGCCCTGTAACGTGTGCGGCTGTGTGAGCTGGAACTGCCCCCTGAGCAGTTCTCAAGCAGTTTCTCTACAGGAGAGGCTGACTGGGATCTAGCAGGGCCGTGGCTGCACTCTGAAAAGACACACTGTTACATTGCTGTGTCTGTGTCAGCTCATTAATTATTGGACTGGGCTTAGCAAAACTGGCATAAGGGTCTTGTCTTGTCTTGGAAACAATATGAGCTGTGCAGGTTGAGACTTGGGAGCACTGTTCACCTGGCCCAGCTCTGTGCAGGGCAGGGCAGCAGCTCTCACCTTGCATGTCCCTCTCTCGTGGCAGGTGAGTGCCAGTGGCTGCACCTGGATCTCATTAAGGAGATGCGTCAGTTCTGCAAGTCGCTGTTCCCGGTGGTGGAATACGCCTACTGCACCATCCCCACGTACCCCAGCGGGCAGATCGGCTTCATGCTCTGCAGCAAGAACCCCGTGAGTCACACACACCCCACGTGCCCTGTGCCTTCCCTAGAAGCCTGCCTGAGGCTGTCCCCTGCAGATCTTGAGCTGTGCCACTGAACTCTCCCAGCTCTGGGGCCTCGAGATTCTTGATGGGGCCATGGCTCTGCAGTGCAGCCTGCTCAGGGCTGAGTGAAGGGCAGGATAGAACAGTTGCTTTAGAAATTGTCATGATTTTCTGTCTAGTAGAACCAACTTGAAAGGGAGGAAGTCACTGCCAGAGCATGTTAAGGCTTTGGTTTATTGATGCTGACTGTTACAAAGTTACCTGTAACCTGTTAAGAATCAGCCTGTGACTGGTAATCTGCTCACAGGGGCTCCAGGTGACAATCAGTGGGGAGATGTGGGCTGGTAACTCTGTCAGAACACTGAAGTTTACTCTGTTCCCAGTCTGCTTCAATGTGATTCTCAGATGTGTTTGGGGTGCCACATTGCTGCTGCTGTAAGTGATTAATCTGGGATGCTGGCAGCATGCACCGTGCCAAACTTAACACAAGCATGAATTCTCCCTTGGAGAGCAAAGCCTTGTTTCTTGGATGCTGGGCCACTCTCACAGCTTCATCTGGCACGTGGCTCATGCAGTGTGACCTCATGCACTGACATCTGTGCATCAGTGCTGGTCACAGGAGTTACAGAGCATAAACCCCCAGCCCTTGGTACTGGGGCTGCGCAGAACCTTTGACCTTTCACTAGAACAGAAAGTTATTTGTTCTCCTGTGAGTCATCTCAGCTCCCTGCCATGCAGCAGGGTGCCTGTCACGCAGCCTTTGGCTCCTTTACCCAAACAGTCAGAGCTACCTGACCTTGTCTCTGCAGAACACAAATTTCCGGGAGCCTGTGCAGCAGCTCTCACAGCAGCAGGTGGAGGAGAGGAGTCTGAAATATTACAACTCTGACATCCACCGGGCTGCGTTCATCCTGCCAGAGTTTGCACGGAAGGTAAGCCAGGCTGTGCCACAGCACCTCCCTCAGGGATGAGCTGGGAGTGGGAGTAGACAACACTGAGGATTTCCTGCAGTCACAAAGACTGCTGTGGGCAAGTCAGAGCAGGACATTTTGTATGACAGAGCAGAGTGTGAGGCAGTTAGGGGAGACTGGAGTTCATTTAGGAGCTGTTCCTTGGGCTGATGTCCCATGCCTTGATGAGAGATCACTCCTACTTCACCTATCAAAGCTGGGTCCAAGGGCCTGCAGAACTGGTGTTTCCCAATGGAAAGTTTAGCTAAAATGTGCTTGTGATTTCTAGTGCAAAGCAGAGGGTAAAGAGGGGATGCTCCAGCATAGTTCAGTCTTGCTTCTTGAAGGATAATCTGCATTTCCACATTACTCCATCACCTCCACACTAACTGCACTGCAGGTTCCAGAAAAGAACTCCTTAGAGTGTTGTAGGGATGAAGGCAAGTAGCACAGCTCTATTTTAGAGGTGGTGATTCACATTTGTGCTGGGGCAGCCCCTGACTGTCTGTGCCTCTCTGCAGGCCCTGAGCGACGTGTGAGACCAGACGCTGCCTCCTTCCTTCCAGCTGGACTCTGAGATCATCAGTGATGTGGCTGGGATCTTCTCAGCAGACTGCAGATTTGCTCTCCACTGTGTGGGATTGTTTAACCCTTGGCCAGCCAACATTCCCTCTGATGTGTTAAAGATGATGGGGCATAAGGCAGATGAGACTATTGAAAAGGTCCAGTGACTTTATTGCGTGAGGTCAGAACTGTTCTTTCCAGTGCTGGAAATGTAAGATGTCTTTTTCCTTTCTCTCCTCCCTGCACCCATTCTAAATTCTCCCATCCCAACCACGCCCCCCAGCTAACATGGTGTATTTATAACTGACACATATTTCTGTCTGGTGGTCTGGGAAGAGTTCAAAGGGTCCCTGACTCAGCCTTAAGCACAGAGAGAGAGAAAGAGAGAGAGAGAGAGCTTTGTGCACAGGTAGCTCACTCTCCTCATGGGAGCTCCCTGCTGCTGACACATTTTGACTGGTAACAGGTCTGAGCCTTTGTGTCCCACTGCCCTCCTGTGACTCCTGCCCTGCTCTGCAGCACAGCTGGAGAAGTCACAGTGCAAACTGTTGCCATTCACAAAAGGTCTCCCTCCAACCCTGATGGAATAGCAGTATTAAACACCAGCCAGGCAGGCTGGCAGCAGTCTTGTGGCTTTTTTTATTATTATTATTCTGGTTATTAATTTTTTTAATTGGTTAGAAACAGAAGTGCTGAGGTGCCAACAGGCTGACTCCTGTTCTTACCTCTGCCCTCAGAGATTCCAAAGAATGCTTATCAATATGGTGATAGTCATATATATATATACATATATATATGTATGTATAAAACAAACCTTTGCTCCATTGCCTGATGCTCAGTACTGATGTTGGGGAGTCAGTTGTGCTGACAAATCTCTCACCAGTCATGCTGAGATGCCTCAGGCCTGGGTATCTGCAAGTCCTTAGGAGGCAGCATTATTTCCAATGCTGCCCCCAGATGCACAAGTTGTTTTTCATTGTACTCTGTCAGATGGATCTGCCCTCACTTCTTTACTTCTGTTCTGAGGATTCCAAACCCCTGCTCAGTGGGAATCTCCCTCCCAGCACAGCCACTGTGCCACTGTCACTCCCTTGCACTCCATTAAACACTCAGCTCTGGTTAAGGTGACACCAGTGTGGGTCAGTGTTCTTTGGGGACAGAGTGGGGCAGGGAAAAGGAGATCCTGAAGGTTTGCTGTGCTTCCAGGTTCACTCCCTAGTTGGTCTGACTTCCTCTCTCATCCCTTTATCTTTAGGGATGACAAGTTAAACAAATTAAAAGCTGAAGAGTGATCCCATGGCATGTTTGTAGTGCAGCTGCCCAATAGCTCCTCCAGCTTCTGTCATCCTTTGTGCTGCAGACTCAGTACCTGCTGTCCCAGCTGTTCTCCAGTCCAAATGCTGCCTCTGTTACAGTTTTCCAGGTGGTTTCCAGCTGCCCATCTCCCCGCTGCTGTCAGCAGTTCCTGTCAGTCCTGGCCCCACTGAGCTGCACTTTCTCCACTGCAGAAATGGTGGTGGCTCTGAGGGCTGAACCTCTGAGCTCCAGCTGAGTAGGCTGGGGAAAGGCACAAGGAAAAGACAAAAATGGCATCAGGAAAAGACAAAAATTCTCCTTCTAAGATGGTTTTCAGCTTGGTAAGAGAGAGACAGAAGAAGCAGACTTTAGCAAGGGTTGGGGTTGAGCTTTGCCCTAATAGTGACCCTACAAACAGTGTAGGTGGTCCAGCCACTGTGTGCCCACAGCACAGGATTTGTGGGGTTAGTATCTCCTCCTGTCTCCTGTTTCTGATGAGACTTAGCACTTCTTTCCCAGTATTGGTACAGTTTCTTTGTGGTCTCAAGGGTTTGCAAAGCACTGCTGAGCTGCAGAGCTGAGTCCAGATCTCTGTATTCTTGTGTTGAGAAGATAACACCTATTTTTCTCTCAATTGTCTGGGTGACTGTCTTCTATCTCACACAATTAGTTTGGGTTAATGAGGCACTTTCATTGCTCAACTCTCATATTTTTATAAGGAGCAGACCAGTACTGAAGGCTCCTCCTGTTTAAATTCCTGTGGGACCTGAACCTCACTCAGCCCTTCACCCTTGACAGAAAATTAGCTCTGGCACTTTCCCCTAGAAAGGGAATCAAGACCAGGATTCTAGCCCAGGAAGGCTTTAGAGCAGCAGCCAACCGGTAACAAGTTCAAGCCTTTCACCCACCCTTGGTGAGTACAACAATGCCCAGGAGGGAAAGAGCTTCCTCAGACCTGTTGTTGGCCTCCACACAGCTGATTATTCCTTCTGGCTCTTTGAGCTCTCTCCAGATGTGTGAGTTCAGCAAGTGGCCAGTGATGAGAGCAGAAGACAAGACTGTTTTCCCATCCAAGTCACACACACTCTGTCCACAAGCCCCTATATATATATATTTAATTTCTGAGTGATTCTAAGCCACTGTACCCCACAGACAGCTGCAAACACTTCAGTGCCTTCAGTGTGAGGAGACAGAGATCCAGTGCCTGAATCAGGCACTCTTTAAATGAATGCAGCAGGAGAGGGAGCAGGGACTTGTGCAGCTATAGCTGGTTCCACCTCAGCAGCTCTGAGCTAAAGGACTTAAAATTCACCCCTGTGCTGATCCCTGCCTCAGGTCTGTGTGCCCTGTGAGCTGCTGGGATGGTGTTTGGCAGCTGCAAGGCACTTGTGTCTACAGATCAAATATCCCTTCCCCAGATTTGTGTCTGAGCTGTTTTGCTGCAGGATGAGGTGACCAAGGGGCACTGGGGGTTGAGGAGACACTGGAAATTTGGGAAATGCTCCACAGGAGGAAACCGTGGGGTCTCATGTAGAGCACTGAGCACTTTTGCATTTTCTGTAGGTGGGCAGCTAAAATATTAACCTTTGTCAGAGTTTGAGCTGCCATTTGCCTGAGGCTGGTTGAGCAAGACTGCTGGTAAGCAAGGAGTCACAGAGATGATGGTGTTTGTCTAGACATGCTGCAGTCGTGTTCCAGCATCTCATCAAGGCAGGAGCACAGGAACAGGGATAGGCTTTGTCCCAGGTAATGTAAAATGTAATGTCAGAGCAGGTGCAGACAGGCAGGGAATGGAGCTGATCCATTGCTTCAGTTCCTTGGCACCTTTTGAACTGTGTCAAAGCTGCTCTGAGCTTTACTCACTGAACAAACTCAATTTTTAGAAGTTCAGAAGAGAGCTCAATTCAGAGGATTAAAGAGAAACCTCTTGTCTCTATCTCTTGAGCCCTTTCAGTCAGTTAGTTGGTATGAGTGTTATATTCACCCAGAGCTGATGTTATTGAGGCCTGGCTGAATTATTGATGGAGCTTGGCTGGAGCAAGAGGCTGCTGAGGAATGACATTCATCAGAACAGCAGTCTCAGTGAGAAAGCAGTCAAAAAAGTATTAAAAAGTGCTACCAGGGTCAGGTAGAGGAAAATTCTCTTGTTAAAAGGGGAAGAAGAGGGAAAAGTGTGGACACCATGAAACAACAGCTCAGGTCTAGCAGAAGAGACAGACAAAATGCTGTTACAAAGTAAGATGAGAAATCTGACAAAGTTAAATACTGAGAAGTCTGGGAAATGCTCTTTCCTCTTTCCTAGTCATGTGTTGGATGGGGTTTATTGCCTTTGAAATATGCAGAAGATGGGGAGCTGGAGCCACGGAATTGCAGTTACAGCACAGTGATGTGTGAAGCAGATAAAGATGGGGGATTATTACAAATGTTTGGGATCCCAGTGCAGGCCTTTCCAGGACAACAGCTCCATGGCTAATGGGGCTTGAGGTGCCAAGGTCTGCTGAGGCAGGGACCCCACAGGGACCCCACAGGAGGCCTCTCCTTGGTACTTAAGGGCTGCTGCAGCAGCCCACAGCCAGACATCTCCAGGAGGGAATTTCCCAAACAAAGCTAATTCTGTGTTAAGAACAAGATGATGTTTATTACACCCCTGCATGTGTTTTGCCTCCTTAAGCTGCAGGAGAGGAGTAACCAGAACCCCACACACTGTCTGCAGTCCCTGGTTAAGGCTCTCCCAGCCAAGCAGTGCCTTCTCTAGTGCTCACAGTCTCACAGACCCATGTGTTCACACCCCTGGTGGGGCCTTGGAAACCAGGTGTAGTGCATAAGCAATCCCTCAGGTAATCCAGATGGTAAAGGAATGTTTCTATCCAACTCTTGTCCAGCCAATCTTGTCACCAATGGGACAAGTCTGGTGTAGCAGGGGCCATCAGTGCAATAATCCCTGACTGCACAGCCTGAAATGCCTCCTGTGTGGGGCCAGGCAAAATGTCTCAGTGGAAAACACATATTCTCAAATAGAAGTGTTTCATGGTGAGTAGTTATTTTTGAGGAAGATTTTTGGTGGAATAACTGAGATGTTTCACTGCCTGCAGTCAAATGCCAGAAGGCTTTGAGCATACAGGGGAAGCATTTTGCTTTCCCTTCCCTCATCCTCCTGCAGTCCCTTTGGGACTGGCAGACAGAGAAGGCAGCACAACCCCCTCCCCAAAGAGCTGTGACAGGCTTGTAGTGCAGTGATAGCATCCCCACGGTCCTTCCTCCCCTCCTCAAACCCAGACCTCCTCCTCCTCTTCTTGCACATGCTCTGAGCAGGGATGAGGCTCCTGCCATCTCCTCCCTGGGTTTGTTAGATCAGTGCCAATGAAGAGCCATGGCTGAAACAGCCACCTGCATCCTCCTTCCAGGGGGGAGCAGTGCCAGGCCAAACTGCAAACCTGGCCTCTTTATCAGCTGTAATTTCAAGCCTGTGAATGAATTTATTTCCCCTCCCAGGAAGGCTCACAACTGTCAGCTAACTATTGCTTTATTTATTGCATTTGCCTTTGTAACCTGAGGGCAGAGAGCAAGGGTTCCAATGGCAGGAAGGTGTTTTAAATCCTCCTCCTGCTGCAGCTGAGTGCCTTACCTTTGGGAACCAGAAACTTCTGGGGGCCTGGTGTGATTCTACATGCTCCAAAACATGGTGAGCTGAACCCAGACCAGGCAAAGGACAGCAAATGTCCAGGCCATAGAGGAGAGAACTGCATTTCCCAGGCAGGTGACAGTGGATGACATTTTGGCATCTCAATTTTGGCTATGGGCATCTGGACAAGAAGAAAGGCTCTTTTCCACAGGAAATTATTCCTGGCACCACAGTGCCATGGGGACAGCCTCCTGGGAGGCCAAGGCCAGGCAGACACTTTGGTCTGTCAGGGTTCATCTGAGAGCAATCCTCAGACCATCACAGCTTTAGGATGAGGAATCCAAAGTCCAGCCTGGCTGCAGAGGACATCACTTTTCCAGAGGAAGGAAAGCCTGGCCTCCTGTTGCCTCAGGGGCAGCTGAGATTGGTGTCTGGGAAACCAAGGCCAGCCACACCCACTGGTCCTGGCAGCTTTCTTCTGGGAACAATCCTGGCAGGTACAGAATTCTGGAAGCAGATCCCACTTTAGGCCATGGGTGATGGAAAGCTCTTTTCCCCAGAATGAAAAGCCCTGTGCCCAGTGCCTCAGGGGCAGCTGAGAGGTGAACCACAAGAGGCCAACACCAGCCAGACCTGCTGGTCCTGGTGGTTTTCTTCTAGGACCCATCCTCAGACATTCAGGATTTTAGGAGATAGAATCCCACTTTTGTCCACAGTCTCCAGGCCTTGATGGATGGTTCTTTTCCACAGGAATAAAACTCAACACCCCTGTGCCCTGGGGTCAGCTGAGAGGCAGCTCCCAGGAGACCAAGGCCAGCCAAACCTGTGGTCCTGGCACTTTTCATCTGGGAGCAATCCTTGGATGTTCAAACCCACTTTTGCCCCTGGGTCCCTGGCTCTTTTCCACAGGAAAAGAAGCTTTTTACCTCAGTATGTCAGGGGCAGCTGAGATGCAATCCCCAGGAGGCAAAGACCAGATGTGGGCCCTGGCAGCTTTTGTCTGGGTGCAATCCTCAGACAGTCACAGTTTCAGGAGGCAGAATCCCACTTGTCTCCATGAAGGAGGGCTCTTTTCTGCAGGAAGGAAAACCTGATGCTCCAGTGTCTCAGAGGCAGCCCTGGAAGGACAAGGCCAGCCAGAACTGCCAGTCCTGTCAGGTTTTTTGAGGAGTCCTGTGCAATTTTAGGAGGTGGGATCCCTCTTTGTGCCATGGGCACCTGGCCAAGAATGACCACACTTTTTCAAAGGAAGAAAAGCTGTGTACACCAATGTCCCAGCTGCCAGACAGCTCCTACGAGGCCAATACCTGCCAGACCTGTCAATTTTTGCAGTTTTTCACTGGCAGCAATCCTTGGATGTTTGCAGTTTTGGGAGGCAGAATCCCACTTTGGGCCAGAATTTCTTTGCTACACAGGAGGGTTCTTTTCCACAGGAAGGAAATCTTGGCATTTCAGTGTGTGTGAGAGGCACTGGGAGGCCAAGACCATCCAGACCCTGGTAGCTTTCTTCTGGGAGCAATCCTCTGATGTTCACAGTTTTAGGAGGCAGAATCTCACTTCCCTCCACAGGTGTGTGCAGTAAAGGACAGGACAGTGACAGTGGACAGTGCTTGTCCATAGGAAGGAAATCCTGGTGCTCCAGTGTCTTGAATGTAGATAAGAGGAGGTCCCTGGGAAGATAAGGCCAGCCAGACCTCTTGGTCCTGGCAGCTTTCTTTTGGGAGAAATCCTTGTCTATTTGCAATTTTAGGAGGCAGCATCCCACTTTGGGCCCTGGGCACCTGGCCATGAAAGACTTTTCTTTTTATGCAGAAAAGAAATCCTGACACTATGGAAATACCCTTTGAGATTAGGGTGAGAAGAACTTTCCTCCCATGGGCCTTTGCAGACACATGTTAATATTTCCTAGGTTTTGTTGTTTCATTGGTTTGTTACATTTATGTCACCCTGTTACCATCTATGCACACCAGAATGTTCTCCCTTCCCTGGAACCCCACTGGGTTGTTTTTGCCCCAGTACCACACCCCTGTAACCCTATTACTGTCCTGGTTCCTGGCCACCCCTCTGCACCACATTTCCCCATCCCTGTTGGACCTTGACCCTCAGAAACACCTCTTTTATCTGCTATACAACCCTGCATCCTTGGCCCATTGTTGGCTCTGGTCCCTGGCCTACATTCGAGGCTGTATCCACAATGATGCAGACAATAAACAGTGCTCAGTAAACAAACAGGAGATAACAGGTGAGAGATCCTGATCAGAGCTACTTGTGGGTTTCTTATCTTCTTTTCTTCTGTTAGAGCAGGGATGAATACTCAGGAGATGCAGTTTCATGTTTGGACTGGGTGTTTATTAATTCTTATCTCTAGTACAGTCTCACAAGTTGTGAGCTCTAGCTAACAAGGCAGAAAATGGCTCTGCCTCTCTTTCCAAGGTCCCCCAAGCACAAACTGTCCAATAATGAGATGACACCCACACCATTTTTACTTTCAACCCAACAACCAAATACCCATTGTCCTCAATGCTGACTTCTCCACTCAACCACAAAACATCACCCATGAAGGAGAAGGTGGAAAAGAAGGATTAGCCTGCACCCCAAAACCTCCATCTTGCTTTATATATATTACTGTAAACCTTAAATTCTAAGTTTTGTACCCTGTGATATCACACACTTCTATTCCAACTACACACCCGAAATCCCAGTGCCACCACTCAGCTCTGGAAACTTCTCCAAGGCCTCAGGTCAAATAAATACAGAGCCTGGCTGAGGGTCAGTGCCCTCAGCACAGAAAGCCCAAAGTTCCCAATCTCCAGGGTTCCAATAGCTACTTACTATCCAAATTTACAAAAATTTACAAAAAAATCCTAATAGATTACAGCTTAACATAAAACAGTGTGCAATATCAAGATACTTATATTAAAGCTAGCAAAATAAATAGTAAATAAATGTAACTTACCACCAAAATGATGATGAAGTACAGAGTTTTAACCTCCACGGGAGTAGCTGCCAAACTGGTGTCCCTGCTCACAGAAGAAATTCCAGATATTTCCAGGGAAACCAATGAGCCAAACCTCTTCTCCAGTCACTTGCCAATCCAATGCTTCCCGCTGACACCACTGTGTGGCACCAAACTGCAGAGGAATCAACACTCAACATCCCTGCTTCTCCTTTCCTGCCAGCACACAGCTTCCAGCTCTCCCACCCGTCTTTACCGTCCCACCCTCCCATTCCTTCTTTACTACTTCCACTCTTGTTTCAATGTTAAGAGTGAAAAATAATTGCGTGGTTCTCATTATATGTGACTGAATCGGTAATTAACTAACAAAGTGTTTTTAAGACCTTCTGCCCTACCACATAACAAAGATAAAGTGAGCCAGGTTGAAGAACAGGATCTGTAGGTTATGTTTAATTAGGATCTAAAAAATATTCAGGAAAAATTTAACCAAATAGGTTATGTCTTTGTAAGAAGAGAGGAAAATAAGCAGCCAATCCAACCAGGCTTCAAGGCTGAGAAATAAGCCATAAAGGATGATAAGGAAATAACAACAGAAAGAACCAGTTTTGTTGTTTGAAAACAAAATAACACAGACTGGGCATCCACCAATGCAGATAATTCAATTAAAGGACAAATGATGAAGACTATGGAATGATCACCAAAGACCACAAGAGGGACTGCTCTTACCAAAGGACAGTAGATGGCAGCAAAGCGCGTGAAATAGTTAATTCACGTTTGTCTACCCATTTTTTCAAACAGGCTTGTTTCATGTTATTGATTTCTTTCTCTGTGTAATGAATATGTAACAGCCTTGTAAATATAAACTGCATTAATTCATCCAGTGCTTGGGAGCACTCAGCCCCAGCCTGTAAATAAAGAATGCCTGCTCAACAGTGACATTCATTGCTGTTGAGTGAATTTCTTTGTTTCAACAGCAACTGCTCAGTACTTTCCCATGCTATCAACGTGTTTGGCTGAGATGTAAGCAAATTAGACATCTTTAACTCCAGAATCTCAAGGGAATGCAGGAGTATCCAGTATGGGACCAGGTTTATATGGCTGTTGTAAAGCCAACATGTCTGGAGTCACAACTATTTATAATTTTGTAGGTTTTGTTGGCCCTTAAATGACATCCATTTGTTCTGTGACCCCTGAGATAGGTGCACACCATTTGTGCACTGTTGGTGTTTGTACAATTCCCTCTGGCAGAGCACTGCCAATGCTGGCTAACAGACTGAAAGGTCCTTGGATTTTTACAGGCTGATGCTGTTGAATTTTTCCACTTGTTCAAGAGCTTGGATCAGATGCAATAATCCCTTTTCCCAGTTTGGTTTTTCTTCACTAATGTGTACAAGGGAACTGTTATTATAGAAAATCCAGGAACATGATTTCTCCTGTATCCCAAGGAGAAAACCTAAATGGTATCATCTCAGTGTGAGCTCTTGAGTTCTTTGAAGATATTGTGAACACAAGGAGAGACTTCTCTCCTGCAGGTTCTTTGGAAAATCTAGATTGACCTTGGAATTGAGCACGAAGTGTAGGAGAAAACCAGAAACCTTTCCTACAGATGACATCAGTGGACACAGCCTGTGAAGGTCTGCCAGGGTGTCTACAGAACTGGTCCAGAGAAATTCTCAGCTGGTTTAGTGTTTCAAATCAAGTCAGTCCTGAGCCTGTGCCATGAAGACGAGGACTTTTCTACATGGTGCATATCAAAGTTTTCATTACTGTCTCTCACAACATCCTTCTGGACAACTCAGACAGTGTTTGGAGTTGGATTAGAGGCCAGTGATGAGGATTGAGAACTGGCTGCAGGGTAGAGCCCAGAGGGCCATGATCACACAGTCTGGTTGGAGGCCTGTAACTAATGCTGTCCCCAGGGTTTAATGCTGGGCCCAGTATCATTTAACTGTGTCTGTGTATGGATCGTGGAGGACTTGGATGGGTTTTGGTGGACCAGATAAAGGGGTTAGGAGGTTGAAAATGAGTTTTCAGAGGGCTGGGATCCATTTTGGGGGGACCAGGGATGTGTTCTTGGGTTTGTGGATGGATTTGGGGAGAGCAGAGCTGGATTTGGGGGGGCCACTCTTGGGTTTCAGGGGGTTCCTCCACCCAGGTTGCTTCTGTTGTGACCTTATGTGTTGTCATGGAGATGTTGGAACCCAGAGCGTTGTGAGTTGGGTTGGGACAGTTGGGTGTCTCCAGCTCTCACTGGGTGCTGAGCTGGAGGATCCTGAGCTCCTGGTGAGGAGCCAACCCACCATGGTGACATTAGTGGTAGGTGCTGAGTGCTATGACATAATGGCCATGGTGGGGAAGGGGACCTTTGGACAGGTGATCCAGGGGCAGTGCAGGAGCACTGGGGACATGGTGGCTATCAAGATCCTGAAGAACTGTGATCACAATGGCCAGATAGTGAAGAATGAGCTGAGGCTGCTGCAGGCCTTGAGGGAGGGGGACACGAAGGACTCTCACATCGTCCATTTCCTCGAGTCCTTCAGTGACACCCTCTGGACCTACCTGGTCTTTGAGCTGCTGCAGCAAAACCTCTTTGACTTCCAAAAGCAGAACAACTTCTCCCCTCTGCCAGTGCGGCACATCCGCACCATCACGGCGCAGGTGCTGCTGGCACTGGTCAAGCTGAAGGAGCTCTCCATCATCCACGCTGACCTTAAACCAGAGAACATCATGCTGGTGGACCATGCACGTTACCCATTCCACATCAAGCTGGTTGATTTTGGCTCTGCCATCCTCCTCCCCGAGGTCTGCCACGTGCAGGAGCCCTACATCCAAACCCGCTTCTACCGGGCACCCGAGATCTTGCTGGGGCTGCCCTTCTGTGAGAAGGTGGACATCTGGTCTTTGGGCTGTGTGATGGCAGAGCTGCATTTGGGCTGGCCACTCTACCCTGGCACTGATGAGTATGACCAAGTGTGCTACATCTGCTCCACCTTGGGGCTGCCCCGGGGCGAGCTGCTCCGCGCTGCCCAGAAGACACAGTCCTTCTTCCAGCATGTGCCATGTTCCTCTGGTACCTGGCAGCTCAAACCACCAGGGAAGGTGAGGGCAAAGCCCATGGAGAGGAAGGAGCATATCTTTTCCTCCCTGGATCAGTTGGCAGTGGTGAATATCTGCCCAATGCCTGACCCTGACCAGGAGGAGCTGGCCGAGCGCTGCGATCTGTACAGGATGGTGGAGCTGCTCAAGAGGATGCTCACCTGGGACTCACATGAGAGAATCACACCCAGTGCTGCCCTTCATCATCCCTTCATCACCATGCAGGAGGTGAAGGGCAGCTTTCAGGCCACCCAGTACTACCAGCTCAGTCAGGAAGACCTGAGGGCATCCTGTAAGGATTCCAGCATAGCCAAGGTCTTCCTCGGCACAGAGAAAGGTGCCTTCATCCCTGCCAGCCAGGGAGGCATCCAGAAGGCCACTGCCCAGATGGATGGGCTCAGCCTGGCTGAGCCAGCTGGGGACACTGGTGACAACAAGCATCAGCAGGACATCTGTCAGGCTCCCAGCTTCACCCACTGTGGAAGACAGTACTGTCACCACAACTGGTGTCCCCAGATGGAGCCCACCAATGGTCACTTGTCTGTGCTGGGGGCTCCCAGCAAAATGAAAGGGCACAGACACTGCAGTGGCAGCCCAGTCGTTGGTGGCACCATGGAACAGCAGCTGCCTGGAAGATGCTACAGCTGTGCCAAGGTACAGGGAGGGGCTCCTGGGCACAGGCACTCTGGGACAAAGGGTGCTTGGGGTCCCTTACATACTTGGGTTTCCTGGTGCCACATGTCCGCAGGTGCCCGAGGTGCCCAGAAAAAGGAGGCAACACTCACCCCCTCCCCATCATGCTTTCCCCCCTGTTCCCCACCACAGAGAGCTCTGGTGATGTGGCACAACCCCAGACCTCCAGGGATTTGGAGAACGGGCTCCAGAGGCTGGGCTGGGATGCCCCTGCAGTGCTCAGCATGCTCCTCCTGCCACAGAGCCAGTGGCACTGCCAGCAGCACCACTGAGAGCCCACAGCAACCCTTGCACACACTGCAGCAGCCCAGAGTCTGCAAGAGACCTTCATCTTCCTCACCCTCCAGCATCCCCACAGCCAAAACCCAGCGCCTGGCTGGGGGAGACCAGGGCTGCAACAGAACATACTGTGCCAGGTGCTACCGGCCCTGCTTCTCACACTGACCCCCAATAAATAGTTCTGCCAAAAAAAATGAGCATTTTTCAACTGGTTATTTGCCTGGGGAGTTTGGTACTGCCAAGACTTGAGGGGTGTCCCAGCTTCTCACCCAGGGCTGGCAAAGGTTCTGGCACTTTCCACCACTGCAGCATGGAGGACCCCACCCCCAGGCTGCCCAACAACAACATAAACTCTAGAAAATTTGTGTTTTCTGGTTTTTTCTCCTGTAGCAGGGCATCTCACACCCCACAAAAACTTACCTGTAGCTTGTTAACTGGTCAGATAAACAGGACAAGGTGTCTTGTATGAATTATTTTGGTGCCATGGGGTTAACATTAGGTCTGGCATCTCCCAGCTGCCAGTAAACACCTTACTGAAACTTGGCAAGATAAGCTGGATTTCTGACTGACAGACAACTCACTTCACAAACTACAAAAGCTACACCAAACTTTCACAAAGCAAAAATCTTCTGCACATTTTTCTGGAAATGTGTGTAGTTTCTCCCCACAACAGGGATGCCTGCTTTGCAATTACTCCTCTGGAGGCTGAGTAAAGAATTCTGTGTACATTATCATCACCTCAGCAGTGAGTTATCAGTATTATTTCTTTTTCTAGCTTTAATATAGGTACTTTGATATTGTGCACTGTTCTGTATAATCTACTAGTAGTTCCTTTAATTTTATACTGAATAGTAAGCAACTTGCATTAAAATCTTTCGTGTCAGTTTAATAAATAACTCATTTTATAAATAGATCTAATGTGCTATCCTTAGAACTTGTGAGCCAGAGTAATTTCTTAAATTTAAGAAAGCAGGGCTTGTCTAAAGCTTCCACTCACCCTGTGACGTTCCCCAAACTGGAGTGGGGGCAGGCAGATCCAGCACAGCCTGACAGGCACTGACCCCCAAGCAAACACTGCTTGTCTTTGTGTTGTGCTTTTTAATCAAACTCCACTGCCCAAGTCTGCCAGGAAACCAACTTCTTCAACAAAAGGAGTAAAAAGAGTGAAAACACACCTGCTTAACCAAACACCCCTGTTGATGGGGACTGTCAGTGCCCATATTTGCTGTTTGTCTCTTGCAGAGACATCTCTCCCCGGATGTTGCACTTGGGAGAACATGAGCCACACACAGGGCAGTTGAGCCTCAGATCCAGCAGCCCTGGACACACTGCTCCTGAGAATTTTTTTTTTCCCCTGAGATCTCTGCATGCTCTTTCAATACAGGTTTACAAAGCTCCCACCTTTCTGCATCACAGGGGAACGTGCACAAAGGAAATCTTGAGTTAAACAAATTCAAAAAATTTGTTGTTTCTTGCATGGTCAAACTCTATCAGAAGCACCACTTGGGCCTGAGTTTGGTTTGACGGTTTTGTTGTTTCAATCACAAATGTCAGGTTTAATGGTCAACATTTTTCTGAGATGCCTGCAGCCTTTGATGGTCACCGGCAGGTTACGCTGGAAAGACAAATAATGAACAGCTCCCTACAGTCATGCACTGGAAATGGTTGGCAAAGAGTGAGGTAACTGTTGCAATGTTGCAGATATTGCTACTTTTTATTCCTCCTCTCTGGAGTTCCCTTTTTTCATCCTTGCACCCTCCTCCCCTGAGCTTCCGGATGACACAGGGATGCCCCGGGCAGAGCCTGAACACAGCACAGACCTCCGGCAATCCCGGGCACACCGAACACCTCCGGCTATCCCGGACAGAGCACACACCTCCCGGCTATCCCGGGCACACCGAACAC
>JBBMKD010000070.1:17741-30396 GCA_037834095.1 Argya squamiceps
GACAGCCTCCCCCTCACACCCCGGACAGTCTTCCCCTCACACCCCGGACAGCCTCACCCCCATCCCGGACACACCTCACCCCCATCCCGGACAGCCTCCCCCTCACACCCCGGACAGTCTCCCCCTCACATCCCGCCCGGCCCCGCCTCACCTCCCACCTCCCTTTCCGCTTCCGCCGCCATTTCCTCTTCCTGCAGCGGCGGCCGCGATGTCGGCGCTGGCGGCCAACCCCAACAACCCCGTGGTTTTCTTCGATGTCACCATCGGCGGGCAGGTGAGAGGGTGCCCCAGGACGGGGAGCGGCCGCGGCCCGGGGAGAATTGGGGATGTCGGAGTGTGAGAGAGCCCGGGCGGTGCCGAGGGTTAGCGCGGGGCGCGGGGCTGTGAGGTGCCAGGAGAGCGATGGCGGGGCTGTGGGGTCACTGGGGCCCTCAGGAGGGGCTCGCAGGGGAGAGGAGCAGCCCCTGTAGGGATGGGGATCAATGGGGGTGAATGAGGAGACTGGGTTTATGCGGGTGCCTGGGGCCGGGCGGCAGGCGTGTGTGTGTGTGTGTGTGTGTGTGTGTGTGTGTGTGAGGGGACCTGGAACACTTCTCTGGCCCCCGTCTCCTCAGGAGGTCGGCCGCATGAAGATCGAGCTGTTCGCCGATGTCGTGCCCAAAACAGCAGAGAACTTCAGGTAACGAGCAGCTGCCGTTCCTGCAGCTCAGGCCGGACTGGGACTGTAAAGCTTCCTGGGGCAGGAATGGCTTTTGGTGGCAGAGTGATGAGCTGACACCCGCCCCAAACTGCTTCACCTGCTTTGTGTCTCTGTTCTCAGAGATTCTGTGTGGTGTTCTGGTCTCTCAGGGGACCCTGTCTGGCTGGAAGGGATCCTCCTCTGCTTCCTCTGTGAAGCCTCCTTATTTGTTCCATGGATTTAAAACAGGCATTGATTGCCTTGTGCCATGGTGGAGGTCTCCTGGCCACTCAGTTCTCCTGCCATCAACTCAGGGATGCAGCGTGTGAAATCCCACTTCCATCAGAGAGATGGACATACCCTGATCTCTGTCAGACAGTGCCTGCCCCATATTCACTGTCCCTTACAACCTTGGTGTTAACTCTCTGACCTTTTCACCACAAAGAGCACAGAAAATGTGGGGACCTCCCCCAAAATGTGGGGCAGGGGGAAGGAGTTGCCATTTCCTGTCCCTGTTTCTCTGGAAACATCTCTGACACAATAAGGAAAATCCTGTGCATCAGTTGGTGGAGCCCTCAGAGTTGACATGCACCTAACACTCTGCTCTCTTTTTGTTTGCCAGGCAGTTTTGTACAGGTGAATTCAGGTAAGTGGATTATAATGTCCTTTAAGTGTCCCGCTGGAGAAGCAGGGCTGGGTTTGGTAGAAAGGGTTTATCTTTAACTTTTTCATGTTGTACCAGTACAAAATGGAAGAGAAGTCTGCTCTGAGGAAATTGTGAGGGACTTGGAGACTCACAGAGATGGCAGGTTTCCCTTTTTGATGTGACTTTTTTTGTGCCCAGGTGGCTCTAAAAAGCCCTGTCTGCAAAGTCCACCTGCTCGTGCTGCACATTGCAGTGGGATCCTGTGAAGATGATGGTGTGGGTGTTGCAGGGAGCAGAGTCATTTCATGTGCAGAGCCCATAAAGGTTTTTTTTTTGCCTCCAACAGCAGCAGCTGAGAGGTTGAAGCACTTGGTTTTATTTCAAGGCAGCTGCTAATGTATAAGGCAACTCTTTGGACTCTGAATTGCTGGGGGAATTTTGTATTGGGATGTCCAGTAGGTTGCAATAATTCTTCTTTTCACTTTCTTGCAGAAAAGATGGTGTCCCCATAGGTTATAAAGGCAGCACTTTCCACAGGTAAATCATCTGCTGTTGTTTAGACACTGAATAGCAGCCTGAGCCACATGGGGTCATGCCTTGAGCTATTAGTGGTTTTGGGGACATTTGTGGATCGTGGTTGATGTAATTCTGTGGCTTTGGGGGACCTGGGGGTGCTCCCCACTGGGAGGAGGCCCCTGTTTCTGGTGTGCCACATCAGATAGAGCATCTGTCACTGATCACTATCTCTGGTCAAAAGCAATGAGTCCTAAAGGACCTCATATCAACCACTGATTAATATTTGTTGTGGGGTTTAGGCTGCAGCATTCACAGGCTGTTAACAGCAAGGCAGAACCCCATTTCACCTTACACACTGAGCTTCTTGAGGGGTTTGGCCACTGAGAACTAAGTTTTGTTTTATTTCTTTAGGGTAATAAAGGATTTCATGATCCAAGGAGGTGACTTTGTAAATGTATGTACTCCTGGACTCTTTTTGTCCTTTTCCTCCATGTCCTTTTTCCTCTATAACATGCTGCTGTTCCCAAGGGTCTGTGCTGATTTGTGGGATCTCTTTTCTTTTTTTGAGGTACTCAGTAGTAACTGGAGGTGTCCTCACAGCATTGCTGTTGTCATACTGCAACAGACAATAAACCACTTGAAAACAAATCTGGAGCTTTGGGTGAACACATGTTCTTTCCAAAATTTTCTCTCTACAATAGTCTGGCAATACCCTGGGAGACTTTAAAACCTGAAAATTTTTGTTTTGCTCTGTTTTCCTTCCCCTTCTGTTGTCCTCCTCCAGACCAAAACCTCTGAATTTCAATTCACATTGCAGATAGACCCTAAGCACAGAACCCAGTGTGTCATGTAAGAGGTCATTTAAATCAAAAATAGCCTTTTATTACTAAATTATCTCAAAATAGAAAAGACTTTGCACCCACAATGGTGGTGTATGTAAATGGCAATTCAACATCCCTTTTGCCCTTTCCTCTTGCTTGGAGATTTTAAATGAATTTTTAAATTGAATTGTTGTGCTGTGGCTGACTGGGTACCTGTCTCATGCAGGGAGATGGCACTGGAGTAGCCAGTATATATAGGGGTCCTTTTGCAGATGAAAACTTCAAGCTGAAACACTCTGCTCCTGGCCTGCTTTCTATGGTGAGTATGAAATAATGACATTACAGACTGAAAAGCTTTTGGTACTTTCTCTGTGCCTTTTTCCTGAGTGTATACAGTATTTGCTGGACAACAGAATCTCTGCCATTGGGTGCAAGGTCTGCTTTGTAACTGCTAGTCAAGCAGCTATTTATGGGTTAATATATTAACACAATAGTCCTGGTCCTGCAGCATCCTTTCTTTCTGCCTGTTGGAGTGCTGGGGACAGGCTTGGCTTGATCGCTTTCATAAGAGCTTAATCCTTACAGTTTTCATACAGTGGTGAGTTGGTGGTGTTTTCTCCTTCCCTGATATTGTTATCAAGCACTGACCCTGGCAAGGATGAAACAGAGAGATTTGGGGGTTCCAAAGCCACAGCAGTGTTACTGTGGTATCTTTTAAAACAGACCTTCCTATTCAACATAAAACTGCAACCATTGCACATTGTCTGGTAGGAGCAATACCCTGACTTTTGGAACAGAAAGAAAACGGAGCCAGTGCTTCAGTGTTCCTGTCCACAACTGCTTCTTCCCCACCTCTTTCAGCTGCTCTGCCCTTAAAAACACTTGCTTAGAACATTTCATCATTTGGGTTAGTTATTCATTCATTTGGAAAATAGGACCCAAAAAGATGGCACAGCTAAGCAGCTACTGTAGTGTGGTGTGGGAGGAGGGATTCACTCCAGTATTGCCAGCTTTGTGTTAAAGTGGCTCTGAAGTCATTGTACTGGGTCAAACCATGGATCCCAGCTGGATCCTTTTGAAGCTGGCTAGCATTAACCAGAAAGCCAAAATGAGCCTGTCCTTTGCAGTCCTGCAGCTGCAAAACTTGACCAGTTCACTCATCAGGACAGAAACTTGCTTTAGTAGCTCCTGGTTGTCAATATCACAAGTGGCCTTCAGTGTTGTGGGGATGTTTTCTTAACAAAGTGCAAATGCCCTGGGTTTTCTACTTGGGTGTGAATAAAATTTCACATCTGCATCCCACAGTTCCTGTGAGCTCTGTGCCAATACAGTTGTTAATTTTCTCATCATGATCATTGAAAATTTTTTATTTTTATTCTGAGGAAACCTCCCAAAAACCCAGAAATCAGATGGGTTTTTTCTTACCCTAGTTTCTGGCGTTCAGTTTTCCTCAGGGTAATGCTGCAGCCAATAAATACTTGTCACCAAAAAGTTCACACTCCTTTTTTCAGGAGTGTGCTCTAGAGCCTGGACTTTGGCACAGTCTTGTATTGAGCACACCTTTGTAGAAATACAATAAATAGTTGGTGATGTGGCTCTTGTGCATTCTGGTGTGGTGAGAGGTGGTGACCTGCTACATCCCAGCACAGGGTGCTCTCCTGCAGATGTGTTTCCTTTGGTTTGTCTAGCAATAAGCTAAAAATAAGATAGTCTTGAGCAACACCCCTCTTTTCTGTGTCTGCCTTCAGTTTTGGCCAGTGTGAAATTGTACACTTGTTGTATCTTGCCATTCTCAACCCCCAGGCCAACAGTGGCCCGAGCACCAACGGCTGCCAGTTCTTCATCACGTGCTCCAAGTGTGACTGGTTGGATGGGAAACACGTTGTGTTTGGTGAGTACCTGCAGTCAAACCTGGAGTGCCAGCTCATGAACATCCCTGCAGGGCAGCTGTTAAAATAAATAGTGAGAATCTGAGCTGGGAGAAACCCAGAGGGATCATCCAGACCAACTTCTGACCCTGACCAGGACACCCCAACAATCCCACCCTGTGCCTGAGAACGTTGTTGAAATTCTCCTGGAGCTCTGGCAGCCCTGGGGCTGTGGTCATTCCCTGGGGTGCCTGTTTAATGCCCAGCCACCTCTGGGTATGGACTGCTCATTCTTGCCTCCTTGCTTCTGCTATCTGAGGGATCTGCACAAGCTGATACTGTGATGGATCACTGTTGAAATGAATCATTTTTTCACAGGTTAGCTTTAACACTGATCAGTGTACTGTATTTGTACACAAATCCTTGTGCCAGTGCAGAAGGCACAGATGAGTGGAAGGATCCCTTTCTTCTCCACTATCAGAGAGGGCTGAGGTTTCATCAGAGTTCTGGACAGTCAATCTGTGAAATCACATCTGCTAACTGGCATTTACTGCTGGTTGGACTGTAGGAGTTCCAGGCCAGTCTTAAACTGGTGGTCTCAACCCCCAAATTTCTACACACACCACCCCTGTGATGGGAAAAGACACTTAATCTGTGCTGAATGTGGAGAATGTCTGAAGAGGGATTGTTTCCTTTATGAGTTTGGAGATCAATAACAACCCCCAAAGTGCCCAATAACTGCACACTGCACAGGGATTTTCAGGAAGGACAAAAATGCATGTCCCTGTGATGAGTGGGGGGGAACAAAGGTAAAAACCAGCCCTATTGAAATGGATAAATTTTCTCATTCTAGGTAAAATTGTCGATGGGCTGCTGGTCATGAGAAAAATTGAAGTAAGTTTGAACATTGCTACTTCCCTGTGAATGTCTGCATTGGAAAGTCATGTACAGGATTAAGCAGAGTTGTCCTGCTCTCTCCTGCTGTCTGTTTACAGGATCCCAGGGAATACCAATGTTGATAACTGGTATTATTATGGGTTGTCATCATTCTAATGTGGCAGGAAATCTGTTGGCTGTCATATGAGTTGGCTTTGGAAATGTTGGGATCTTGTGACTGACAGTCTTTGAGCGGGGATTGTGTTCTTGGCTTTATTTGCTTTGCATTTGTTCAGGAGGCTGAATTAAAAACTTGTCCCATCAGCAGCTCAGACAAGAGCATAAAGCATCTCACTTCTTTGCCATTGCCTGGGATTATTCAGTGGGTGCAAAATCATCAGTTCTGCTGATCCGTGATCATCATGTTTAATAAGGAAAATTGAACTAATCTCCTGATGGCCTTCCAGGAGCTGAAGATAAATGCAGTCCAGGTGATGATTGCTGCCAGCATCAGGGTGTCGTGGCAGGATAATGAGCAGATTTAACAAATAGCAGCAAGTTCTCTGAGACAGCCAGCATTGACTCCATGACACACATGGGATAATGTGCATAAGGGCTTCTAATCTAGAAAGCAGGGCAAACAGAGAGCTGTGGGGCTTGGAGAAAAGGTCATATGGAAGATGTACAGCTGGAGGTATAATCTGCTGGAGGGTTGTGGTGAGCCTGCTTTGGGTATCAGTGCAGTGAGACCAAAGTAAAGAAAATTAGAGATGCAGAGAACAGCTGAGTCCAGCACATCAGGAGGTTCAGAATGAGGGTTGCTTTGCCACTGTCTCCTTCCTTTCTGTATGAACAGAACTTTGTTTTGCTTGTGGCAGCTGCTTTTAGTATCAAAGCCAGAGCAGCCTCAAGTATCTCCATGATGAGCTCTCCAGTTTTTGCTGTGTTCATTCCCTCCAGTTCAAAGGACCAGCCTCTGGTCTGTGTCCCAAACCTCTGCTCACAGAGAGAATTCACCAGCTCATTGCTGGGCCTGTTGCCAAATGTGTAATGGTGCTTTTCTGTTCCTCTGAGCTGTGTCTGCAATTCCCTCTTCCTCATGTTACAGAGATATCTCTTAGCCAGTCTTCCAGTAGCTGTCACTGCCTGGGTTTTCTGTGCTTTTATAAGTTTTAATGTTCTGTATTTGTTTGTCCCCAGAATGTGCCTACGGGTCCTAATAACAAACCCAAGCTGCCAGTTGTGATCTCTCAGTGTGGGGAAATGTGAAACAATGACAGAGCAATGTGGTAAGTCTCACTCTTCACAGGCACAGCACCATGAACTCTGGGCTGCTCTGCTTCTTACTTTCCTCTTGACTTATTTTCACATTCCTTTGGACCTGCAGAGAGCTGTCTCAGCTCAGGGAAACACCAGAAAGTGCTTCTCTAACAGCATTCCCTTGTTGCCAGCTTCCCTCCAAGCTGCACAAACACCAGAGGCAGCACAGCAGGGATCAGATTTTGCAGCTGCAGTCCAGGGGAAGATGGGTTTGTGGGAGATTTTTCTTGGATTGGGTTAGGCTGCCCTGAAGCCTCAATTCTGGAAAGTGGATGAAGGGGAATTGCAGCAGTAATCCATCTGGCATTACCCAGGCAGTCTGGTTGGTGGGAGGCCTCACTCTGACCTGCAGATTGGAGAACTTTCCAACAGCTACAAAAAGCAAAGTATCCATGGGTGGGACAGGCAGGGCTCAAGAAAAGAGAAAGGGAAGACTTGAGCCTCCTTGCTCAGTACAGCTGTAGGACCAACACCACTGGAGGACCAAGGAATTACCATTTTACATAGTCTTAATTTGAAAAAAATACCACTGTCCTTACCTGAAGGGATGTGTCCACTATTGACTGTTCTTGAGGCTTCATTTTGGTTAAATCAATAGTCTCAGGCTAACAAACAGTATTCTGTTTCCATTTGTCTGCTCACCTTACTGTAGAAACCACAGATATTTAAACAAATCTGTCTAGACTTCAGTGTGTTGGGCTGCAGCTTGTCAAAAATCAGCTGTATTAGCCTTTTGGTTGCTGATTTTTTTCCAGATTTTGGGAGGCAGCTCTCACAAAAACACACATCCACAATTTTTGACCTTCCATTAAATGATATCCAAAGGCAACTGGATTTGCCCACAACGTTCCCTCTCTTGTAATAAAGTCTGAGAGACCTGCAGCACCTCAGAATCTTGGGAGTAATCATTGTAATCATTCTTCCATTCCCTGGCATTTCTGGTGGCATTTACAGGCTTTTGAAAGAAACCTGCTAGCAGGGCTGTCCCTTTTCTTGCAGAGCTGTGCTGGAGGGTTGGGTCCCCTTTAGGCTTGTCCTCAGGCCCAGCCTTTCTTTATCATTTCAGTCTGGAGTGCAGGATCTCTGGCCAATGCCCAGCTTGAGCCTGGAGGCTGGTGCCACCTTCCTTATTTCCTGGGCAGGTCTTAGGACCAGCCTTGCTGCACCCTCCTGTCTCTCATCTGCCTGGGGATGAGAGCAGCTTTAGCACTGCCTGATGTCAGACAGACACGTCAGCTCTGTGTCAGGATCCTTGAAAATCAGCTGGGCTGAGGCACTGGTGCTTTAACTTCTGAAGCAGATGAGGTTGCCTGGCAGGCAGACCCAGGAGGACTCCTGAGGTGTCTGCATGGTGTGTGTAGCACACTTAAAATCCCTGTGTGGCCCCCAGTGTCACTGCACAGCCTGGCTGTGGTAGGGTCTGTTGGGAGTGGCTGTCCAGCAGTTCAGACCTGTTTCTTCTTCCTTTCAGTGTTCCTTTATCATGATTAGACTTGTGCTGGCTCCATGCAATTCCAGTTCCAGTCAGCTCACCCACTGCCCCAGACTTCTCCACAGGCCAGATCCATGCTCTTGAGGTTCTCCTGAATTTATTTTTTTTAGCATTTTGAAGTGTAAATAAAGAATTTTTTTAAACATGTGCTGTGCACTTCAATTGACATGTGTGGGAATGGATTCTTCTCCAGATGAGAAGGGCTGTAACATCTCCAACAACATGAATTGTCCCTGGCTGGTTCAGTCAGGAGCATTTACTGCATGGTATTGAGGGAAAGAAGGGAGCTTGGCAGAGCTGTGCTGCACCAGCTCTTTCACTTGGCAGGTGACTGTGACTGCCTGGCTGGCAGAAAGGTTCTTGGCATCTTGGGCATCTCCAGAACCTTTGTGTGTACAGCCTTACTGGGGCATGAGGAATGGGTGTAGCACAGATTCCATCACCCTGAGTGCTGGGCTCTGAGAGTTCTGATGTAAACAAATGTTTTTTCAGCCTTTAGCACCTGGTAGCACCAGGCCATTGAGCTGTTGTGTGCCATGTGTTGGAGGAGAGATTCACCTGGGTACTCAGGTGTGTGGCAATTTCAGGCACACGAAGAACAAGGCAGGTACAGCAGGTCAAGGGAAAGGGGGTTTTTTTAATTATCTGACTTTAATACTTACATACATTTGTCCAGAGGTCAAGAGATTGGTTACACAGATTGCCACCTCTTTGACCTGGATGGTGAACATCACCATCAATCATATTTCTCCTCCCAGAGCAGAAATATGTAAACAAGAGATAATTTTTTAAAATATACATTGTTTTCTTGAAGCTGCGTGAGAATCTGCACTGCAAGACACTGGCAGGCAAGAAAACTGAGAGCAACACAGGTGCCTCAGGGAGCTGTGCCTGGCAGTGCTGTGCTGAGGTTTGCACTTCTGGCTGCTGGTACCCAAATTCACCATTTTTTTCACCAGGGAAACCAGTTTATTTCTGGTCCAGGCTGAGGAGCACTTTTTCAGCCTAATGTATTTATGTCACTGCCATTAACTGGTCTCACTTCCTGCATACAGGGGGCATAGAGCTTCCCCAGGTTAATTAAGAGTGGCAAATCCATTTCTATCTCTTTGTTGTTACAATGGCATCCCATTATAGTTCCCTTCAACATGGGATGTGCAGGGTCCCAGCTTTCCAGCCTGTGTGCCTTGCTCTTCACCTGCTGGCTGAAAATCTTCTCAAAGACCCCATTTCTTGGTTTAATTCCCCCAGGATGATGTCACCCTTGTGTTGCATGTAGCAAATCCTGGAATGTCCTGTAGAGGAGATGATGGAGCTCCTCTCAGCTGCAGCATCTTCCTCCAGCTGTGGATGCTGCAGCTGGAGATGGTGTTTCTGGTGGCCTGTGCGTTTCCCTGAGGGTCTGAGTTGCCTCTGGACCCCACAGTGTTGTCCCCCAAAAGACATTGTTGGGACCCACAGTTTCAGCTGTAGGTGCATGGCCCTGACATCCCCACAGATTTCCTCCCAGAGCTGGAGTTGTCTCCATTTTCTCCCTCAGGGGTCTCTGCCTGGTGGATTCCCTAATTCCCATTCTACTGGAAGTTTATTTTTCAAGTGACTCACTAAGCAGCATCCAATTTTGACATCATTGTAGCTTCTTTATCCAGGTCATCATCCTGGTGCAGAGCCTTGTGGGACTGTGTTATTGCTTTCCAGCCCTTCCCTTCACTGTCTGAGTTGAAGATCAGGTGGGAGAGTTTCCAAGAGAGCTGGATGTGACCCGTGTTCCTGATGGGTCCATGTGGTGGGTTGACCTTGGCCTCATTTCAGTCCCTCCCCTGGCCAGGGTGGGACGTGGGGAACTGGGATGGTGAACTGGACACTGATTTGTCTGCAGCGCTGAAAGGGCTGATCCCGAGGGGATACATGTTGTTTGCAAAAATGGAGTGGTGGGTCATCTCCCAGAGACCTTCTGGGTGGTTGCTGAGACCTTTCCCTCCTCTTACGTGGACAAATGACACAGCCAAGCAGGGCTAGGGGGGTCTGTGGCCACCAACCACATTTTTCAAGTGCCTAAGGGAAATTAATTGTTGGACAAGGACAGGATTTTCCTCTGGACCTTCCCTCTGGCTGGTTGCTGAGACCTTTCCCTCCTCTTATGTCAGACAAGTGACACAGCCAAGGCAGGGCTAGGAATCCATGGCCACTAACCATATTTTTCAAGTGCCTAAGGGAAATTTAACTTGTTGGACAAGGACAGGGTTTTCCTCTGGACCTTCCCTCTGGGGAATCCAGCAGGAGATGTCAGGTATCTCCAGGCTGCCGTACGGTGAAGACACGGGGATAAAGGAGGCAAACAGGAGCTGAGAGGTGGTGGTTGGAGAAAGGCTCCAGCGGGGTAAAGGACCCAGCAGTGATGCTTTCCCGACAGTAGAAGGGCCCAGGGTGAGGAGCTACCCCCGCCCCTCCGGGAAGGGAAGGATGGGACACAGTGAAAAGCTGATTCCCCGCGGGTCAGCTCAGTGCTGTAGCTGCATGTGCGTACGTGGACTAGGGAGCTCTGACACGGCTCCCAGCCCGTCATTTCCCGCTGGTATTTAACTCTCCCGGGCCCTTTCTGGCTATGCCTAGGGGGAGCGGGCTCCCGGGCAGCGCTGGGAGCGGGGCTGCCCGCAGGTTCGCTCTGCCCCGGCCCGTTCCGGCCGGCGGAACCGGGGCCGTGCGCGCCGTGGGACAGCGGCCGCCGCCAAATGGTCGCGCGCACTTCCCTGATCGTGCCCGTTGGGGGCGGGAGCAGCGGCCGGAACGGCCAATCAGGGGCGGGGGCGGGGACTCCGGGTGGGCCGGTGAGAAAAGCGAGCCTGGCAGCCACGGGCGGAGCGGCCAATGGGCGCGCGCTGTTGAGGAGAGGCAGGTACCACCGCCAATAGGCTTCGGGCGGGGGGCGGTGGCGGGTTGGGGAAGGGCCAATGGGATCGCTCTCCGTTTAACCGGCGGGCCGGGTGGCGAATTGCGGCGCGCGCGGGCGGGGCGCGCGGGGTGGCTAGCCGGTGCGCGCCGCCATTGTGGCCAGTTCGATCGGTATCGGGAGCGGAGAGCGGAGCTCAGCGAGCCCGGAGCAGGGAGCAGCCCCCCCCCCCCACGGCCGGCCTCAGTCACCATCACACCGCGGGAGGCGGCGCAAACAGCAGTCACCACCACCGTCCGCACCGAACAGCCGCCGCCATGAGCAGCGAGGCCGAGACCCAGCAGCCGCCCGCCGCCCCCCCCGCCGCCCCCGCCCTCAGCGCCGCCGACACCAAGCCCTGCACTACGGGCAGCGGCGCAGGGAGCGGTGGCCCGGGCGGCCTCACATCGGCGGCGCCTGCCGGCGGGGACAAGAAGGTCATCGCAACGAAGGTTTTGGGAACAGTAAAATGGTTCAATGTAAGGAACGGATATGGTTTCATCAACAGGAATGACACCAAGGAAGATGTATTTGTACACCAGACTGCCATAAAGAAGAATAACCCCAGGAAGTACCTTCGCAGTGTAGGAGATGGAGAGACTGTGGAGTTTGATGTTGTTGAAGGAGAAAAGGGTGCGTAGGCAGCAAATGTTACATGTCCTGGTGGTGTTCCAGTTCAAGGCAGTAAATATGCAGCAGACCGTAACCATTATAGACGCTATCCACGTCGTAGGGGTCCTCCACGCAATTACCAGCAAAATTACCAGAATAGTGAGAGTGGGGAAAAGAACGAGGGATCGGAGAGTGCTCCCGAAGGCCAGGCCCAACAACGCCGGCCCTACCGCAGGCGAAGGTTCCCACCTTACTACATGCGGAGACCCTATGGGCGTCGACCACAGTATTCCAACCCTCCTGTGCAGGGAGAAGTGATGGAGGGTGCTGACAACCAGGGTGCAGGAGAACAAGGTAGACCAGTGAGGCAGAATATGTATCGGGGATATAGACCACGATTCCGCAGGGGCCCTCCTCGCCAAAGACAGCCTAGAGAGGACGGCAATGAAGAAGATAAAGAAAATCAAGGAGATGAGACCCAAGGTCAGCAGCCACCTCAACGTCGGTACCGCCGCAACTTCAATTACCGACGCAGACGCCCAGAAAACCCTAAACCACAAGATGGCAAAGAGACAAAAGCAGCCGATCCACCAGCTGAGAATTCGTCCGCTCCCGAGGCTGAGCAGGGCGGGGCTGAGTAAATGCCGGCTTACCATCTCTACCATCATCCGGTTTAGTCATCCAACAAGAAGAAATATGAAATTCCAGCAATAAGAAATGAACAAAAGATTGGAGCTGAAGACCTAAAGTGCTTGCTTTTTGCCCGTTGACCAGATAAATAGAACTATCTGCATTATCTATGCAGCATGGGGTTTTTATTATTTTTACCTAAAGACGTCTCTTTTTGGTAATAACAAACGTGTTTTTTAAAAAAGCCTGGTTTTTCTCAATACGCC
>JBBMKD010000070.1:30496-62922 GCA_037834095.1 Argya squamiceps
CCTCTCCCCTCCCCTCTCCCTCTCCCTCTCCCTCTCCCTCTCCCTCTCCCTCTCCCTCTCCCTCTCCCTCTCCCCCTTTCCCCTTTTCCCAAGGTGTACCACCCATCCCTGGCCATCCTCCCAGTGACAAATCCCAAACACCAAAGCTATGGAAAGTTGGTAGCCTTTTGCAAAAATAAAACCTTGTCCATTATTATATTTTATAACCACAGATTTGAAATTTTGGCTTTTATGGCAAATGCAGCACATCCAATTAAACTTCCCACTTGCAAAACTTGCCACCAGTCTCCAAGCTGGTAGCTCCATTTCCTTAATTATGTTCTGCTGCCCAAAATCCTCAACAGCTCCTGATGGACACCTTTGGCTTCTGGACCAGCTCCTGTTCAGTCTCCATTTATTCTTGTTTAATTTGCAACTGGCAGGTGGGATCATCCCTATATTTCCAAGAAGGTGAAATGTTTTGGATTCCTCCAGGTGAAACCTGTTGCATAGCTTACATTGTTTTTGTTTGGCATTGTCTCAGCAAGACATCAAAGATTGCAGCAGACAGAAAAGAGACAGCCTGTACATGTGTTCTTCCTGCCATCACTGACCTTGTCTTGTTCCATTTGACACATAGACTGAATTGCTTGCAAGTTCCATAGGCTCCCAGCAGTTGTGGACATAAATACCAGCTGGGAATAGCTCTTTTCTGAAATAAAAAAGAAGAAAAAAATCATAAAAGGGTTAGGTAATGAAGAGGAATCAGCCAGGCTGTTTGGAGTAGACTCTGTCTTCACAGAAAAATGAAATATGTATCTCTGTCCATAGGACTGCTCTGGAGGGCTCCCTGGAGGGGAAGCAGGTCACAAGACAGTAGCAAGCACGTGCCTTGTGTGACCTCACCCCTGCCCCTTGAAATTGGTCAGCAGCATCAGGGCATTTTCAAAATCAAATGTCAGCTTGCCTTTAGTGACTGCTGGCATCTGGTTCTGCATCCCTGGAACAAGGGAGGAGCTTGAGCTCAGCCAAAAACCCCCAAGGACCTGCAGGTTTGGTGTGTGACTTGTTTCAGAGGTGGATAGAAGGCAGGGAAGAGAATAAAAATATCTGCATGCTGTTTCTCTTCTTTCTACTTACTAGTGCCCATTTTGGGACAAATTTGGGGGGTGTTGGAGTTTTCTAGTTTTTCTCCAAATTTTACTGCCATTTACATTTTTCAAGAGGAAAAGGAACAGAGAGGGAGAGGGAGCAAACAGCAAGCAGGGCATACGCTGGTTTTTTAGAGCATTCACTTGATATGGGTCAATGGTGAAAACATTAGTCCTTTAATGTGTGCTTTCAAGGTATATTTCTAAAGGCAAAACAAGAAGTATGGCAAAGAGTTAAGAAGGAGAAACAACTCTTGAGAATTTCTGAACCAGCCTTTTCTGACCAGTGAGGTATGAAGTGCTGGGAGGGCACTGTCAGAGCTCTCACAGGTGGAGTTGTACACAGTGCTTGCATAGAGCAAATTCAGAGTATTCCCTGTGTCCTGAACTCTGACAGTTCTGTCAGTTGAGTTCTGGGTGTGCAGTGTTTACTGCCCCATCAAGATTCAGTCACCTGGTGGACCACAGAAGAATCCATCTGCTCCATAGATGGTTTCCACCATTCTCCGTGTCCTCGCTGCTTCTTCTCCCTGAGCAGCCTTCTGTCCTCTGCCAGTGCCAAGGTCATCATAGCTAGCAAGAGGGCAAATTATTGTTAATAACCATTATTATTAACAAAGGAGCATCTGGCTGGGAGTTACATTCTCTGACAAGACTCTGGTGCCACACGCAGCAATAGGGAGCCCAAACCCATTGCATGCACACAGACTTCAAACTCTCCAATGTCTCAGTTCCTTTTAAGAGTAGGATGTATGGAATTCACATTGATATTTTTGAATATTGAATATGTGACTTTTACAACCAAAAGGTTCCTCAGACCCCCCAAACCAAGCTCAAATACCTTTTCTTCTTGGCATAGGGAGAGAGGGAAAGGGTCTTCTTGTAGCCTGTATGGCTCTCGATATTCCTCCACACAATGAGCTTCCTGCCAATGTCAGTGTCCCGTGGCTCGAAACCCTGCACCAAGGAAAAGGGCTTTGTCACAGCTGTTCTTAGGCCTCCTCTGACACATGGAAACTGCATGAGACTATTACTGCATCTTGGAGAGATACACAAATTGAACTTTCCCTGGAAATATTGTGTCCCAGAGATAAGAGAAAAAACATGAACGTTTTTCCTTTCCCTTTCTCTTTCCCTTTCCCTTTCCCTTTTCTTTCCATCAGCAATGGCTACAATTATCTCTCTCTGATCTCCTAAGAATTTCTCCTCATTTTCAAGTGTAGTAGTCCCTTACAGAAATGACACTAGTTTTCCTTTTAGTGGACAAACTCTAGTGTATTCTTATTTTCTTAAGATTTCTTCATGAAGCAGAGGCAGGGATGATTTTAGGGAATGTGGCATTCCACATGGAAAACATTCCCTGTGCATAGTGCTCAGAACAGGGCATGGTCTCCAAATCAAAAGCCTCATGCACAGACTGTAGGAGCCAAAGCCAGCTCCTCTATCCAGTCCCTGCCAAGCCTAGCTATTCACTGTGGGCAATCCCAGCCTTGCAGCCTTGGAAGGGAAGCAAAGGGAGCAATCCCAGCTTGTGTTGGCAGTGTCTCCACACTGGAGTGAAGGCACTAGTGGGAGTGCACAGCACAGCTGAGGGATGGGCTGGTGGCTGCCACTGGCATGGGCTGTGCTCTTCCTGTGTGTCAGGACTGGCACATTCTGCTCATCTTGGAGGGACGATATCACAGGTTGGGTGTGGATTTTCCTTCCGTTCCCATGGCTACCTCAGCTGCAGGGACTTACCATGAGGGGCTGTGAAAAGTCGGGCAGGTTCCCGACCAGCAGCCCGGCCACGGTGCAGATCGCCGCCGCCACGGAGCACAGCGCCAGCACGGCCAGCGGCCACTCCGCCATCAGCTGCGAGTAGCTGCAGTCAACAGGAGGAGAAAAAGTGCAGCTGGTGAGATGCTTCTGCTCTGGGCACAAAACCTGCTGCTGAGCCAATGGGGTGTGAGGAACAGGAAGGAAAAAATCAGGGTCTCTGGTTTGCGCAGTTATTTATTGTGAAGCTTGGAGGCTCTAGTGCAGCTATTAATGAACACATTACACCTCTAACTGGATATTTGCAGGCAGCTCTAATTAACTCGGGTAATTACATTTTGCCTCCCCGCGTTTTTCAGCTTTTTCAATCAGAAATAATAAAAACCAGACTCTTGTGTCCTCGAGCAAAATGCAGCTTTAAACATTTAAGTTCAAAGATTGCATTTAGAAAGAGCCTCTTAATTTCCTCTGCATTGTGCAATGTCAGCTGGTGGCTGCAGCAGTTCAGGCTACAGATTTCCAAACTGGACCCCGAGAAATCTTTGAATTATTCTGAAGAGTCCCTGAGGGTAACTGACCCGAGCAAGCCCACTGTCATTGGTCTAAATTTGTGTATTTAGACACTGCTCTAAATTCATATGTGTTCATTAGAATACGTACAATTTTAATGATGTATCACAAAATTTCGATGACATCAAAACCCTTCCAGGGAAGCACCTTACTCTGGCCAAAGTATTATTTGTCAGTTACTTTTGTTCTTAAAGAGCTGGTGTAAAATTTTCTATCCAAGTTCTGCTTTTCCTTTGGGATGAACTGTCTCCCATATAGGATGATCTATGAAAGTTACTCTCCCACATTTTTTACCAGTGCAGGTTTTACTGTGTCAAGATTTTTGTCTTCCTCAGAAATATCAGTTAAGATGTAAGACAGCAGAATGGGTTCCTGCTCTGGTTTGGCAGGTTAGTTCTTTTGTGTTCTGATGTATTTCTGAAATAGAAGGAATTCTTTGTTCAAAAATAGTTGACAAGTATTTGTGAAGGGAAGTGAAATATTTATGAACTTTATTTGAGATGGAATGTTTCTCCTTGCCTGCTCATTTGCCCCTTTTGCCTGGGACTCCACCACAGCTATTTCATCATTAGAAGTCATCACAAGCACTTCAGACACCTTTTTGCATGACTTTTGATTTTTTTTTGGCTTTTTTTTTTTTTCAATTTACAATTGCCTTATCAAGTTTGTTTTCATAGACAAAGTCTTTACTATGAAAATGCACAAAGCTGCTCTTTACTCATTAGAGTACCTAATATCTGGAGGTTGTTTGGGTATTTCCAATTTTTTCCAATTACCAGAAAAAAAAGAACAAAACAAATCAGCTGCAGTCGCTGATGAGGGAACGTGCTTACCCAAACCAGCCAGAAGCAATAGTTTACTAAAGTCAGATTTTAAACAGAAGTAGAAAGCAATCAAATTATTTTAATTTTGATAAATGTATTTAAAATTTTCTGTCTTTTGAAAAGATGAGTTTATTTAATGGATGGGCACTTTTCCTTATTGCTCCTCTGATAGGACAAGCTGGATTAATCTTACATGTATATATATATATATACACATATATATACACACTCACACAGAGACACATATAGAATTATAATTTATAGAAAGCTACTGTATGGGTTGGAACCAGGCACCTGCCCAAGAACAGCTCCTGAGACAGTGTTACTATTCATTAATGCAGCTTAAATTGATCTCACAAGCAAATGGAGATTTTTCCAAGGAGTGGAAAGCCCCAGGAGCGCTGACCTTGCCTCTGGAGCTGGGCCTGCTGGGATGTCACCAGCAGTAACACTCTGCTTCTCCTAATAGCAGGACAGGAGAGCACTGATCACAGGGTACAAGGACAGGAAGCTTTTGCTGTTAAACATACCTTTTTGGCATCCTGAAAGCTTTGTCATGTCTGCAGATAGAAAGGAAAAAAGATGTGTTCATTTAATATTTTTCTGGGAAGCCCAGTGCTGAGCTGATCCCTGAGCAGGTTAACCCTTGCAGGGCTATAGCACCAAGGTGAGCCAGTGCTGACACAGTTCTGTCACTGTGTGAATTAGTTGAATGAATAATAGAGCTTTTTCCTCTCCCATTTCAACCAAACAGGATGGGAAGCCATGCAGCCACTCCTCGTTTTGCCCCTCTCAGGAAACCCTGCAGAGAGTACTGGACATTAGCAATGCAATCCTGTAGAAATCCCATTGCAGATCTCATCCATTAAAATCTATCTGGTTTAAGTGCTTTTCCTGCACTTCTTAAAGTGTTTCTTGACAAAAGCAAACCTCTTTATCAAATCTCATGAGCTGGGCTAGCAACAACTGTAGATAGTTTTTATTTCCTGTTTAGCTCAGCGAGGATTTTCCCAAAAAGGTGACTCTCCTTTGTTTCCTGGGTCTCTCCAAAGACAGTATCTTTTCAGGCTATAAGAGTAGAAAGCCAGTGGAGCTGCTAAAAATATTTCATCTGGATTTTCTTCACAGAGGAGCATTTGTCACTCCTGTCACTTTGAAGGGCTCTGAGGGGAGAAATAAAGAAGCCTTCCCCAGGGGATCCAAAATTTGTTAATGAATCCCTGAGGAAATGCCTTCCACCAGCATTCTGTCAGAAAAGCTGCACCTTGGTGGGTCAGGTATCTACAGGACCTTTGTTCTGCCTTCTCTCTCTGCACTGAAATGTCCCCTTGACACATGCCCCAGTCTGGCACAGCCTTGGCTTGGTCACAGCTTCCAGAGAACTGCTCCCACCTCCTTCCACAGCTGTGCCAAGCTCTGCCCAGCCCGTGCTCCCTCCTCCTCTCACCCTCCTACACTCTGGCTTCAGCTGGGAGAAGGTCCTGCTGCACTCCAGTATCTGTGCTGGGCAGATGGCAACAGCCAGCTGGGGCCCTTGGGGCAGCTCAGCCTTCCTAGCCTTGTTATGAGTGGGAGAAATGGAAAAGCAGTGGAGGAGAGCTCCCCATGGCAGAGTCACTCTGGGTGGCTCATGTAATAAATGGTTCTGTGTTTTGCTTGTCACGCTAATGCTCTGTAGATTTGGGACAGAGAGGAGCAGAGCAAAAGCCTGCCCAGATTATCCAAGCAAGGTCTCTCTGCAGCAGTACACTGCCCATCCTGTGCTAATTCCCTCACAATAGCTCTTCAAGCAGATTTGCTTGGATTAAAATCCTCATTCTGGCATTATTATGTTATCACTTTTCTGACTGCTGGTGCTGCACACTCTGCCAGGGATTTACAATCCAGCTGTGCTTCCTACTTAAATAACCTGTTACAGAGGACGTGGTTGGCAATTTTGTTGATAGCATATGAGTGAAAAAGGATCCAGAAAAAGGATCCAGGAAAACAATTCAGAAAAAGGACCCAGGCCCCTTGGACTGCAAGTCCTCTACACAAACACAAGCAAATTAAATCCTGTGTAAATGGCTGGAAAATGAGACTCTAAAGGGCTTTTGTGCCTAACACTGCAATGCTGTACACAGGCAAGAAAGGAATCCTGTGCCATCTTTTATCAGGATTCAGTGGCTATGGCTACAGCAGTGAAGGGATCATGATCCCTTGTGCCAAGAGTGGACTCTAAAAGGCACATTTAGGAGGAGGGATGCTGCTGGCTGGAAGGAGTAGAGGTTGTAGCTCAGGCTATTGTTACCCAGGCACTGCACACAAATGGATTCTGTCATGGACAACAAAGAATTCATACCCTGGTTTGCTGCCGAACCTGGAAAGCCAAATAATGTTCCCACCTTTGTACCTCTCACTGCTCAGCTGTAGCCAGTGCTCACCCTCTGCTGCCATTCCCTTCCAGCATTGGCAGCAGCTTCTGTGGGGGCAGGAAAAGATTGAACTCTGTTCCCATCACTGAGAACTCCACCAAAATAAAGGACTGGCAGCTGGGTGGCTTGGAGTGCAAAGGGAGAAAATACAAAGGTGAAGGGAGATGGGCATATTCACAGCTGCATGACCCAGGAGTGACTGTGTGACCTTGGCTTTAACCAGCCACTCCCTTGAGAAGGAAATCCCACCTCTCCCTGGCATGGGAATGGCAGCTCTCTGTACGCCCACACAGAGGCAGAGAGCAAACTGGATCCTTCTGTGTGTTTTGGAGCTGCTGCTGCCCTGAGCTGAAGAGCAAACTCATGTTTGATCCATCCCAGCTCAGACCCTGCTCATCCCTCCCTCTTCCCCCCAGCAGTCTGGAATCTGCTCCTCTGAGCCCCCACGTGCCTCTTACCTGACGGTGACCACATGATGCTGCACCGGCCGCCGCTGCCCGGGGGACCACTGCTTCCAGGGCGTTTCCGAGGCCTCGTGGTGGGAAGCTGCCACAAGGTCACCACTGGAAAGGTGGGAACACAGCACGGGCCTCTCGCCGTGCCCAGGGAGCGAGGGCAGGCCATAGCTGCCTCGGGACTCCTCCTGGTTGCAGGGGTAATACGGGTGGTGCTGCTGTGAGTCCTGCGAGCTTGATGGCACCTGGCCGTTGGACTGGGTGGAGACCGGCCCAAGCGTGTGGCTGGAGGAGGGCAAGTTGTCTTCCCCCAGCCCGGGGGATGCAGGAATGGGGCAGTGATGGACTGGGCAGATTTTCTCCCAGGAAGTGCCACTGTAGCTGAGCTCAGCGTTCCCGATCTCTGGCATGGCCAGGCAGGTCTGGCAAGGTCCTGCATTTTGTTTTTCCCTATGAGAGAAATGAAGGGAAAGGTAAAATGGGAGAGGTTGAAAGGCTGCACTGGGGAGTTGCATCCCAAGAACTGGAGATGCTCACAGACCTCCCACATAACACAAATGTCAAACCTCACCCACTGTATCCTGTACCAGCAGTCAGCCTAAGGGCTGAACTGGATTATGCTTTTTATAAAGACATCCATGACTCATTCAGAAATCCCAAGTGATGGAGAATCCTGTAATCCATATTTTGTGTGTGTTGCTCCAAAAGTTTGAAAATTTGGGTAATATCCCACCCAAAAATTCTCCAGGATCTTTCACTCTGGAGAGGGGTCCTAACTCAGGACCCAGAGAGATTACAGAGGCCTGGACAAACAGAAGCCAAAGGAATCTGCATGTGAAGAAGCCATTCAATTATCTGCACTCCTTGGGAGGATTAATTAGTGTGATTACTCTGCAGCAGGACTGGCACTGCTCCATGTTGGGTCAGCAGGAGAGTGAGTCATCCCTGGCACTGACACAGCTGAGCAGTGAACCTGAGGGCTGTGACATCTAACAGGGCCTTCAGCCTCCAGCCTGGCACATTCCTTAATGGCTCCCATGTCCTGCATGCTCCACTGGGCTCTTCAGGAACTTTTTAGGCACACATCTCCCAAGGAGGACAGCAACAAATTGTATTGGTCTTACCTTGTAGGAAGGGGATCTCTACAGATCCTTTGAAACTTGACTGTCCTCTGGCTGCTGAATTTACTTAGACAAAACATTTGCAGACTCCAGCTCCCAAGTAATGAGGTGTCTGCAGGATACAATTTCTTCTCCAAGGAATTTAAAACATTATTTCATTGCTATAGTTTTTGATTTATGGAGCCTGAGAGGTTTTGCTAGCTTGGAGAAAGTTTGAATAATACTTTGAGGGACTGCTTAGGCCATGTGACACCAAAACCCCTTCACACACAATAGACTAAGGTCCTTCTGAGCCCAAAAATGCTTTAAGAATTGCTGTCCCAAGAGATGCAAACACCAGCAGTTTCTGGTCCTTGTTCAGAGCACGTGTCATGGTCTCAGAGCTGAATTATGTGTCTTGCTGCAGTGCCTGGCGTCCAGGATTAAAAAGGACGAACTGTTCAGGCCAGCCAGAATCACAAAGTGTCTCAAGTCATCAAAGAATTATGAGTGTTTGGAGCAAGACTGCAGTGAGATGAACTTTAGCCTGAGGCACCTGGTGTGATGTGGGAAAAAAATGAAGGTAAAAAGGCAGGGAAATGATGGTTTTTATATTTTGTGGAGTCCCTCTCATTTATTTTTCTCACAGCCATAGAAAAGGGCAGAATTTTAGTGATTATACATCTCTGGAATTGCAACCAAAGTTAACTGGCATGAGATTATCAAAGACAAAAGAATCTGGTGAATACCATTAGCTCAGTATTGCTTGAAAATTGTTATTTTTTTCCAGAAAGCAGGACATATTGGCCTTGGCAGTCTGTGCTGTGTGCTTTCCAACATCAGCTGAGTTTATCAACACTTATAAACTATACTTCACAATAGTACAAAATGGGCTTATTTCATTAAAATCATTACAGCAGAGTCATGTTTGTGGTAGCAGTTACACCAGTATGTGGATACTCATGGCACAGGCATCACATTTAGCTTCTCTTGCACACTGTACCAGTCCAGGGACCAGTAACAGAGAAATCTTGACTGATTAAACACTGTCCAATGGCACATTTCGTTTCTAGGACTAAAGAAAGCTGCCGCAGTTACAGACACAGACAGCACATTCCTGGGTCCTGACTTCAGAAGCCGTAATTGACTTGCAAATGCAAAGTAGCCAGAAAGCAGTCAGTGTCTGTGCTGAAGCAGGTGCCAGAAAACCAGCAGACAGGTGTGTGCACACACCTTATCTCATCTCAGTGAGATAAGGTTGAGATAAGGTTGGCCCCAGCAGTTCCAGTGCTCATTTGCCTCTGAACTGCAAGGCAAGGTAATGGTAAGACTTGAGCTGGTTCAATGCAGTAAGAGGGAGAGCAGCTGGCAAAGCAGAAGCCCCTGAACTGTGACAATGATATGTCCCAGTCACCCACAGAACTTGTCAAATAACATCAACAATAGGCTTGGAGTCCTTGCTGTCCTGTCCCGGGTGGATTAGTGACAGGATTACCTGGCCTGTCAAGCGTCTGATTTGTGTTAGAGCTCCAAGTAAAGGTAGTTCAACAGGAGAGTCCACACTTGTCATATATGAGATTACAAACTCAGTGCCAGCAAAGCTGCTCAGGAGATGCCATCTGAACTCTTGTCTGGGGTTCTTACAACCTCATCAGATCTGTCCCTGCATGGGAAGGGATTCAGGTACAGCACAGGGCAGGAGTGCTGCAGACAGACCAGGGAAAGATTAGGGCCTGTGGCAGTCAACACACAGAATTACATCTTTAATTAGTCATTGCATTTCTCTACTAATTATAGAGGCAACCTGATGGGAGGATGCTAAACCACCTCATCCCCTACAGTGCTGGTGAGCTGCAGGGGCAGAGGTTGTTTGGGACAGCTGACCTGGGGGGTCTCTCAAGCCACGCTCTCAAGCTTGAAGTGTAAATCATCTCGCTCTTCCCATGTGTCCAGTGACTTGCTTGCAGTTCTGTACTGCGGGGAATTTTCATCAGAGAGCTGAGGTCATGGTGGTCTTATGCTTTGACATAGACCTTTTCTAACTCCATTTTTGCTGCCTCTAAGTTACTCATTTTCCTTGACCTTGATCCTGTTGTTTTCCCTAGTTTTTGCACACTTTAAATAGGTGATGCTCTCCTACAGTGCATAATAATTCATAAAGACACTGCCACATTGACATATCATGTTTTGGTGTTCCTACACCTGTACTGTATTTCTGATCTTTTTTTTTTACCAAAGGAAAAGCAAAATTCTTATCCCTTTAAACTACTGTATCTGCACAGTAATCTGGGACCAGAGGATTTTTGTGATTTAATTAGCCTGTCTGCCTCATCTGAGAGTGAATATGTGACACTGGACAGAACAAAAGGGCTTTTACAAAATACAGTTTGAACATGGTCAGGGAGAGGCAGGGGACCATGCAATGAAAATTTCTTCCTCCACAAACCCCTCGGCTACAAAACCTCCGGGTGGGGAAAGCAGATGCCAAACCCTTGGATATCGCAGATTGCCTCCGGGTTTTCTGCACATACATTGGTAACACTGAGTCTAATATTTCACACAAAATCACACTCTCCTTGTTTACCATCTTTGCTGTGAAATGCTGTCAAGCTCTGCTCTTCCCCCGCATGTCGTTTCCTAACTCAGTCCCTGGCCTGCTCAGTGACTTCAGATTCTGGAATAACTTTGGCAAGTTTGGATCATTCACTCATGACTTCTTTCCACTATCTCTTCTTTCAGACTAAACAATTACAGCTCTGTCAATCACTCTCTGGATATGAGTTCCCTTATGCTCATCCCTCTCCAGCTCCATGACGATGTGACCTTGGCTATCTGTAATCTCCAGGGAAACCTGGAGCTTGCAAATAATGATCAGTTTGGATAATCACTGCTGGCAGCTCAGCAGAGTTCGAGTCTCCACTTGCTGCTCTCCCAATTAGCTGTAGTGCTGGTGAGCTTAACCTTTGCTCTGCTGGGGTCTGCACCAGACACACAGGCTGCTCCTTCTTTGCCTGAAACCATGTCGCTGTTACTTTTCTGGGCCCTCAGGACCCTGAACTATGCTAGAAAAATGTTTCTGGGCACTTCTGATGTCTGTTTGCTGTCAGGCATGAGGGGAAGAGGGCAGAGCACCACACTGGACTTTCCTTGCCACGCTGACAAAGACCTTTATTTTTAACATTTATTCCCACTCTGGGCTGTGTCAGATATTTGATATCTTTGGGATTAAATGGGCAGAAATGGTGTCTGGGCTGCAGAAAAGCTTATAGAGGCAGCTGACAGCCTCAATTTTCTTTTCCAGGCTCAGCTGGATTCAACCAGAGACATTCTGGGAAAGGAGAAAAGAAGGGATGTAAAGGAAGGGATGGACTAGGGTTAACTACTCCTTTTACCCACGGCAGTGAGCTGTGTTACTCTCACTGTTTGCTTCCCCATCTCCTGCCCTGAGATGTCCAGACAGAATAATAGTCCAATTTATGGACCTGCCCGAGCCACTCTGAGTGCAGCAGTGCTTCTCTGAGATGAGTGTCAGGGCACAAACACTTTGTGTGGGAGACCCAGCAAAAGGACTGGAGCTTCTTCCCACAAGGAAACAGGAAACAGAGGGTCAGGATTTCTAATGAGACAGCTTTCTGCCATTCCAGGTGTGCAGGGTGTGGAGCAGTGGTGGGATACAGGGTCTGTGGCAGGAGCCAAGGGCTGTATGCTGTCAGTCCATCCCCCTGGCAGGGATTATCTCCCTTTTCCAGAGACCAGCATCCTTCTGCCCCACAGAGAATGGCTGCAGGACTTGGCTTTAGGCTTCACCTGCTCACTCAGCCCCAGCAGGGTGGTTTACTGGAGACCTGTTGTGTTGGCTTCTTGCTCCCAGCACATTCCCTCAGGATGGTTTTGTTCTGCAGCACACAGAGCCCAGCTGGGATGGAGGAAGCCTTGTGGGCAGGGACACAGCAGCATACGGTCGCCTTCCTTTTCCTAAGCCACTCCAGTTTTTGGCACTCCCTGGTGTTGCTGTCCCCCCCAAGCCACACAGCAGGAGAGCACATGGGATTCTGAGAGGGTAATGGGCCAAAAGTATTCAGCCTTTTGCAGGAAGGGCTCATTTCTCTGTCTGCCTAATTCCACCCTCATCCCCAAACCCATTTCTATAAGCACTGCTTTTTATTTTTTTTTAATAGATCATTTCCCCCTTTGCATACTAAAGAGAGGATCAAGAAAGAAGCACTTTGCATATGAAAGATGGGAAACACCTACCAAGTGAATGGAGCTGTCTGATGCCTGACTCAAACTACAACTTTTTCTGTTGCCAGAGGAATCTCAAGGGGGAATAAAAACAAGGAGAAAAATGGCAGAAGTCTGTATGTTGCCTACAACCAGAGCCCTTTTTCATGAAGAAACTTTGCTCAATTAGACATTAAGTGCCACAAAATTTCATTCATTAAAAAAGAAGCTAGTTTGATTCTCTTTCCCCTTTTTTTTCTCCCTCTAGTGAAGTTTTGTTTGCATATCAGCTGTACAAGTGTTCCCAAATGAAAAAGAAATATGAATTCTTCCTGGATTAATTCCATGTGCTATAGGTCAGCTTCCATCTAGACTAATAGCTTTTTCCTGGAGAGCTGTAAATGACTTTTTAAGAATGCGCTTTTATAATGGAATTTAAATTTCTCTTTGAACATACCACCAGCAAAACTGCAGTGGAGCTCTTGAGAAAAAGAGCTTTTTTCCTTGTATTTTCTAAGGAGATAAGAATGCCCTTTCCCTGGGATTAGGGAAAGGTTCATTGCGTTTCACTGTCACCTCGTTATCCAGCTCCCTGTGGCCCTGACAGGCAGAGACAGGCACTCCTGAGCAATCCATCTCCTCCTTTGGCTGCGGCAAATCCTTGTGCACTGAACAATTCCTGCCGAGTTCTTTTGTTTTGCTTTTTCAGTCTAGCAGCAGGATCGTGCATACCCTTGAGAGGACCTACAGTCTTTTTGTTACTGAGACTCCTGAGTATGTTAAATCATCATGAAAAATTAATGAGATTGCAAAACTCTGCTTCCCACGTAGTCTGCCAGGAAAAGTTTAGTTTTATAATCCTTTCCATTGACTGGTGGAAACAGCCTTACCTTTACCCCAGGCAGCTGTTGCTGCTGCCGTGGGTACAGGTGTGTGTGCTGGGATAGGGCCAGACACGGAGGGCTCAAGGTTCCCACCCAGCCTTCAGTGCCAGAACAGCAACGTCTGCACTCGGAAAATCATGTTTGCTAAGCCTTGTTTTGAAGAAAAATAAAGGGGTGAAATGAAAAGGGAAGGGGAAAGACATTTTTGCCTTGGTGTCCCAGGCTAAAAAAGGCTAGGAGGAAGGAAGGTGGTGTTTTCTGACATCTGTGTTTTTCTGCTGATGAGGTGAGCATTCATGATGAAGAGCCTTGGCTAGGGCAGAGGGTGGGGACCACAGAGCTGAGTGAGCAGCATGGGTGAAGTTCGAAATACACCTGTGTCAGGTTTTTTATTTCTCTGTAACTTACCTCTCACAGGCTGAAGTGTTCATTTCAAGACCTGTCTGAAGAGCCAAGGAGTCTCAGACAAGCAAAGAAAATGGCTCCAGCGACAGCTCAGCCCCCATTGAATGTGCAAGGTCCAAGCCAGCGCTGGGCTGTGAGAGAAGCTGAGGACTGAGACCCACAGGCACAGCAGCCTCTGGCCGAGGACATCAGAGCTGTGAGTGCCCCGTCAGTGCCCCCAGGCGGGTGGGGCTCTCTCAGTGTGAATATCCTGTACCAGACAGAAATTGAACCCTGGGCTTTCAGAAAGGATTTGTGTGCTGCTGACCTCGGGGTGTGCTCTGGTCAAGCAGAATCTGAAGAGCTTAGGTCTGTTACCCTGGTCTAACAAATGCCAATGTGTTTGTGAATTTGGGATGGCTCCTTGCCCGTGATTATGGGCTTGTTGGTATTTCCAGAAAATGTTGATGATTGTGGCTGTTAACCAGGCTTAAGACACCAGGTAAGGGAGCATATGGCACAGAGGAATGAGGAATGTGGGGGTTTATGGAGGAGATCTTTGGACTGAAATCCATGTTTGCCCACAGCTGAGTGCAGTAAGGCTCTGTCTGAAACACGCTGAGCTTCCCAACAATAGCTCTCCCGTTGCTGCAGAAGGGAGAGCACACCATGTTGCAGGACCGAAACCTGCCCGGGAGGCCAAAGCAGGAAGCCCCCCCGGCAGGACTGGCTCTGCATGGTGTTCCTGACCCGTGGGCAGGAGCAACCAGTGCCCCGGTTGGGCAGCGCACATCGCCAGAGCCCGAATCGCGGGTGGGCAGCTGGGCAGGCAGCGAGGGACTCTGTCTGCACCCCCGGTGGGAGGACGGGACACACCTCGGCGGAACTGGGGGGCCCTGCTCTCAGGAAACCTGGTGACACCGACCACTTCCACACACAGAGCCGGGAGTGGCGGCAGGGCGGCAGTTCCCACCCGCAGGGGCACCGGCTCCGCGCCCCTGTCCCGATCCCGCAGCTCCTACCTGGGCGAGGCGGGGTCGCGACCGCGGTGATTCCCCTCGGGCCGCGGCTCCCGGGGCGGCGGGGAGGGCGCGGCGGTTGTGACAGGAGGGGCGGGGGGCGGCAGTGACTTTGGTGTCTCTCGCCCTGCTCGGTAGAAGGAGCTGGTGAGATGTGCCCCTTCTCCACCCCGCGGTTTGTGACCCGCCTGGTTGGCTTTTGAGTCTTCAAGAGCCCTGCTGTCGAAGCGAGTGTGTTTACACGCTGATGTGTCTTACGTTATGGTCCTTTCTTTTATGGTGTTTTAGGTTTTTTTTTCCCCCCCCTCTTAAGTATATAAAAGTATATTGGCTGTCAGCACACACAGTCTGTTTCCACGGTCATGTGTCTTACATTATGGTCCTTTCTTTTATGGTGTTTTGGGGGTTTTTTGCCCCCCTCTTAAGGATATAAAAGTATACTGGCTGTCAGCACTTAAAGGATTTGTTTAAATTCCTGCTTGAAGTTCAGTCAATGCAAGCAAAAATTGCTTTGAGCACTTGGTAGTTCAAACAGGCTCTGATGACGGCATCTTTAACGTGTGGGAAAAGGAGCAAAAGGAGCACAATTCACACGGTGTGGTGGCACACTGAAGTGTGTGGACGGGTCTCGTGAAACCAGTGCCTAGAAGATTCTTTTTATGATAGTAGTTGATGTGAAAGAATAATTTGAGCACTTCGGGAGTTGTGGAAATACCTAAAGCAGGCCTGTCAGGCAGAGGAAGTGCTCTGCAAACAAGTTTTTAAAAAATGGGCAATTCTTGGCCCCATTGTTTGGAGGGGCCTCCCTGGAGTGTTGCCAGAGCTGTTTCCCTTAATTCGTGGTGCTTAAAGTCCCCAGTCTCAGAATGTGGCTGAAAACTGGGGAATCCCCCTGTAGGGCAGCAAAAGTGCAGTGTTACTGTTGAACCTTGTGTTTATATTTGGCTTAAACACTGCCTTTTTGAACTGTCTGTTACTCTGTGAACTAGTCTGAATTGCGTGTCAAGCTCCTGAATCGGTTTTGTGTCTGCAGCTTTACAAAGTTGCCTCCCAGTGTGGCCAGTCTGCATTGTTCACACCGAGCCTCAGCTCCCGGTGCTGGGCCTTGGAAACGCCTCCCAAGTCCCAGCCACAAACCCCACCTCGAGGGAAGGCTTTTCCTGTTCCCTCAGCAGTGAGAATGTTCTGTGATGTCAGTCAAGCAAGGAAGCAGCAGCAGCAGCTAGTTGAGACATCCAAGCAGCTTCCCCAGTCATTACTTTGGCAGCTGTTAAATCCCTGAGGTTGCCATTTGTAATGAGAAACCCAGCATGATCTCGTATTATCAAGAGATTAGAGCTTGGTAACTGAAGGGGAGGACATTTCCTCAGCTCTGGAATCTTTGCCTGGCTGCAGGGAAGCTGTGCCAGGAGCTCCTGCCCTTGCATGGCTCTGCTTAAGCCTGGTGTGCTTTCAGATGAAATGAGGCTTCAGAACTGAGATGAGCTTTGATGTAGGTGCATGCTCACTTCAAGCATTTTCTGTGTGTTTTTAATGTTAGAAGTGTGATTCTGCTCCAAAATAGGAAGGAGTTTGAATTCTGGGTCTTGGGTGGTTGTTTCTCACGTTTGCCATAATCACAAGTAGATGTGCAGAAGCCCCTGGCTTGGTCTGTACCAGAGCTGGAGCTGCTCTGACTGCCCTGGTGTCTGGTGCCCTGCTGGACTTGGCATCTTCTTGTCAGTCTGCTTGTCTGTTTCCCTTTTTCTAAAATATTTTTGTGGGTAAAAGATGTGAATGGAAGAGTGGCTTAGTGCAAAGATCAGCTAAATTATTTATTTGGCCTTCAGAGTGGGTGTTTCTCTTGTACCCTTCCAAATTTTCTTTGCAAAAGTGATGGTCCTGCTGTTCCATCATCCACATGACAGCATGCTTGCTCCTTCCAGATGTGTTTGCTGGAAAACAGCTTTGGGAGTGGTGTGGGCAGTGCTGTGAGGCTGTAACGTGGCCTGGTGTGTTTTTCACTTGATTCTGTGTGACCCACTCAGTTGTCAGGCCAAAACTCTGATGTCCTCTTGAATGGAAACTGCTTTGCAAAAGGATTTTAGAAACGAGTATCTGGTCTGGTTGTCCAAAATTCAACTTGGAGCCTTGTAAAAGTACAAGGCTTCCACGCTTGTGGAGCACTTCCTACCACGGTTCTTCAGCTGAGGATGAAGGAAGGTGCTCAGCAGTTTTACCAGAAAGATATTGTGAAGGTTTTCAGCATTTTGGACATTGTGTTTTGGAGAAGAGTCTCAGCTTTGGCTTTGCAAGGGCTGCTGGTGCTGCATCGTGGGGCTTTGGGGATGAGATCAGAATGGCTCTGCTCTGCTGCCTTTTGGCTGCAGAGGGCTGTAGGCATCAATTGCAGTAGGAAACAAGGGGACTTATCCTTACTGGTGATATCAGCAGAACAGCTCTAGGTTGGATGGAGTTTCTGGAAGAAGTTAATTGTCAATTCTCACGGTTTAAAGCCAGGGGTGAGGAGTGTGTGGCTTAATCTTAGTAAAAACCACCCCAAGTATTCTGTTACCACTAGCCATGAGCACTCCAGGTCAGAGCAGGTTTTCACACAAGCTGATGTCTTCAACCAGTCATTCTAGGAAATAAAAGCCACTTTGCTGTTGATTCAAACAGTTCCATGCAGAAATGAAACTGTGAGGGTGGGTTGTTGTGGTGGAGCTGGGCTGTCCATGCTTCAGGAGTGGGGGAGATGGTTTGTGCAGCTCCAAGCAGCACAGGTTGTTAAACACACTCAGAGCAGGATAGAAACTTGTCACTGGAGCTGGTGCTGAGCTGTGGTTTTGTCTGGGCTCGTGGCAGTTGTGGAAGCTGTGCCAGGGCCATGCTGAGGGGTGGGTGCTCTTGGGTCCTTACAGGCACAGACCTGAGCTGTTTTCTGTTTGTTGAGAGGGGACACCAAGGCTTGGCTGGCTGTGCTGCCTTCACGGGCAGCTGGTGTGGCTGTTCCTCAGGTGAGTGAAACACTGAGGGGATGTAAGTGAGGCTGCAGTGAGGGCAGAGCTGCTTCCAAAAGCTGCAGCAGCCAGTGGGCACTGTCAGTGTTCAGACATCTCTGTGGATGGAGTTTCTGGAAGAAGGTTAATTGTCAATTCTCATTTAAGGATAGAGGGGTGTGCAGCAGTGAGGAGGAATGTGCCTCACTGAACCTTCAGTGTGTGCTTTGCACTCTGTGTGAGCTGCCTGCTGGTCTCTTTCCTACACTCAGTAAGCTGATAGGAACTAGCTGAGAGCAGGTAGAGGAGTAGTGCTCAAAACCTGTTGTGCTAGATCTGCATTTTGGCTCTGTACCAAACAAGTGAATTTTTAATTTACTCTGTATTTTATTCACAAATGTCAATTTTCTGTTGTCTTGCAGGAATGACACCAAGGAAGATGTGTTTGTCCATCAGGTAAGATTTCCTTGAAAGTGAAACAATCCCCCTCAGAAATGGACTGTGCCTGACCCATTTAAGTAGGACTGAAGTTGTGGAAGAGTCTTGCATTTTCACTGTGACTTGAACACAGACAATTAATTCTTGGTTGCATTGCAGGCAGAGCCTGCTTGCACTTTGGTGTTTTGTACATTGTCTGATGGTGAACAGTGATGGGAATTGCACTGGCTGCCAGCATGGGCTTGGGGATCACTGCCTGGAGTCCAGTCATCTTGTGGATTAAGTGGGTTTAAGTGAGCATCTGGAAATAAATTAAAAGGTTGCAGCAGGGAGAGAAATGAACTTAACTGAGGGATGAAGTGACAATGAAGCTCCTCTTTTCCTAGGCAAAATTATAGAATTTATTGCTCTGGGCTTTCAGTGAAAGTATACAAACATTTTAGTAGGGGCTTTTCAATTTACCTGATAGGTATCCTTAGATACAATGTGTGGCCAACAGGTGAGCCTCTGGAAATAGCCCAAGACTGCACACCACACCTGTCTTACTTCATGGAGCAGGTTTGCCTTAGTTTAGTTCTTGGTCTGAATTGCAAGGCTGTGATCAGCAATTTGCTTTTTGCCCTTTCTGGCTCAGGATCTTGTCAGTAAGCACAGAATTCTTGGTGGAGCCTGGTTTACTTCTGGCATTTAGGAGTCCATGGGTCATTCTTTTGTCTCAAGTTAGGGATATGCTGCTGATGTTGACACAAGGGGAGGGAAGAGCAATGCCTGGGAAGTGGTTTGTGTTTTTAATTTCTCAGCTTCTTGCCTTTTCTTTGTTTGAATTACCAGCTTTTGAGGCACTCTTTGTGAGAGATTACACATACCCTGAGGGGAAGCTTTCAGACCAAGCTGGCAAGTGGGGTCACCTGTAAGTGACCTTGACTCACTGGTTGTGGTACAGGACTTGTCATGTAGCTACTGTCTGTGTTTCTGAAATAACACTTTGGTAATGATTTTAGCGTAATATTTTTTACAATAAAACAGTTACAGGGCTCTAATCTGAGAGAAATCAGGTTGTTTGAGAAGTTCTAGCTGTGTATGCTTTTCTCCATCCCTGTTACATAGCTCAGGCATCACGAAAAGCTGTTGGACTGGCTGCTGTTGTAATAAGGCTTTCCTTTAAGTTACTGAGACTTGTGGGCATGTTTTTCCATTAATTTTGTTCCATTTAAGGGGAAAAAATCTAATCAAATTGTGTGACAGGTATTTATGTTAGTTACTACACTTTTATTGCCCTTCAGGTAAAGTGTTTGATAAGCAGAACATGGCTGGGCACGGTGTGTATTGAGCATTAATTTGTCTGTCAAAGGTGTCATCCAGAGCACCAAAAACTGAGTGTTCTGGTGATGTTGTTTGAGAGGTGGCCACTGATACAGAGGATTGTCTGGTGCTGACACCTGGAAAAGGCCAATCCTTGTTGTGCAATACACAACTGGAGTAGATTTAGGATTAGTTGGTTAGTCCTGTGGTCACTGTGGTGTTGGAAGCCAAGGAGGAGGAGATCTCTTGATACCTGGCCATTTTTATATTTACAGAGTATGGAATACAGAGCTGCTGTGTCCTGTGGTGTGTGGGAAATAATAATGGAGGGCTGGAAATGCAACAGGGTGATTGGAAAGGCTGATATATTGGTGTATAGGCTTCAGGGGAATGTAAAACTATCACAGTGATGTTGGATCTTAAACTCTGATTAGGAATCCTTTAGCCAGTGTGTGGTGTGGGAGTTTTCCTCTTTGTTTTCAAACTGCCTTTTTAGCCAGCAGACAGGGTGTTGACAGGTGCTTCCAGTTAATAATAAAGCTGTTGCACATTTCAAATAGTCCAGAGCATAATACAGGTACATTTTATGACTTCCTGGATTTTCCCAATGATTCAATTGCTTTTTCAGGAGTACAAGTCTTTCTCCTAAGATAAACAAATTGAGTATTTAGTAATCTTAAAAAAGAAAAAGTCTTCCTTTTGTATTCTTACGCTGTGCCTGCCCTGTTGTGTTGTCAGACTGCCATAAAGAAGAATAACCCCAGGAAGTACCTCCGCAGCGTAGGAGATGGAGAGACCGTGGAGTTTGATGTGGTTGAGGGAGAAAAGGTAAACACATCTCTGGGGTGTCGGGGCACACATGGGAATCCCAGACTGCAGCCTCTGCTGTGGTGCCTGTGGTTTGAGTCGATGCCTGATGACATCCAGGGAGGTGTGAATTTTTTCATTTCTTCCCAATGAGGATGTAAATCCTTGCTCAGTGCTGGAGTGTTGTGGTGTATCTGGAGGGATGGTGACAGTTTCCCCTAACGCTGTTTCCACTCCCCAGGGCGCGGAGGCAGCCAACGTCACAGGACCTGGTGGAGTTCCAGTGCAGGGCAGTAAATACGCAGCAGATCGTAACCATTACAGACGATATCCACGTCGTAGGGGTCCTCCACGCAACTACCAGCAAAACTACCAGAACAGTGAGAGTGGGGAAAAGAATGAAGGAGCAGAGAACATCCCAGAAGGCCAAGCCCAGCAACGCCGCCCCTATCGCCGGCGGCGGTACCCACCTTACTACATGCGTAGGCCCTACGGGCGTCGTCCACAGTACACCAACCCTCCCGTGCAGGGAGAGATAGTGGAGGTAACGTTGGCCTGCCAGGTGCTGCTAAACGGGCTTGGTGGCTTTGGAGCAGGGTGATGGCATGCAGCTTTTGACGCTTCTTGTAGGTACTCCAGGTGATTTTGGTAAGGTTTGGCAGTAATGTGAAATGAAGTAGGTGAAGGTCATTGTGTTACGGCTTCTAAAAAACAGAGTGTTTCAGTTTGTGTGGTTTGCTGGAGGATTCTCCATCGTGTGCACACCTGTTCTCTAGGACTGCTGCTCACCTTGACTGAACTGACAGTCTTCCAGCTCCTTTCTCACAGCGTGACAAGCTGTGGAGTCAGCACATTCCTGGCTGGGGCTGAGGGGGTCTGTGGCCTGATGTCTTTTGCAGGGTGCTGACAACCAGGGTGCAGGAGACGGCAGACCAGTCAGGCAAAACATGTACCGGGGTTACAGACCACGATTTCGCAGGTACGCTGCACACGAGCTGCTGGCTGCAGCCTGGTCCAGCAGCACAGCCAGGACACGGCGGTGCTCAGGTGCTGCATGGTTAAAGCCTAGCTTGACTTTCAGGGGTCCTCCTCGTCAAAGACAGCCCAGAGAGGATGGAAACGAAGAAGACAAAGAGAACCAAGGGGATGAAACCCAAAGTCAGCAGCCACCTCAACGTCGGTACCGCCGTAACTTCAACTACCGACGCAGACGCCCAGAGAACCCTAAACCACAAGATGGCAAAGAGACGAAGACAGCCGAACCACCAGCTGAGAACACGTCCGCTCCCGAGGCTGAGCAGGGCGGGGCTGAGTAAATACCGGCTTAACATCTCTACCATCATCCGGGTGCGTGCCCAGGGGCTGCCCTTTGCTCACTGTTCTGGGGCTTTTCATTTGTGCCTTGTGAGATTTGGGCTCTTTTTGTCTTCTTCTGTGTCTGCAGAACTCAGCTGTGCCCAGGGGCTGCCCTTTGCTCTCTTCTTTTGGTGCGTTTCATTTGTGCTTTGTGAGATTTGGGCTCTTGGTGTCTTCTTCTGTGTCTGCAGAACCCAACTGCACCCAGGGGCCCGGGGCTGCCCTTTGCTCACTTGTTCTGGTGCTGTTCACTTATGCCTTGTGAGATTTGGGCTCTTGGTGTCTTCTGTGTCTGCAGAGCCCAACTGGGGCTGCCCTTTGCTCACTTCTTGTGGTGCTTTTCATTTGTGCCTTACGAGCTTTGGGCTCTTCGTGTCTTCTTCTGTGTCTGCAGAACCCAACTGCGAGGCTTTGTTGTGTCAGTGCTGATTAACTGGGAGGGCTTGGTTACAAGCTTTAATTGTCATTGGTGGAATAGTGTTACACATGAAATCTTGGCTGTGTGAGGTACTTGAGGTGTGCAGCAGTCTTTGCTCACCCAGAAATCCAAGCAGTGCAAGTGTAAAGATTTGAAAGTAGTCAGGAGAAGCACATGCTGGGGGTTTACCTTTGCTCCATCAATGCCTGAGCTGAGTCCCTACAGGGAAGTGGATGGCATTGAGACCTCAGCATCCATTCCTACAGAGGTGATGTGGAATTAGCAGGAGTGTCTCAGGAGCAGCTTTTTATCTAATCAAAGTGCTGGAAAAACTGGTAGAAATGGTGCTTTAGTCAGAGTGTGTGGGAGCTGCTGTGTTGCAGTGCTGAGGTGTGGACTCGGGAAGGTTTGTGCAGGGCAGGGGCCAAGGGCTGGGTTAGTTGCAAGGAAACCTGTCTGCAGTTGGGGCTTGTTTGGTGCTGACTCCTGAGGGACAAGTCTGCTAATTTGGGAAGATTTTCATTGCCAGGACTCTACTACTTCTTCATTTCTTGTCACCCATGTGTGTATCCCATTCCTGTTGTCACTGGCTCCTTGCTGGAGGGTGGGAAAGTGGAAGAGGCATTTAGGCTGTGGTGGGAGCAGGCTGAGTGGTCACAGGGGTGGGGGCTGGAGGAGCTGGGCTGGAGAATGGCTCAGTGTTGGCAGCAGCTGTGGGAGTTTGGGGTCTTTGCTCTGCAGGGCTCGAGTGCTGCAGGTTCCACGTGCAGTTGGATCATTCAGTCACTGCCCAGGCTGTGCTGCAGTGACCTCTGTGCACTTCTGGTGAACATTTATTGTATCCTGGTATTGATCTTTGTGGTCAACACCTCCTGGATGAATTCTTAGAACGTGGCCTTCAAAAGGATGCCACGATGGCACCTTGGTTCCTCTTGCTGTCTGGTGGCACTGGAGAACATTGGGTTTAGTTTCTGTGCTCTGAGCAGTGGCTGGATGTCAGCAGAGCCTGGTGGAAGCTGCCCAGCAGCCCTGCCCATGGCCAGAGGGATCCCTTTGGGTTTAAATTGACTGAGGGCTCTCTTTGGAGCCCTTGGAATTGCTCCTGTGGGAAGGTGCCTGCTGTGGTTGGGTGGGGCTGACAAAAACAGCCCCTGGTGAGGGTTGGCCTGTGAGCTGACAGGCAGCTTAGGGTGAATTTCTGAGTTGCAGGTGAGTTGGTACACAAAGCACCCCTGTCTGATCAGCCTTTTTCTTTCCTCTTTTTCAGTTTAGTCATCAAAGAAAAGACTTTTAAGAAATGAAGACGAAAATGAAATTCCAGCAATAAGAAATGAACAAAAGAATTGGAACGGAAGACCTTAAGTGCTTGCTTTTTGCTGTTGACCAGATTACTAGAACTATCTGCATTATCTATGCAGCATGGGGTTTTTATTATTTTTACCTAAAGAATTCTCTTTTTGGAAATGATAAACACGTTTTTTAAAAGCCTGTTTTTTCTCAATATACCTTTAAAAGTTTGTAAATTGTTTCATATCTGGTCACGTTGAGATTTTTAAGAACCTCATTTTTAATTTGTATGAAATATACGCCTGATTTTTTCAAGTCAAACTGCAAGCATCTGTTAATAAAGGTCTTAAAGAGTTACCACGTGTGCTTGGGTGTTTTAAACCCACTTTTGTGTCAAAGGGGTTTAAGTATTCATAGAAGGTTTGGGGAAAAGAGTGACTGCTTTACCCTGTGGGCATACAGGCTGGTGGGGTAAAACAGAAAAATAGAAGTTAAAAAACCAATGAAGATGCAATTGAGTCACACTGGAGGAGGGCAGGGAGGGCTTGGTGCTGTCCCAGTGTTTACCCAGGAGCTGTTGGCTGGAGCAGCTTGCCTGTCCTTGCTGGAATTGCAGCACTTGCAGAACTGAGGTGGTGTGAAGATGATTTAAAAAAGGGGCAATCCTCCCCCCAAAATGGTAGAATCCCACATTGGTTTGGGTTGGAAGAAGGACCCTTAAAGCTGATCTCATGGAGAGACACCTTCACTTGACCAGCTTCCTCCAAGCCCTTTCCAAGCTGGCCTTGAGCCCTTCCAGGGATGGGGCAGCCACAGCTTCTCTGTGCACCCTGTGCCTGGTTTTAGATTCCAAAAACTCCCAAACTTGTCACTGTGGCAGTGCCTACAGTGCACTGCAGAGCCAGCTGTTGCCCCAGGGGTGCAGAGGCACGGACACAGAGCTGTGCCTTGTGCCAAAAGTGGCTTTGGCTGCACCCAGTGCTGAGATGAGAGCCTGAGGGCTGCTCCCTCAGCGTGGGGCCCACCCTTGTCTGTGCCATGATCTGACAATACCCCTTGGAACGCCTGCAGAGCACCTGCAGGAGGGGTGGCTGTCCCATGGCAGCTTTTGGGACCTTTCTAGTGAGCTCTGTGCTCTTCACCATTTTCGTGTGGGCTCGTGTCCCAGCAGTCCCAGTGCTCCAGGCTTTGCTCTCTCCAAGCAGCTGTTCCTGCTGCCACCTGCCCATCCCCTGGCTGTGCCATCTGGGAGCATCCTGCCCTCCTGACATTGCTGTTTGACAGCAAAATCTCATCTCTGCTCCTTCTTCCTGGCACTCAGTGTTGGAGTTTTCTCCTTTCCCAGGTCCCTGGGTGCTGCTGATGGTGGGGGCAGACTTGCCCTGGACATGCCATGTGGCAGAAGTGTGAGAAGCTGCAATAAACAAGAGCTTTGCTGCCTTTTGGCTTCGTGTGAGGGGGCAGATGGCTCAAGAGGACCCTCACAGCTCCTCTGGGTTCTGCTGCAGGTGCTTTGCAGCCTGGCTGGGCTGCAGGAATCCACTTTTCTCTGTTTTGGGGACTGACTGCAGCATCTGCTGGGGCCTGGAGCTCGACCTGCCACCTCAGGGTGACAGCTGAGGAGCCTCTGCTTGGTTTCCCTGTGCTGTGATGGTGTCTGCTCAGCTTGGGGTGAGAACTCAGGGAATGAGGCCAAAACCAGCATTCAGTCATTTTGGGTGGTGGGGATTGAGTTGGTGGTGGTTTCAGGTTTCTGGTTTGTTTTTTATAATGGTTTACAAATGCTGAAAGATAATAATTCATTTGGAAAGCAGAATTCCCATTTTGTGTGAGCTTAAAAACCCCACTCTGCTGGTGGAGCATCTCCATCAGCCTTCAGACTTGTGTCTGGTGTGAATGGCCTCGGTGTCCCTTGCTGACCCCCATGAAAACAGGGATAACAAAGTGTTCCAGATTCCTGGTTTCACCCAGTTTTTGAGCACAGACCTCGTGCTGCCCCGTGTCTGAGCCCAGGGCAGGTTTCCAGTGGGGCTGCTGTGGGAGGAACCAGGGCTGGCAGCCACGTGGAGTCAGTGCTGCTCCGTGCTGAAAACACTTCTCCCACTGAACACCCCCAAAGCATGGGCTGAGCCATGCCAGAGGAGCTGCTCTGCCCTCAGTGTCCTCACAGCTTTCCCAGGGAAAATTTTGGAGTTGCAGGTGAGTCTTGGAACACAAAGCACTCCTATAATCCTTTGTCACCTGTCTCATCAGCCTTTTTTTCCCTCTTTTTCAGTTTTTCCTCTTTTTCAGGGACATCTTTTCTTAAAGCAACACTTTTTTGGGGATTTATTTTCATGAAACCTGGCTGGAGGTAGGGAAAAAACCCTCTTCCCTGGCTGACTGCTGCAGTACCCTCACTTTTAGCAGCCATCTGGCTGTGTCAGAGCCTGGAAGCAGCTGCAGAAATGTCTCAGTACAGGTGCCAGTGCTTTAATGGGGTGAGTGTCCTGTTTCAGGGCTGGGTGCAGGAGGTGCTGCTGCCATCACACACAGGAATCCATGGCATACATCCTGCTGCTGGCTGTTCTGCCCCGGGGCTGGGGAGGCCTCGGGGGCTCACAGTGGCTGCTGGGGGCTACCAGGGAAGAGTTGGGGTTGTGTCAGGGCAGGCAGTTTGCAGGGTGACTTGGGGCTGCCACAGGCAGGGGAAAATGAACTCAGGCAGCCAACAAGGGTTAACTTCCACCCCATGGGACCAGGCATAAGGATTGGAGATGGTTTCTGGGGAAGCATCACCTGTCCTGGTGCTCTGGGGAGGCACCAATGTCCCTGGTGGGCTGGTGGGGCTGTATTTGAACCAGCACATCCCTGCAGCCACTGGCTCAGGCTTTGGCTGATGGCTGATTCAGCCCCAGCACAGCTACAGCTTTGAGTAAACATCAGCACACGTTCCCCAGGACCTGGAGCCCACAGATGTGGATGGACCCTTGAACCCTCTTCATGCATTTATAGGGTTTATGGGGCCCCTCACTCAGCCCTGTTCTGCCTTGTGTAGCCTCCCCAGTCAAGGGGCACAGCAAAATCTCATCTCTGCTCCTTTTTCCTGTCACTCAGTGTTGGAATTTTCCCCTTTCCCAGGTCCCTGGGGTGTTGCTGATGTGGCTGGGCACAAAGGGGTCCCCCTTGGTTAGGCTGGACCCTGTGAGAACCCCCTGTGCCCCCTGAGCTGGTCCTTCAGCCCTTTATCCCTGCAGGGCAAAAAGCTGCCTGAGATAGGATGGGGTGGAATGAGACAGACTGACCTGTGCAGGCATAGAGGCAGCAGGTCAGCAGGACAGATGCCACAAAGCAGCCCGTGGAGCCAGCCATCCCCAGCCAGCAGGACCACCCAAAGTCATAGTGGACTCCCAGGAATATATTGTGTGACACCAGCATGGCCCTCTCCACGTAGACATCCACTGCGTACCACATGGAGCCTACGAGTCCCAGGATGCCTAGGAAGAATGGGGCTTGTTAAAAATAACAATTAGTTAAAAACTCAACCCCCCCATGCTCCCCAAGCCCTGCTGGGGGGGTGCTGCCAGCTCCCAGCTCCCTGAGGGACACATGAGGTGTGTCTGCCCCCAAGCCTTCCCAGGCACGCACTCCCAGCACCCAGGGTGACTCCAGCTCCATAGCACAGCTTCAGTTTGACACAAGGATCTTCCTTGAGGAACGTGATGCAGTCCAGCCCAAGGATCAGTGTAGCCAAAGCCAGGCCAGCCAGGAGATCTGCTGTGATCATCAGGGTCCGTGTCACCACGATCTTCACTGGGCAGGGATGTTAAAACAACCAGAAATGGGAGTGAGGAATAATCAGAGGAACAGGTCTCTCCCCTCCAGATTTCTGCCCATGTCCTTAGAGTCACACAGCTCACCAGTGGCATCACACTGGAACCCACCAACCCCATCCCTGCCATGGGCCAAGGGAAAGGTGCTCAACAAGCTCATCAGAAACTTAATAAGGACTTAAACCCATGATTGGAGCAGCTCAAGAAACCAAACAACTCAAGGTATTCCCATCAGCACCTGGTATGTGGTCGCCTGCTCGAGCCATTCTTGAGAAGACAGTGCTGTCCACATTGTTTTCTCCTCCAAGTGGTGTAGCAGGTGTTTTGAACAGCAAATGTCAATGTACCAGTGAAAAGCAAGAGCTGGCATGGATCACATCACCAGCTGTGATGGGACTGTGCCCTGCAAATCTCCCTTTTCCCAGAGCAAGGTGGCAGCCCCCTTTGTCCATACCAACTACTTTCCTTCTCCACTGCTTCACTCTGTGTTGTTCCATGTCATGACCCAACACAAGGGTTCTCTCTGCAGGGCTTGATGTGCCCTGTGCAGGCCAGAAGAAATGTCCCCACCCTGATGTGACTGTCCCTGAGCTGTGGGCATGGGTCCTTGGCCAGTGGGAATGCTCCTTGCTCTGCCTCCAGCACGGTGGGTTGCAAATCCTGGGCTCTACATGCCAGAACATGTTTGCTGGGAGGTGGCACAGCTTCACAGGGTCTTTCCTGCCTGAGAACCCCATGGCAGGTCTGACTGAACCCCAAACTGCTGCCAAGGCCAGGAGACCTTGGGACAGGAGACCAAGAGCAGCCCTGACTGACAAAGGGCAGCTTGGTGCAATGAAAATCACTTTCCCTCCTCCCTTTCAAGGAGACTCTGAGCTCTGTGAACTTACTAAATGCCTCCAAGGCAGGTGATCTCACCTGGGTGGTCAGCCAGGATGGAGTCATACTGGTCACAGGTCCTGACCCCGTCCTGCATGTTGGTGACACACTCCCTCCAAAGGCCCCGGCACTTGTGACTCACCTGGAAGCAGGAGAAAGGCAAAAAACTCATGCCAAAAGCACCAGTGTCTCCCCAGCTCCCCAAGGATCTCCCAGCCCAGCAGGGCAGATTTCAGTCTCCCACCACTACACCTGGACATGCCCCAGTGCCTTCCCTGCTCTCTGTTTTCTCCTGCTCCATCCCTCTATCTCTATAATTTTCTAATCCTTCAACTCAAAAAGCAGTGGGTTTGTCCCACCATGTCCCTTTTCCAAGCCTGTGGAGACGTGGTGCAACCTCATGGATGGCAAGGCACCCACCTGGCTCTCAGCTGCTCACCTTGAGGATGATGGAGATTGCTCTGCTCACCTTACAGGTGCCTACTGTGCTCACCTTCCAGGTGATTTCTCTGCTCACCTTCCAGGTGATTTCTGTGCTCACCTCCAGGCTGTCATCAGCATTGACCATCCAGCAGTCTGTGCACGTGGCCAGCAGCAGGAAGAGTGTTGAGAGGAGAGCCAGCCCAAATGCTGTCACCTGCAGGGCTGCACCCATGGGGTGACCTGCAAGGGCACAGAGATGTTCACCCTCTCTGCTCTGGCTGCTTTGAGACCCCCAGTCTTCCAAGGACAAAGAGCCACCAAGGCCAGGGATCCTGAGGATCCCCAGGAGTCATCTGAGTCCTGTCTCACAGTGCTCACTTGCTGTCAAAATGCTCTAATATCCTCAGCCAAGGTTGTGCCACCAGGTTTACATGTAGAGGGAGATTTTAGACCCACAGTAATTTTGTAGTGGAGACATTCCCACACTGGTTCCTTCTCTTGCAAGCAGAATCTGCCAACCATCAGTACTTGCCCTTTGGGAAGCAAGAGCTGCTGGAAACCACTGTCAAAAAGCTGCTGCTACAAAAACCTGTGACCCAAGCACATCTCCAGAGAACCCCTAGACACCTCCATCCCTGCCATATGACCTGGTGGGCACATCCTCTGCTTTTTCTTGCTTTTGTTTTTGACTCAGAAAAGCCATGAGGTGTTGAACATCCAGGTTGGAGCACAAGCAGATGTCCCATGGGGATTATCCTAATCTTAAGAAAGATTAACAAACCCAAAGACATATTTCCCATTTCAAGGGAGACAAAGGCTGCTGGGGCATGAAGTGGGTGCCCTGAGGAGCTGCCAAGGCTTTCCACAGAGCAGAAGGGATGGCACCATTTGTTTTCCATCATAGATGGATGTTTTCCATTCCCAGATGAAAGGACTGTGCAGAGAGGGGAGCTGTGCCCAAGGTATGAGCAGGGGACATTGTGTCTGCAAACCCTGGGCAGGAATCCTACTTTGCCATGTTTTGCAACCCAAAATGCCAAATATTTTACTGCCTGAAGTTGCAACTACTGCAACAGCCCTCTGGACAGGGGTTCATACAAATGCATTAATTAGCAAGACCAGATGAGTTTCTGAGCTCCATGGGTTAATTAGCATGAGGAGATAACTCTCCATCACCAGCTTTAGCACCTCCAGCCAGAGGCTGCCCACCCTGGCATGGCACAGGCTGCCTGTGGGGCAGAGGTGGGAAGGAGGGTCATGGTCCCCACAGCCAATGTGCCCCATCTCCCCCCACATCCCCTCTTGGGATGTCACTGGGAGTAGAGGCATCACTCTCCCATCATCTCTGAGCACTTCCATCAGCCTCACTGCAAGTGGGCAGTCTCTTAGACCCCAATTTACAACAGACTTCTTAAATTCTCCAGGCTCCCTTCTGAGCTAACTCCCCAGAACCTTATTTGTTTCTGCTAGACCCCAGCTGTTTTGGAGCCTTGGAAGAAAATCTGTTCAGCCACTTCAGTTATATGAGAAAAAAAAAGAAGATAAAGAAATTCTTAATGCTGGAAAAAACCAGCTCTAAACCTTGTTGATAATAAAAGGGGTTCATGGGGAGCATTACCTTCACCACAGGCTCCTTGTTGTTGCAGTGGGATGATGACAGGATCTCCTTGTTGCTGATGATTTGGGATGGGGATGTAGGTCTGGAAGGATTTGAAGTGCTGATGGGACTGGATCCTGACTCATCTGCTGGAATCAGGGATACACAGCAGCAGCTGGAGCTTGTGCTGGGCTATTTAAGGTTTGTCCAAGGTGAGACATGATGGGCATCCCTGCAGTTAGAGCAGTCATAGGCTGGGAGTGGAGCCTCCCCAAAAATGTCACGTGGGGAAACAAGTGGAAACCTGCTGGGAGCTCTCCCCAGGTGGGGGACTCTGTGTCCTGGACAAATAACCCCTGGTTTTTAATTAGACCTTTCAATTACTGCCTAAGAATGAGTGGCCTAAGCCACTGGAGTGGCCCAAGATCCAGGAGTGGTACCAGAGTTCAGAGGGTTGGAAGGGGCCAGAGAAAGGAGCTGGAATGCCAGGGTGGCAATGAACCTCTGGCTGGCAGGACCAGCCAAATTAGGACCCTTTTTTTTTCCCATTAAGCAGAAAACAAGTGAAAAATCACTGCAGTGGTGATGGCTCAGGTACCACGTCTGGCCAGCCCCCAAGGAGGTGCCTGTGGCCCTGGGCAGCAGCACCCCAACTCTCTGGCACCCTAAAAGCTTGAGGTTTGTTCTCTAATCCCCCACTATTTGGGGATCACACAGGATCTGTGTTACATCCTCTGAGCATCCCTGGGCTCAGCTGTGCCTCATGACTCTGCCACTGCTCGCCCTCATCTCTCACACCCATGGAAAATACTCATATTTCCATTTTGTGGGTCACAGTTGAGGTGAAGTTGGGTTTTTAGGGTGGCTTTGGCTTTTGTTGTGGTTTTTGGTTTTTGTTTCCCCCTCTAGATAATCCTCTGGAGCATTTTGCTGTGGGCATTTTGGCCAAACACCAATCTTGGCAAATCCTTCAGCCCTGCAGAGACGCCCAGGTGCCTGATGTGTGACATTCCTGGGGCTCTGAGTTATCCTATTTTCCCAGAATTCTGGCACATGGCAGATCTAATGCTTTGACATGTAACAGTGAATTAAGGCCAAAAACGTTCAGAAGGGTTTTTGAACCTTCATTTTCCAACCTTTACAGCTCAGGAATTTATGGTTCTTGGACATCTGTGACACATGGAACACTGTGTGACCCCAAGTGGTACAAAATACATCTCCATGGTCTTGGTAACACCTATAAAATGGGTGTATTTATATTTTCTGCTCATCTAAACACTCAGTTTATGATATATCAAACTAATCTGCCTTGTCAATCCCTGACTGAAACCTTTTTGGGGATGAAAAGAGGCAGGTAGAGGAGCAGAACTAGCAGTAGTCAAATGCTTAAGCTCCTTTCCCAGGTTAATGACAGTGAAAATCAGACCTTGGGCACCATGAGGTTTGTCAAAACCATGGCCAAAAAAAGTGCTGACAAGACCCAAACCTTGAACTTTAGCAAATATTGTACTAAAAACCCTGCTGTGGCTGGAAGGGGAAAACCAAAAGATGTTTTCTTAGATGGGATCATCTCAGAGAACTAGAGAGGACTTGGTAGATGCTGTAGGGGCAGGACAGTGAATAAGAATTATTAAAAACACCAAATTCAAACAGCCATGTCTCAGAGGTGTGAGAAAAGCCCTTCTGCATGCCTTTGTGTGGGGGTCATTCTCCCTTTTCCCTCATTTCTGCCTATTTAAAAATGACTTTTATTTCCCAGAGGTTTGGCTGAAAGCAAGAGGTATGACCCAAAACTTGAATCCTGCACATGGAGCTGGTTTAATGACCAAAAGGTGTGTGTTGGAGGGGGGAACACTCTGTTTCAGCCTGCCTGTGCTTGAACAAAGGCAGATCCCCCTCTCTGATGTGCTTCCAGCCTGGGTGTCCCTCCCCAGGGAGCCTTCAGGTGACTCTCAGAGATGTCACCAAGGACAGCAGATCCCTGGCTTTGGGGTGGGATGGGATGTGTTCCTGGGCCAGGTGCAGGGGGCAGGACGAGGATGCTGAGATGATACAGCAGCCATGCAAAAACCTGGATGGAAAACATGATCTCTGAAGGAAAACATGCACAGCAAGGGGTCAGGTCCCTGCATAGGGGAGTAAAAACTCAGCTTAAATTAGCAAATAACCCAATTAGGCACAAGTCAGCTCTGAATTCATGGGAGATGGGAGAAAACAGGGAGACTTCAGCTATGAGGGTCCACAAGTAGAAGATCCTGGTGGCATTTCAGACTTGGGAAGAGACTTGTGGAGGGGCTGTCCTGGGTTGTAGTATAAGATATGCACAAAGTGTTCTATCACCATCTTCATCAACTGTTGAAACCAATTGTT
>JBBMKD010000070.1:63571-77001 GCA_037834095.1 Argya squamiceps
TCAGGTTGTATTCTGACTCTGTCAGTGGTCTTTTGTGTTGTTGCATTTATTTTATTTTATCCTTTTTTCTTCTTCCTTTTAAATTGTATTTCTGACTTGGAGCCTCTCACTCATTTTGCTTTCAAACCACTACAGGGGCCAAGCTGGATTCCCAGGGATTTAACCTTAAATTAAGAAATTTGTAAGGCCACATCCCCAGCTTTGAGAGCAACAAAAGACACAACATATTTAGCCAGGAGGGCAAGAACTGTTGAGTTTGGGGGAGAGGCTCCTGCAGAAGTGGTTCTGAACCAGCACTGGAGCTACTGGAGGGGACTGGTCCAGATGGGGAGTGAGGGGAGATCAAAGAGACAGCTCCAGAAAGATGCCCATGATTGAAAATATTTTAATACCACCGAGTCACAACTTTTAGTACAAAAAGGAAAAAGAAAAAGAAAAAAGCATTTAAAAATCCCCACCCATCCCATTTCCCAAGGCCACACATCCCATGGAAAAGTTAATGGAATTTATATTAATAGAAAAACCCCATTATTTACACTAAAATATAAAAAGGCCTTTGTAGTTTGTTTTGTTTGTTTGTTTTAAAGCACAAGGTTTCTTTTCAATCCTCACTGCAGTGGCTTTTGGTTGGTGTTTTTTGAGGGGAACCCCAAAATCTGGGTTCAGCACCTGATGGGTGATGCCAGCCTACAAGCACTGCTCTCCCCTGAGGGGTGCAGGACACAGTTTTACAGGGGGGCTGAAATTTAAAAGAGAAAAAGGCTGTTAATGCCAGGGAGAAAGAGAGAAATCACCTCTCTGGGGAAAACATAGCATTGCTTCTCCTTCAGCACAGCCAGGGACTCAGATCTGGCCATGGGCATAACATCAAACAGAGGGAAAGGAAATAAAACAGAGGGAAAGAAAAATAAAATGGAGAAAAAGAGAGTAAAATAAAACAGAGCAAAATAAAATAGAGGAATAGAAAATTAAAATAAAATAAAATAATAAAGCAGAATAAAATAAAATAGAGCAAAATAAAATTTAAAAGCTCAGCTCTCACTTCATATTTGGGTTTAAAAATAAAATAATTTAAAAAATAGATATTGAAGCTGTTTTGGATAATTTCCAGTGTCCTTCCCTGTGGGTTGGCTGGCACAACACCTGCAGCAGGGCTGGAGGGCTGGAGTACAGGGAGTTTGGAGGATTTACAGATGAAACTGGAGCTTTGGCAGTTCCAAAACAATTAGTGGCAGTAGAACAGAGGTACAAAGAGGTGGAGGCAATTAGCAGGTTGTGTTTGGAACCTTCCCTGTCTGCTCTCGGGGATCCTGGCGGGAAGAGGGATTTGGACCCAGCAGGGAGGCACCGAAATTCAGGGCTCTGTCCATCTGCCACTCAAAATAGTTGTGCTGGGCACCAAAACTAAAAACAAATCCTTTGTGTTCAGAGCCCCTTTTTGCTGCTTTAATTTGCCCAAACTCATTTATTCTTGTTTAACAAGGCACAGCCTGGTCCTGGACAGGAGCGAGCCCAAGGCAGGTTTGGGCTGGCAGAGCTCAGCTGGAGCAACTGGCCTCCAGGGAAGGAATCAATAATGATTAATAATAATTTTAAAAGTATTGCTTTTCAGTAGCAATGAGGCAGGGGAATGCTGCACCCTGAAAGCATCCCTCTGCCAAGAGCAAGGTGTGGGGATGCTGGCACCCCGAGCCAGGCTGGTGCTGTTAGAAATGAAAACCTCATCCCAGGAAAACCAAGCACTGGCTTTCCTCCCTGCTTGCTCCTGAAAACAGGGTGTGGGAGAGGGGTGGCCGTGGGTACAAAGCACTTCTGTGCAGCACACACCCTCATGGGATGGGCTCTGTGCCCCTGGGGCACCAGCACCAGCCTCCCTGCATGGCCCCCATAGCATCCCTGGGACGGACAGACAGACAGACAGACAGACGTGGTCTGGCTTCAGTGCAGGGCTGGGGGTGCCACCCCACCCAGCTGAAGAGAACATGCCAATGATAGTTATATGGGAAGTGGAGACACTTAAATCCTCCGTTTCAGCACTGAAAATAGTGCTGAAACCTGGAAGACAAGGAGGAGAAAGGTCTCGTGGGGCATCCAGGGTCCAGGCAGGGCGGGAGCAGCAGGGTCTTGGCTGTTTTTTGGGAGGGAAGGGAGGCTCTGGGCAGCAGGAGGGCGGGGTTAGGGCTCAGACATACTCCCGGGCCGTGGAGGGCTGTGCCTGCCGCTGGTAGCGCTGTCCTCGGCGCTCCTTGGCAGGCCAGGAGCAGCACAGGAGGGACCCCCCCAACAGGGAGAGGCTGGCGGCCCCCCAGCCCACGAAGAGAGCAGAGCCAAACTCGTACCTGTGGTGAAAGGGGCGAGGGATCAGCAGGGAGAGGCAGAGAGGCAGAGGTGCAAACCGAGACGGGCAATAGGATGCTCGAAGCCCTGATGATGCCAAGGCAGATTTTGGTTCTTCCCTCTCCATCCCCATCTTTCCTGTTGGCTGTATCCATCTCCCACGTGTCCCCAATCCTTCCCTGGGCTGAAATTCCACATGTCCACCACTACCCTGTCCCAGCTGGTAACAAGCTTTAGCATCAGGGACATCTGCAAGGTGGCAGTGAGGGCTGGCAGAGGTCCCACCCGTGGGGCACATCAACCCACAACACTGTGCCCCACCAAAACCAGCAAGGAAAGTGCAGGGACAACACAGGATTGAGAAGGGCACCCAGGCTCTTACCTGGCATTGATGGGGATGGTGCTCTCCCTGAAGAACTCATAGGTCACCTGTGTTGCATACAAGGACACGGCAGCCAGCGTGCACAGACCTGGGCACAGAATGAAGGAAATCACAGAATGGTTTGGGCTTGAAAGGGACCTTTAAAGATCACTTAGTCCAAAGCTCCTGCAGTGAGAGGGTTGTCTAGCTGTTCCACTAGACATGGACAGAATACCATGTCAGTGACATCCAGCCCTCACCAAACTGCTCCCCTTCCTCTGTCAGTGTTCAAAGGTGTTTGAGGATTCCTGCACCAGGGATGTAGGAAGGCTAGAGCTGCCTTACCAGAGAGAACAAAGAGGACACCTCCAGCAACAGCTATTCGGCTCTTGGTGACAGGATCCTCCTCCCCAACTTTAGTGCATTTCATGCCCACCACGCTCACGATGATGCCAAAGAAGCCCAGCAGGAGAGAAATGACCATGAGAGCCCGGGATGTCTGGATGTGAACTGCAAGGAGGGAAGAAAAACTGCTCCCAGCAGGTGCCTTTGGCCACAGCCAGGCACTGGAAGCAAGGTCACAGAGTTCCATGCTGGACCTGGTCCTTAACCCTGTCTTTGCTGTGTAGCTCCCATATCATATCCTCCCCACCTGGCAGATATGGAGAGCTCAGCTCAGGGCACTGCTCCCAGTGCCTAACCCGACCTTCCTCCCTACACCCTCATCTTGGTCATGTTGGGCTAAGCAACACCTTGCTTGGAGCAGCACCACAGTCACCAAATGCCAAAAGGGTGATGCAGAGTCACGGATGTTTTTGATGTCCCCACGGGGCACTGTTGGTATCTACATGTGATGCCCACATTGGAGCTCAAACTTGCTGGGGCCAGGAGCAGCCCAGCGACACAAAGGGGCCAAGAGAGGCTCCATCCTGGGATGAGGAGGTTGGGGACCAAGATTCACAGGTGGAGAGGGAAGCTTGGACACATATCGAGGCTCAGCTCAGTGGATAAGTGGCTTCAGACTGCTCTGAGGTGGGTCACACCTACAATAACGATGGTGACAAGAAGGATTTGGACCTGAAGGTGACTCAGGCTCCAGGAGGGGCCAGGGGAGCTCAGATCCAGAGGGGAAGGGGGCATCCAGACGTGAAGAGGGTACAGACCTGTTGGGGATGTGTGTTCAAACCCATATAGGAGGGTTCAAACACAGAGAGGGGCTCAGAGCCATCTGAGGGAGGGTCAAACACACAGCAGGGCTCAGACTTACAGCGGGGCAAGCGCAGCTCAGGATCCCAGGGCAGCTCAGACCCAAGGCAGAGACGGAAAGCGGGGTCTGCACCCAGGAAAGAAAGCGGGGCTCATCCTACCCGTACCCACCTTCGAGGGAGAGCAGCGAGTCGTGCAGGCGGCACTGGACCTGCCCGGTGCTCTGGGCGGCGCAGCTCATCCACAGCCCCTCGTGGAGCCCCACGGCCGTGATGATGGCGTCCCCGGCGTACGAGCTCTGCCGCCATTGAGGCAGCACGGCTGCCGCCAGCGCAGCCATCCAGCCGGCCAGGGCTGCCAGGTACCCGGCCAGCTCCCGAGCCCCGCCGCCCATCGCCGCCGCTCCGCGCCGCGCCCGGGCCCGCCCCGCCTGAGGGAGAGCGGACGTGGGAGGAGGGAAAGGCCGGAGGGGCGGCTCTGAGGGGGAAGAGGGGGGAGCCGGCAATGTCGTGGGAGGATTTGAGGTGACGGGAGAGAGATGGGGTTTGCGTGGGGAGATTTAGGTGTCGGGAGGATTTTAGGTGAAGGGAGAGGTATGGGTCTTCCGAGGGGAGATTTAGGTGCCGGTGGGGATTTGAGGTGAAGGGAGAGATACAGGTCTTCCACGGGGAGATTTGAGTCTCGAGTGGGGGGAGAGTTGGACCCAAGGGAGTGGGTGAGCTGGAATTAAGGGGGAATTGGATACTGGGAAACAGGAATTAGGGGGTTGGAGTGGGGGCGCTGGGGCCCAGGGGAGAGTGTTAGGACTGAGGGGAATTTGAGGTGAAGGGAGTGGTATAGATCTTCCACGGGGAGATTTAGATGCCGGGGGGATTTGAGGTGAAGGGAGAGAAATGGGTCTTGCGTGGGGAGATTTAGATGCCGGGAGGATTTGAGGTGAAGGGAGAGATACAGGTCTTACACGGGGAGATTTGAGTCTCGAGTGGGAGAGTTGGACCCAATGGGGTGGGTGAGCTGGAATTTAGGGGGAATTGGGTACTGGGAAGTGGGAATTAGGGGCTGGAGTGGGGGGCACTGGAGCCCAGGGAACAGCGTTAGGTCTGAGAGGGAGAGGTTTGAGCCTGAGGAGAGTGATTTGGGGTTGGAGGCTAGAGGTTTGAATCCTAGAGGGAAGAATGTATTCTTAGGGGAAAGATTTGGGACGTGGAGGGTATTTGGGTCCTACAGGAGAGATTTGGGTCTTGTGGGAGATAGGAACCCCTCACAGGACAGTGGAGGAATATGGAAAAATGGGGCTCCCCAACAGGTGGAGGGGACATGGGTGTGTGGGCAGTTGCCATCCTTGACCCCTGGCGTGGGCTGGGAGCCCCCCAGATGCCCCAGGGGTCATCCCAGGAATCCGACAGGGAGCAGGGAAGCGGTCCATTCAGTGAGGGAATTCAGGCACACCATGCCCAACAAGAGAAGCCATTGTCAGTGGTGCACGCCCGCAGGAGAGGGACGGGGGTGCGGGGAACACGTGTCACCACCCCGGTGACACCAAGCCCATTGCAGCCCCAGGACCTGGCAATCGTTAACCGCCGGGGCCTCATCAGCAGTCTGCTCACGCGCCCAGGCAGCTGGGGGTGGATGCTGGCACGGTGGGCAGCCTCCACTGGGACCGTATGTTCATCCTGGAGAAACCATCCTCCTTGCCCACCCCCATGCTGAACGGCCCTCCAAGTGGGCTGGGGGTGCTGGGTGGCTGCACTGTGGGGTAGGATTTATTTGCCCACATTCCCGGGATGATTATGGTAATGGCCAGACATCTGTGGGAACAATTCAATGCCCTGTCCGGGGGTGTCAGGGTGCTCAATGTCCTTCTTGTACAAGGACGGTTCCCTCCTCCCTGGAATGGTGGGTTCCTTCCCATGCTATGGGAGCAGGGTCTAGAGGATGCTCAGCTGGAGACTGCATTGCCCTTACTGCCCCTGGGGCACCTTGTCCCCCCAAACACCTTTTTGAGGCTACAGGGCTATGATACTCTTGGGTAAATGTTTCCCAGGAGGGAAGGTTGCAGCTCAACATTGACGACAGCCAAAGGGTGGCACCAGCCTTCAGCCCCCACTCAGAAAGCGACAGCTTAGAAAAAAAAATACTTTTATTCACCCATTTTCTACAGAAGGCACTTAAATAGCTGCAAGTTCAGGAAAGGCACACATCTGCACCCGTTGGCACCAGGGCCCCACCCCTAACACAGCATCCCTCCCCTTGTCCCCGTGTCACTCAGCCCTGAGCCTCCATCACACACCCCGGGTCAGCTCCACAGGGGATGCTGGATGCTGCAGGGGGAGAACATGGCATTCCCCAAAGCCCCATTCCAACTGGACTGGGGGCAGAGGAGGTCCCATATGTCAGCCTTATGACTGTACAGCCCAAAGTCACAATGCTGACATGTCTAGTCCTAGCAGAGATGTCCTGGTCCCTGCAGGATTGTCACAGCTCATCCTTCCCCACCACAACGGCAGCTGGTGATTCCTTCTCTGGCTCTGGCTCCAAACTCCCCTCTTCTTCCATGCCAAAAAGCATCTTCACCAGGTCATCTGCCTGTACACGCTCCTGTGGGCACACCCATGGTGGTGAGCACAGCCACTGCCCCACCCAAAACCCTCTGTGCTGCTGGGAGGGAACCTACCCGCTCACTGTGCTGAGGGTCCCACCCAAAACCCCTCTGTGCTGCTGGGAGGGAACTTACCCACTCACTGTGCCGAGGGTCCCACCCAAAAACCCTCTGTGCTGCTGGGAGGGAACTTACCCGCTCACTGTGCCGAGGGTCCAGGGTGAACCAGAGGGCAATGGCACAGCGCTGGCCCTTGGTGACAGCCTTCACCCCATGGGGGTTCTCTGAGCCAGAGGAGAAGCCCACGGCACGGCCACACTGCGGCTGGACCTCCGCCTGTCAAGGGTGGGAGACCCCAGTCAGGGGTGAGTTGGTTCCCCTCAACCCAAGTTCATCTTTTGCAGTGGCTCAGGGGATGTTCCCAGGGGACAGGGAGTTGGATTTGGTGCTGCACGTGGATCCTCAGAGCTGAGCTACTCACGGTCTGAGTCTTGGCATCCAGCTCGGTGAAGTAGAAAGCTCCTCCTTCGAAGTCCCCATTGAGGTAGAGGATTGCACTAAAGGGAGCAGGGGACAAGTGGAGGTGACAAGCAACCACCACCAGAGCTCCAGCAAGCAGGTGAGTCCAGAGCTCCCCAACACTATGGCAAGAGCCAGAGGTAGGAGAGCCCAGGTTTGGTGTCCTCCCAGCCCAGGTGCCACCAAATCATGGCACCCTTGGGTGGGGAAGCTGCAGCTGAGAGCCACCAGCAGTACCTGTAATCCCGGAAAGTGTAGGCTGGGGGTTCCTTCACACACACCAGTGCCTCTGCATTGAGAATGCAGTTGTCCACATGCACCTCGTGGCTGTTGTCAGTCCGACCTTCTTGCTTCTCTAGGGTAGAACAGGGCATGTCAGGACCCCTCTGTGCAAGAACAGGGTCCATCCCCCAGTATCCTGTCCTTGGAGACGACAAGAAAGTCACATGTGGCCTAAAGCACTTCCACTTGCTGGAGTGTGGATTGTGCAAGGCCATTTGTGTGGCATAGAACACTGTTGACTTGTCCCATGTCATTTCCACGGCCCTCCACACACAGCCTCTCTCAGCACCCACCCCAAAACGCCTCAGAGTGATGAAATCCTGGATGGCATACAGCCAGCTGTCCTCTTAGAGGCAACCAGCAGAGCTGCTGCTCATCTTCCCACACTGGCCTTAGGGACAAGCTTCCTACACCCTCCTGGGAAAAAGAGTGGGTTAGGGAGTAACAAGGAGGTCTCCAAAGAAAGGTCCTAGAGCAGACCAACTCCAGCTGTTAGAGAAGATCCAGACAGGACAAGACTTGCTCCTGTGGGCCACGCTCACCGTCGATGGCCGTGCGGCACACCAGGTGGGAGTAGGAGAAGTGGAGTGGGACCTCCAGGCGGAAGTAGGACTCCATCATGCGCCGCACCTTCTCTGTCACGTTGTAGTACAGGTAGGCACTGTGCAGGGGCACCTTGCCCTCCTGGCCCAGCTGTGGAGGACACACAGGAACAGGGGCTCAGTCCCAGCTGGGCAAGGGCAGTCTGTCCTGCCCATGGTGAGAAACTACCACGGGCATGGTAGTTTCACCTGCCCCGGAACTACCCTCCTGTTGGGAAAGATGGGACAGGAAAAAGCTTACAAATATGATTTGCCATCCTCAGATGTTCTTACACCCTCCCTTGTCCCCACACTGTGTTTCTCCACACAGCCATCCCAACCTTGAGGGCCTTGAGGACAGTCACGCCATAGAAGGTCTCGCTGGGAGTGTGAGGAGAGGTCTTCCCCCGATAGCCATCTCCAGCTGAGGCAGCTGCCTGCAAAACCCCATTGGTGTTACTGGTCTGATGTCTGAGCTGCAGGATGGGACCCCTCAGCATCCTCTACCCATCCCTGCCTGCTCCACCTGCCCTTGCACTCACGTTAGTGAGTCTCTGCAGTGCTCGGCACTCCTCGGCAGAAAGGACTCCATCCACCACCACACGCTGGGAGCCATTCAGGGCCTTGGAGTTCATGGTGACACTGGCTCCTTCGTACACCAGAGGGCCACCTGTGGCACAAACAGGACTGGTGGACGTGGGGATAGATGCCACCAACTCTGGGGTGGCTGGGGGAAGCTGTGGTCCCACCGCTCCTGCTGCCACCCATGTGTGGGGGGACTGTGAGCTGGCAGCAGGGGTCACAAAGGTCCCCATCCCACCTCCCCTCCTGGCCTTCTCCACCTTCTCGGATGAACTTGCTCATGTCAGCAGACTCTTTGGCCTTCTCCTCCACCAGGGTCTCGATCTCCTTCATGAGGTTGCCGATCTCCTCTGAGATGCGCGCTGCTGTCTCCCGCTCCACCCTGGGCATGCAGCAGCCATCAGCACCACCACCCCCCTGTCCCCACATCAGGGCCACTAGGACAAGGGCAGGACAAGTTGTCTCAGGTGCCAGTAACAAAACTGGCACCTAGACTGGAGAGAGTCACCTCAATGCATCCCTCACTCTGAGGTGCTTGGGGTGACCTACACGTGCCCATCATTCCATGAGCTGATGCCCTCCAGTAGCCTCTTCCAGCCCCAACATCAAAACTTCCCCTGGCAAAAGCTCTATGCCATGGCCTTTGGCCCCAAGCCCACAGAGGAAGAAGGGTTTGTCATGTCAGACCCCCACTGGGTGACACAACAGCACTCACTTCTGTTTCTCTCGCAGTCTTTTTGGTATCACCTCTTCAGGTGTCCATGTGTCCTGCAGCCAGAAGAACAACATCAGGAGCTGGACAAGGACGTGGCCAGGACACAGACCCCTCGTTCCATCTGGCCACTGCATCCCCCTGGTCTCACTGCACCCACCGGGTCCACAAAAGGGATGCCAAAGACGTCGTAGCTGAAGAAGAGCAGCTCCTTCTCCATCAGACTCCGCCGGTGATACAGCTGGATCTCCTGTGGCAAGGGGCAGAGGGATGGGGTGAGGTACAGCAGGAGGGTTCTGAAAGACCCTGAGTGTGGGCAGGAAGGTGCAGGTTTACACCATTCCTGTGGTCCTTGCTCCAAACCTGTAGCCTGGTTTCCTGCTCCATCTGGGAGCTGGGAAGGAAGTAGCTTTCCCCACCCTGTCTGAACTTCCCTGTGGACAAGGGGAGTTGTCATCTCCCTGTAGAGATGACAGTTGAGCAGAGGCACATATGTGCTCCTTCTGCAGGAGGCTCTTTAGGAGCAGCTTCCCTTCCCACTCTGTGGGACAGAGACTCCCATCCATGCCTGTCACATCCCAGGTAGGACCTAGCCATCCAGATCTGGCTATTTTGAAGTCAAATCCTCTCCTTTTTCAGCAATTTCACTTCAGTTGTGGAAGACTGCAACAGAGGTGGGCTCAGATGCTCCTAAAAAGATTGTCCACCTGCCTCTCACAGCCCCCTCTCTCAGGAATGGGTCCATGTGTGCCACTCATCCAGCTTCACTGGGCCTAAGACATTTTACCAGTGATATTTTTCAGCTATTTTCCAGCTTGCCTGACCTTAAATCCACCCATTCCTGTCCACCTTCAGTAGCTGGCACAGAGGAGACCCTACAACTTCTGCAAAGGTCCCCAGTGAGGAGAGATGTCCCTGCAATGGTTCATCCCATCTGGCTGCTCACCTCTCGGGGCTGGATGGGTCTGGCCAGGTTTTCCCCCAGGACAGCAGTGTAATAGGCCAAATTTTGGTTCATCACCTCATCGTGTGGGAAGAAGAGCAAATAGGTTTTGGTGCATTCAATGGCTTTTTCATAATTCCCACCTGCAATGAGAAATGGGCTGTTAATGGCATGTCCAAGGACACAGGAGGCAGAACAAACACAGGTATGGAGGAGAGATGAGAGACACAGTCCTTGTGCTCCAAACGGTGTCATGAGTAGGGCAGATCCCCTTGAGCAAGGATAACTGCTGCCACAAAGGCAAAATTCTATCTCTGTGGTGCTCTCCTGTCTCTAGAAACCATCACAACAGAAATCAGGGGTACTTGCATAGCTCAGGTACTTTTCTCACTTGGAAAACACTACAAAGCCTATTTACAGTTAGCCAGACCCAACCATTTACCCCCAAACCTACAGTTTCCAGCCACTGAAGCATCCTACCCCACTTTCATGTGACCTCTCACAGAATCCCACAATCACAGAATGAGTCAGGTTGGAAAGGACCACTGTGGGTCATCTGGTCCAACCTCTCTGCTCAAGCAGGGTCCTCTTAGAGCATATGGGACAGGATTGTGTCCACATTGTCTGGAATATCCCCAGTGAGAGAGATCTGATACCCTCTCTGGACAATCTCTTCAGTGCTCAGTCACTGCACACTTCCTCATGTTCAGGTGGGACTTCTAGGCATCAGTTTCTGCCTCTTGTCCTATTGCTCAGCACCACAGAGCAGAGCCTGACTCCATCCTCCAACACTTCCCAGTGTTATAGACTGATGGGGATGGGGATTTGGGATGTCTGAGTGACCAGTGCTAGACACCCCTTCATCTTCAGTTGGACTGATGAGATTATTTCTGAAGGTCCTTTCCCCACCCAAACCCCTCTGAGGATCCACAATCAGCCCATGCAGAGCTCAGTACCCAGTGCTGACAACCACAGAGGATGGGGTGAGGAGCTGCTTACTGTTGTAGTAGGCAAACTGCAGGTAGTTGAAGTGTGAGGGCAGGAAATCCTCCAGAGGCTTCTCCTGGCCAGGCTGTGAGGCCAGCTCTGTGACACATCCCTGCTTGCAGCTTAGCACCTGCATGGAGTGATCTGGCAGAGAAAAAACCCCATGTCACTGCTCACAGTCACCCACGGGCTAGGGGCAGGACCCTGAGGGCTGTCAAACCTCCTGCTCATACTGGGGTTGTTGCAAGTTTTTTGGTAGTGGAAACCCCTCAGGGATGGGGGTTGTCCACCTCTGAGTTCATCAGTGGTGGGGCTGTGGTGCTCTCTCAGGACACAGCAGCCACCCTCAGCCTCCTGTTACATCCTGGTGACCCTCTACCAGTCCCTTCTCTGTTTTTCCATATTCCTCTGGAATTTGGAGAATTCCTGGGCATCAGCTCTAGTGCTAAGTGCAGGTAAACACCTCCTGCCACTTACTGGCCACACATTCCCTAGTGAAAGCTAGGATGGAGTTTCCACTCCTCAGGGACCCCCCACCCCAGGTCTTTGTGGACCAAATCCCCCAAGAATTGTACTCAGCTTTAGTGACAGGATGCAGAAGGCATGGATCCCACCTGTAATGGCCTGGAAAAGGTCTGCGTTGTACTCCAGGTAGTTGTAACCCTCATAGTCGTAGGGTCCCTCACAGAGAGCACGGCACTCAGCGTCTGCCACAAAATACTCCTGCAGCGCCTTCTCCAGGTGCAGGATGGCAGCAGCTGGCTGCTCCTCCGTGTAAAACCGGACACCCAGCTGGAACTCCCGCTGCGGAGGGATGAGAAACAATGGGGGGGATCTTAATGCTCCGCTCCCCATGACGGATCACCTCATCCCCACCACAATGGCATCTCACGAGCCCTCTGAGCCAGCAGTTGTGGTGTGATTGCCCTGGGTTGTACAGCGAACAGGGGCTGTGGGAGGGGAGGGTCTCACCAGGTGGGGTTTGGCCTCCAGGTCAGTGAAGTCATCCTCGTGGACTCCCACCATGGCCTGGTAGTACTCCAGGTTCTGCTTCATCTCCTGGTGCGCGGGGTTGGCCACGAAGAAGGTGTGAGCGGCGGCCGCCGCCTGCGCTGGCCGGTTCATCTGGGTGGGACGAGGGTGAGACAGCGGGGATCCCATGCGGAGCGGAGGGGACACCCGTCCCCGGGGCATCCCGGCGGAGGGCGGTGACGGGGGCGGCTCCGGCGAGCTCCGACGTGGCACCGGTGGGGGGGGGCGCGAAGGGGGAGGGGGCAAGGCCGGCAACCCCGCTCCGCCGGGGCACACACCGAACCCTCCCGTCCTCCGGGACCACCGGCCGGCTCCCCCGGTCCCACCCGTCCATCCTCCCGCCTGACTCCGGGATCCTCCTTGCATCCCGCCCGTCCCAAATCCTGTCTTAGCGGGACACCCCCTTCCCCTCCCTCTCCCTTCCCTTCCCATTCGCCGCTGCCGATCCCGCCGCCGGTGCCGCACCTTGAAATAGGCGACCTGGAGATAGTTGTAGGGGCTGCGCCGGCCGAACTCCCGGTCCAGCTCCTCGCCCAGGCGGTATCGGGAGGGCGCGGCGGGCCCGCAGTCCCGCAGGCAGGCGGCGCGGCGAAGCAGCGCCCGAAAGAACCACAAGTCCCGGAGCACCGGGTCGGGATGCGACTCGGTCCCTTCCGCCGGCCCCGCCGCTCGGCCGCCCCGCCCCGCGCATGCTCTCCCGGTACCGCCGCGACTCCATGTGTGAGGAGCGCGTTCACGGCACCGGGAGCCGCGGCGGCACCGGCATCCCCCGGTACAACCCCCGGGAGAGACAGAGATAGAGCTGCGTGCACAGCACGGGCACGGCCCAGCCCGTCCGGGTCAGCGGGCCGGGCTCGCTGCGGATGCGGCGCGGAGGGAGCGGAGCAGCGCCCGCCGAGTTCTCCCGGTAAAAGTTCTTCCCGGCGTTTATTGTCTCCGGGAACGGAGCGACGGAACCGCCGCGGTTTGGGGAAAAAACAGGCCGGGATGAGGGAGAGCTACCGGCGAAGTTGGCGGCGGTTCCCGGACGTGTTGAGAGCCCGGAAAGTGCAAAGTCCCGCTGGCCGCGGCTCCGGCCGCCCGTGAGCCCCGAGCCGGTGGCACCGGGAGCGCTCCGGGATCCCCGGGGCTCACCCCCCGGTATCCCCCAAAACTCCTCCGCCCTCCCGGCGTCCCCGGCCCGCCGCCGGCTTTTGTTTGGGAAAGTTGCTGGGGGCTTTCCGCCGGGCTGCTGCTTCCTCTTCCTCCTCTTCCTCCTCCTTCTCCTCCTCCTCCTCCGCCGCCGCCCC
>JBBMKD010000070.1:79574-120773 GCA_037834095.1 Argya squamiceps
AAATCAGCAGGGCTTGGCTGTGCTGATCCATCCAGCCTTGGCCCTTAGGGGTGAAATCAGCAGGGCTTGGCTGTGCTCTTCCATCCAGCCTTGGCCCTTAGGGGTGAAATCAGCAGGGCTTGGCTGTGCTCTTCCATCCAGCCTTGACCCTTAGGGGTGAAATCAGCAGGGCTTGGCTGTGCTGATCCATCCAGCCTTGGCCCTTAGGGGTGAAATCAGCAGGGCTTGGCTGTGCTGATCCATCCAGCCTTGACCCTTAGGGGTGAAATCTGGAGCCAGAGTGGGGATGGATCTGCCAGTCACTGCAGCTGGCCCAGTGCCATTGAGGCCATTACATCATGGTCATTAACTGGTGGAGCTGGAGCAGTGGAGCAGTCAGGTGGTGGAGCTGGGGAGATGAATTCTCCTTTGTTTCCTGCCCCTTCCCTTGCAGGGCACAGCAGGAAGGCCCCAGAGTGCAGCAGCTATGTGCAGAGATGAGGAATAAGCCCAATATATGGTGGCATCAAGCATAGGGGTGAATCTGGGGTGAGATACAGAACCTCTCTGTGGAGAGGTTCTCTGAAGTCCTACTGACAGGGAAGAATTGGGAAAAAACTCTTTGGAAAGCATCTCCTTCCTGTGTGCCAGAGAGATCAAGGCCTCATGACCCATAGGTCAGGTGATGTGTCTTGGGCTGTGGCTGAGAGGCAATAGCATGTTGTCAGTTTATTTGAAGTGTAAAGATGTTAATTTGTTGTGTATTCCAGGTCTTGGATGATGCTAACAGGGATGCTGATCTGAACCACGTGGCCTGCAACCTTGTGAAGAAGCCAGGAAATGTTTACTACATGTACAGGAGGGAGAGTGGGCAGCGATACTTCTCCATCCTGTCCCCTAAGGTGGGTGGTCACAGCCCATGAAGAAGCAGGGAGGGGAAAAAAAGTCATGTTTTTTGGGAACATGGGGAGCTCAGGCAAAAGCACCAGCTTGATGAGGGAATTTGTTGGTCCCTGCTCAGGCTGGTATTTGCCCTTGCTCTGGGATAGTCAGCTGGGGCAGAGCCTCTTATGGAGTTCTCTGGCTCTTGGTGGAGAATGGCAAGAAACCCTTTGGGGCACAGACCTGAATTTTGTATTTTGGTGCCTGCAGTTCTTTGTCTGGAAGTAAAGAGCTGCCAAAGTGCCCTGAGCCTTCCCAGGCTGGTGTGGCTGCCTGGCAGGACTGTCGCTTTGGGTACTTCAGCCCAGTTTGCCTGCAGCTCAGGGGATGATGCTTTTGGAGGTCTCCTCCTTCCAGACTACCTATTTTCTTACATGCAGGGTGAAGGCTTCAGGGCAAAGCTCTGGGCAGGTCAGGGAGGTCTTGTGTTCACCAGCCTGCCTGTGTCAGCAGTGCTGGAGCTCAACCTGGGGCAGCTAAGCCTGTTTTTGGGTTAGGAAATGGGATGGTTGTGTAGCTGGGACTGCTTTGAAGGTGCTGAGGGACAGCACAGCCCAGCTCCAAGGGAAGCTGAGCACTGATGGAATCTCTCTTTTCTCCACCAGGAATGGGGTACCACTCCCCATGAATTTCTTGGTGCCTACAAGCTCCAGCACGACATGTCCTGGACCCCATTTGAGGACATAGAGAGACGAGATGCTGAGATAACTGCCCTGGAGAAGCTGCTGACCAGGCAGGCAGCACTGCCCCTGTGCACAGAGCCCAACTTCCAGGGCCTGACCACGCCACAGAAGTGACCACACAGGACCCCTGAGCAATGTCCCTGAGTGAGGGGACACAGTGCCACAGGCAGGGCAAGGAAAGAGACCAAGGAACAAAAATGCTGATTGTTTTGTGATTTAAGGAGACTTAATTCTGCATTCAGTCTTACTGGATTTTCTAGTAATTTAATAATTTACTTCATTGACCTGTGCCAAGCTGTAGCAAGAGGCAGGTGATACCAGGAGGTGTGAGTTTCCAAGAGTGCTTGGAACAAAAAGCTGAAATGCTTGGGGTGGGTGTGATAATGCTGTAAAATAATATCTCCTATCTGCCTGGCTCTGGTGTACCTCACTGTGAGTGCTTGTGTCAGGTAAGGATCTCAGGGCTGGGTTTTGCCCCTTCTTAAATTCCACATGTTTAGAGAGCTCTGTGGCCTGGGGAGGGTGGTCAAAACCCTGTGCAAAGGGTCTGATGAGTCAAACCACAAACCCTGTGATGAGTCTGCTGGTCTGAATCCCTGAGCTGGGAACATGGGGTGACCTAAAGCTCTCTTCTCTGGAAAGAGCATCCTCAGAAAGTGCCATGCAGGCTTCAGGTGCTCTTCAGATGATGTGTTCCACATCCTCATGCATTCCCCCTTGGATCTGAGTGCATGAGCTGCCAGGCAAAGACAGGACACTCAATGAATTTGTGCCAGAGCAGTGGGGAGAGTAAAATAAATCCACCTTGATCTCACATGTATCACCAAGACAGTCCCTGTTTTCTTCCTGGGGGGCAAAAACACCTTTAGCTTTGCCAGGGAGACTTAGTGGCATGTGGAGCTGTTAGGACACCTCCAGCATCTCTTTTTCCACCTAGGAAAACTAGGGGAAAGTAAAGATCAGAGCTGCTGAGAAGATATCCTCCCTCTGCTCAGCCACACAGGGCTTCTTCAGGAACTTGCCTGCTCTTCTGTGAGGAGCCAAAGTGGGAATTTACTGACAGAAAGGATGTCCAGGTTGGATCCTGGCATGTAACACTGGCTCTGGTCAGATCCTCACATGACTTCCTCCCTTTCCTGATGTGACAAAATGATCTTACATGCTGCTCCAGTGGCCTTGCCACCTCCATGGACAACATGGGAGGGTTGGGGACCACTTGTAGGAGCTGAATTCTGACCCTGGGGTCTGGGCCTGCTGTGGATGGAGTTGGTGACCCTTGGGGACCAGCACTGTCTGTGTTTTGCCACTGCTGGAGTTTATTCCCCCTCTGCAGGACACAGCCTCTCCTCTGGTCTCTGGTGTCCCCCTGTCCTCATCCCCACACACTGGGAGTTGCTGGCAGTGACAGTTTCTCATGGGAAGAGCTGTTTCCTGCTGGTGTTACAGAGGATTGGGAGGTTTGGGGCAGCTTTTTTTTTGCCCTAGATTTTCTTCTCTCAGCTCTGTGCAGTGCAGTAGCTCACTTACATCCCAGCATGGCTGAGCCTCTGTTTGGCAGAAAACTGCTCCTTGGATTCAATATGAGACATTTTTCTCAGTGTCTTTCCTCACTTGGAGCACAAGGGCACATTAACAGCAATTTATTAGTAGTAGTATTAGACCAGGCTATAATTAATTCCTTATCAAGTCACAGGTGCCTAATTTGACAGGGTTTTTCTCTGCTTGTTTTGTCACCTTGGGTCTGATTTTACTGCATGCTATTAAACCTTAACTTGGAAGGGAGAAAGTTAATTACTGCATGAGCTTTGTGTGGTGCTAATTACAGCAACACCAGATCTTCACATGTGTTGATTTATGCTCCTCGGGGATGTGGGGATCCCTGCCCTGGTTTTATCTGTTTTATTTATTATTTTACATTAATATCTGTGCCATGGCACTCACAAGAGGACTGGGGGGTGGTGGTTGGGGACCTTTTGGTGGGGTGTCACTTGTGCCCAGCAGATACCCCTGGCCCTCCATACCCCACAGCTCAGATGTTCTGCAGTTCCTCCAGGCACTGTCAAGTCTTTCTCTTGGATTTGCCCCCAAAAAGCAAAGCCACCATGGCTTTGTGTGAAAACAGAAAGGTCTCAAGGGACAGGACATGGGGGTGATGAGCTCGTGGTCGTGCTCAGTGTTTTTGGCACTGTGGGAAGTGGGGAATGAGGCTCCTGCAGGGAGGGGTTGATGGAAAGGGGGAACCATTCCCCCAAAATTGCTGATGCACTGTTGGGATCTAATTAAAGCCAAAGAATTGAGGCATCATCAGAAATACTGGAAGGTGCTTCAGAGCCAAAGCAACCCATAATCTGGAACACAGACAAGGATGAAGCTGGTGGCAGGAGGCTGAGGTGGAGCCTCCTGGGATGCTGGCAGTGGGGATGAGTTTCTGGAGAAATGAGGAGATGGTGCCCTGAGGGAGACTCCAGGGTCTCTCCAGGTTTGTGATCTCATCCCTCAGCTCAGCCTCCACCCAGCTGGTGCCTTTGTGCCTGACAGGGCAGGGATTTCACCCACAATCAGCTGGAAGAGACAGTGAGACACTGGCATCCATTAATGATCTCATCTTGAAGTCTTTTGAACATACTCCTCTTCCTTTGCTCAGGGCAGCAGTGAGCATATTCAGAAGGCAAGGGCTCTTTCCAAAATCCCCAGGGATGGCCAATATTTGCAGAAGAAGGCACAGATGTGCTTCTGACACCATTACATTGGGCAGAGTGGGTTTTGTTCCCTCTTTGGCCATGCAGATGGAGCAGGGCTCATTCAGGAGACCCAACACAAACATGCTCTGAGGGTTTGACCCATTCCAGGCGCTCCCCAGAGCCAGTGTCTGGTGACTCGAGGCTGCTGGCACTGCTGCTTGCAGCTCTTTCCAGCTTCTAAAATTTGAATTACTCTGGAGTTTTCTCAGGCCAGATTTTTGCTTTGCTTCTCCAAGTGGCTGTGCTTGGAGATGAAGGATGGGTTAAAAGGATTTAACCCACATAAGTCCCCACTGCTCTGGGGTGTCCCAGCAGGAGGAACTGTGGGTCTTTGGCCCTTCTTATTTCAGGTCCAGGTTGTTAGAAATACATATTATATAATTGGCTTTTTGCAAATATTAAAATGAACACTATATGTATAATGTTAAAATAACTTTGCTTTTATTTTTGTTATTAAGAAAAACTTAGACATGGTAGTAGTGGTAGTTGATATAGTTATGAGTAAACTATCTGTTTAGTCAAGATAACACCCAGTGAACATATAATGAGGACTCTACTATTGATATGCCAACTATCAGCATCTGTCATCTAAAAATACTACAGAGCAAGGCCCAAACTAGAGGTAATAATAAAACCACAGCCAAAAACCACACATGCTCTAAAAAAACAGACCCAAGGAGGGGCCATGCTAAACAGTTCCTAAAAAGATATGAATATGCATAATAGTCTATAAATATGCATCAAGCTAATGTAATAGGAAAAGTATTTAAAGAATACCTCAAAAATGACAGGTGTACCCTTGGCTAAATGCCAACACCCAGGCATTTTAACCATTTGCTTTATTTCTATCTCCTATTATCTTTTTATTAAACTTTTAAAATTTTACCAAAAATACAAACAAACAAACAAACACTTGTTTTTCACAAGGTCCAGGGAGGAAAAAAATCACAAGCAATCAAACAATTAATCAAACAAGCAAACTGATTTATTAAGAATATGGATATTGATCTAATACCGATATCCAACTATAACAGACAAAGACTCTCTAACAGATTAAAGTTAGAAAGTGTATGTTTATTACATACATTACATGTGGGGATAGCTCCCAAATACACACGATTTACAGATGATTACAGGGTCTTTTTATCTACAGGAGTATTGAATACCCAAAACACAAATGTATATTCATAACTCTGGTACATCCCATTCCCTGCTCTGTATGGTAATTAGTCAAAAAGCCATTAAGCATGCAGCTTTCGTTACAGCGTGATGCCACCGTAGCATCGAGAGTTGGTGTTGACGTGTGATATTCTCCTTAGAAATCTCATAAAAATGTGTATACTGCAGCGGCATAACAGCTGTCCGTGTTCTAAAGGTCTGTTCTAGTGATCTGGACTTCAGTGGTGTGTCTGTAAGTAGGAAGAACTTGCAGCTGGTGACAGCAGGAGAGTTGCAGAGGCAGGTAGCTGTGAACACAACAGCCAGCACTGGAAACCTGTGCTTAGCAAGGAAGGCTCAGGATTCCCGGTGTCCTTTCTAGAGTTCCCCTCCTGACAGCAGCATGAGGAAGACAAGCTCTGCCAGGAGGCCATGTTAGATGGCAACAGGCTGATCAGAAGTGGCTCGGTCTGGCCATCTGTGATTGTCTTTGTCTCCTGTTTATCTGTGCTTCTCTCCCAGGGAAGGAAGTCTGAGCTGCTCAAAGTGTTGAGTTGCAGTGCCCCTAACACTTTTTGGAAGGGGCATTTAAAACCTGGCTCAAGCTCTTTGTTTTGCTGGTTGACATAATTCAGTAAAGCATTGCAGCTTCTCTTTTTTGGTAAGCAAGTTATATTCAGCTGGCTGCATGTGGGGAAGCTGTTATAAACTTCCCTTCTGTTGTAAACTTCTGCTTTGTAAACTCTTGCTGTCAGTGTAAGGTTCTCAGGAGGATGGTAGAGGCAAGTAATGCATGTAGGTTAGACATACATGTGAGGTTTGGATCAGAATATTGCTGACTGTAAAAATGGTTTGGTGTTTAAACTCTCCTCCTTTATGCTTCAGTAACAACAAAAAAGAGATCTTTAAGTCTTGGCAAGGAATAGAAAATTACTGTGGTGCAAGATAAAACATGTTTTCACTTTGGTAACATATCCTAGGCAGAAATTTTAATCCCTAGATTTGCATACTTTGAACTTGGTTATTCATGACCTGCAACTGATGCTGTGAATTCATCAAGTGCTGCTTTAGGGTTGTTTGTTTGCCTGAAACTGATGGCCGGGCTCGGGAGTTCATGGTGTTTTTACTGTTTACATAGAAAAGCTCTGGAAGCTCTTGAGTGTGAAGTACCTTAAGGGGAAACTGTAGTTCTGCTAAAAAACGGCAGAAAACAGAAATGGAGCCCCTGTGAAACTCCCAGGGATTTCTGTCACAAGTGTGCAGTGAGCTTTCCTTGCTGCAAACTGTGTGTGAGGCTGAGGGAAAGGGCAGTGTGAAACTGGCCACTGATCTTGGTGTAAAGTTTCCTTTTGGTTAAAATGTAGCTTTAGTACTAAAATAAATGTCCCAGTCGTCTGAGCATGGATAGATAGCTGGACCTTTCAATGAAAGCCTTTTCAGCAGCTCTGCTGTTGGGGTCCAGCTCTGGAAGGTTTGGAGAGTAAACAAACACACAGCCCTGCAGCTGAGGTGTGTGTGACACATTGCAGGGGGGGTGTGATCTGCTCCATGCCCATCTCAGTGCTCACAGCTTTTACAAGTTGTCTGTGGGTTGTGTTTTCTCCTGCCCCTTCCCCTGCCTGCCCTCTGTGGTCAGCTGAGCTTTCCTGCTGTCCTCTGACTGCATCATGGATTTGTGATGTGAGTTTGTAGAGCAGGAGACAGTTAGGAGGGATTGTAGGGGGTGTAATTATCCTTGCCCTTTAGGAAAAGATGATTTCCTGAGGAAAGAATGACGTCTTTGTCATTTTAGAAGATGAAGGGGTTGTCAAATCAAATGGAAGTGAATTTGTTTTCTGGAGCTTCAGGTACCAAGAATCTCTCTTTAACCACTTAGTTTTCTTCCTTGGCTCCTTTCACTCTCTTATATTAAATGTAGGTAAAAGCCCCTTGTTTTCAGTAGTCAATATATGACAAATAAAACAACTTATTGACCAGATAAGCCTTTATGTAAAGACTTAAATTTAAAATATCTTTACATTTCTGCAGCTTGTCACCATTTAATTAGCTGGCTTCACTTTACACTTCATTATGGTTTTACACTGTACAAGCTAAGGGTACATCCATCAGGAAGGATTTTCATTAGGAATGGTAGGGAAAGGAAGCCCTTTCTCCAGAGTTTCTGCAAGGGCTGGAGCCTGGCACTGAAGTTCTCCCTCCCTGAGGGTGTGTGGCCCCCCAGCACAGCTCCCCCCTGCAGCCCAGGGGGTGTGTCAGTACCTGAGGCCAGTGACAGCAGTGCCATCGAGGCAGGGAATTCCCAGCTTCTGCCAGGGGATCCTTTGGGTTGTTTTTGAGAGGTTGAACTGGGTTTGTTTACTTGGCCCTGCAGAAAACTGCAAACAGAGCAAGAAGCAAAGTTTGTGTCATTATCTTTGTAATCTTCCCGTGGAGCTTCAGAGAATGACTCTGACCCAAAGAGATAGAAAACTTCAAAATACTAATAAGTGGCCTATTTTCAGTAGAGCAGCTGTTCTTTCCTTGAGATGTGTTGATTTTTCTTCTAAACAAGTGATATTTTATAAAAAGAAGACAAAGAATTTGTTTTCAAAAGCTTTTAAAAGCTGTTTTTCTGTTTTAAACTCTTGTGCTGCCAATCCACCCCGTTTGGAGTGTTGTGGCATGATTCCTACCAGGAGAGTTGGTCCATGCACTGTTTTCTTGTCTCATGGAATGTAGAACCTTTTTAAATAAAGTAACATGGGGGCTTCCTTGGGGGCTTTGTCTGGAGAGGGTGTGCAGGTCGTGGGTCATTTTTTGCCAAGTTGTCCATTCCTGTGATCAGATTGTGTGGGATCAGTGTGTGTTTTCCAGCACAGATCTGACAAACTGTGGCAGGTGAAGGTTTTTACCAAGCTGAGGTGGTGTTAGAGCAAGCCTTAGGCTGCTGTGGGTTGGGTACAGACCCTGGGAGAGCTGCCTGGGATTGCTGAGGCTGCCAGAATTGTCTTGCTTTGGAGCAAGCTGGTTTGAATTGCTCAGCTCTCTCAAGTTGAAGGATGCTGTGCTGTGTTTCTGGCCAATGATGAGTGTTGTGTTTGGGGAAATCATGACAAAAATGCTCCTGCAGCTTTGGATACAAGTCAGGAAGGCCTCTGCCACTGCATGAGTGTGTGCCCCACACAGAGTGGCTGGGGAGCAGCTCAGTGCAGAAGGGCTTGGATCTGGCAGCACCAGTGTGTCTGAGCAGTTACCTTGAGTTCAGTGGTTCTTCAGGGTTTGGTGCATGAGTTTCTGAGTCTGCCATGCCCTGGAGTGCTGTTCCTTCTTTGTGAGCCTCTTGTTCATCTGCCATGGCTGAGTGACTGCCAGCTGCCCAGCAGGCTCCTGGTCCTGAGAAGAGGGCTGCTCATCTTGGCCAGGCAAAGTGGGGTGGTTCCAGCTGCTCTGCTTCATTCTGGTGGGGTGAATGAAGGGCAGCTCCCCTGCTGCTGTCGTTGGTGAGCCTTCCAGCTGCTTTATTTTCACAGCAATCCAGGGTAGCTCAGTTGCTTTTGCAGTGTTTTTTTTTTAACCAAGCTTTATCTTTGGAGTCTTCAAACAGCTTGTTGGTGCACAGCCTGAGCTGTTACCCCTGAACTTCTTCCCAGGAACTCTCTGGTTGTGGGGATGGAGCAGCAGCTGCCCTGTACTCTGAACATAACAGGAGTGAGCAGGATCTGCTGCAGGGTGCTTCTCATGGAGGAAAATCCAGGGTTGTGTCTGATCTGTTAGTGACAGTTCACCCCAAAACAATGCCTAAAGCAGGGTATCCTTTCCAAGATCCTGAACTGATGGAGTATGAGATTGTGTCTCAATTCCTCCCTTGTGCTTTTGCAGGTTTTAGCTTGGAATTCATGATTTGCCTTGCTCCAGAGGAGTGGAACTCCAGTGCTGTGCTGGTTTGTAGTTCAGCAGCCCGTTTAAGCCTCACCTAAGAAACTAAGGACCCAGACCTTAGGCTTGACTTAGAACCTCTGGGAACAAATGTATTTGTGTTCAGAGCTTAAGTGTCTGCAGCAGTTTGAGCTGTGGGCAGGATGAGCAGTTGAGCTTGGGCACCAGCTGGTTTAGAACCTGATATATTCTTTTATGTGTCATTTACACCTTGCTAGCATAGAAGTGGCAGTTGTGTTTAGTTCTGGGCTGAGATCTTCATGAAGAAGATGATTGCTGGCAAGCTGGAAGGTGGGCTTTGGGCTGGAGGGTTTTCAGAGTGTCTGTAGATGGTTGCTGCTCATGTGCAGAGAATTCTGGCTGTGGTGATAGCACTCCTACCAACAGTTTTGCCTTCTGTGCCAGTTAGTTTTTCTGGAGTTTAGCTCTTATTCAGAGAGTGGCTTCTGTTTGTGTTTTGCATCACGGGCTGGTGACTGTACCAAGAAGTCCAAGGTTTCTCCCTTTGCAGTTGGCAGCTGAGCTCTTGTGCTCCCTTTGTTAGTGGCTTGGGATCTCTGCAGAGAAACTGTGTGTTGTGCAGGGTGACCTTTGTCATGCAGTGTTTGCAGTCCAGGCGTGGAGAGCCTCCTCCATGTGATGCTGCCAGGTGGCTCTGGTGAGGCAAATCAGGCTGCTGGGGTTGTAGCAACCAGGTACCTGTCTGCCCTGTGACTGGAGAGATTTGTCACTTTGAAAAGTGAAAGTGTTCGTTTGTAGCAGGGCTGGAAGAGGTGGCTGAGGGCAAGGAGCTTGGAATGGATTGGATTAATTTGGGAAGAAATTATCAAGTGCAAAGGAAGACTTTATTTAGAACTGTGTGGTTTTATAGGATATGAAATTCAAGTACCATAGAAGGGCAAAAATAGTTACCAGAGATCATGAGTAAAATCCTGTGGATATTGTTCCTTTCAGTGTGGAGCCCTGAGTGCTTTGAGTTGGATGAATAAACTGTTAACTGTAAAACGACATTGGATGGGGGAAAAAAATAATCTTAGTTTTCAGAAATGGCTGTTTGTTGTCTGGGAATGTAGAGCAGGTGCCCAAACAGCATCTGGAAGCTGTGATGGACTAGTTAAGGTAAAACTCATAAGCTGATGGAGAGCAGCACAGATTGGTTCTTGGTGGGCAGAGCCCTGCAGGGAGGCAGGTCCTGGCAGTGAAATGGCAGCAGTTTCAGCCCTGCCTGACAGAGGAAGTGCTGCTGCTGCAGAGGCAGGAAGGAAGTTCAGGACGTGCAGGCAGATCTGGCAGCACAGTTTCCTCTGCCTGGGACAGTGTAAACATTTTAACCTGAAAACAAACCTCAGTAGCTTAACAGGTAGAGGAATTTTAACAAGCTTGAAAGGTTTGTGGTTTCTCCTTCAGATTGCACGTAGAGCAAGAGTGAAGGTGAGATTGTGCAGATTCTTAACTCTGAGTGTCACAGGGAACACTGGCTGTGTACAAAACCCCACAGAATTTCACTCAATTCTCCTGTTAGTGCACACAGGTACTGGAACTGATGGCAGCTACTCTTATTTACAGAGAGTTTGTGAAAACAAAGTGCTCCCACAGTGCTGCCATGTTTCATGTGCTTGCCTTGCCTTTAGGAGGGGAGAGTCAGATTTACACAGGAGGTGCAGATGTGTTTGGGATTTGGGATGTGTTTGGGATGGTGCAGCTTGTGCTCAGTCCATGGAACCTGCCACAGGTACTGTGGGTTTCTGCAGCCTCCTGTGCTCAGGCAGTGTCTGGGTGCCTGGACAGGCCTGTGTGACCAAAGTGCCTCACTGCAGAGTTTCCTTTGCACCAGGGAGGATTACTGAGCTCCACAGTGTCCCACTGGAGACTTCAGCTCCTTGTTTGTTGTATCCCACATCTCTGTTAACACTTCTGGAATTAATCCCAAATGCAGATCAGCTGTCTTCCACAAAAGTGTAATTGAGCTTTAAAGCAAATTCTCTGTAATGGGCCTATGAATTTGACAGAGTTTACTTGGCTGTGTAATCCACAGTTTCCAGATCTCTAGGACACTGTTGAGTTCTCTGAAATCCTCCAGTTGTGATCACATGTTAAGCAGGTTAAAACTCAGCAAATACTGCAGGTATCATTAGTTAGCATGTACTTTACTGAACTGCTGAAGGTTTTGGTTACCCTGTAGAGAGCCTTGAGAGGTGAAATCAGTGCAATGCTTTTTTTTTTTTTTTTGTAATTTTTATTTATGTTTTTAAGAATTCTTCAGAACTTCTTGAGGAGAACCAAGTCTTACTGACCTGCATTGCATTCCCAGTCTTTATCAGCTCTCCTGTCTGGGCTTGGCTCACAATTACACAGCTCAAAATCCACTCACTGCACTCAGCCTGGGATGACTTCAGTGCTTTCCACTCTGGTTCAATTCCCTCAGATATTTAAAACTGCTTGGAGTGCTCTCTCTGCTGGGTGTTGTACATACAGAACTTCCTTTTATTCGGGGGTGACTTCTGGGGGGAAACAAGGCCAAAGCCTCTGTAACTTCTTTGTTTCTATTTCCCTTGTTGTTGCACTCTGGGGATGAGTTATTCTGTGGTTAATCTGCAATTGGATTAAATTACTTTTATAGCACAAGTCAGTGATGTGTCCTTAAAGTTATTGTGTCCTATGTATGTGTCCTTAAAGTTATTCCTGTGGAAGAGGAGGTCCCAGCATAGTGAATCTGAGCTCCTTAGAATTGAGCTTGTTTTCAGCTGTGATCTGTGGACTTGTTAGAAGTGCAAAACATGAAGTAGCTCAACCAGCTAATCTAGAAAGACTAATCCAAGGAAAATAATGTATTCAACAATTCCACTTTGCCACTGCTGAGACTTTGGAGACCTATGCTGAACACTCTTGATCTGTTTAAAACTTACACCATCTTATTTCAGTATTTAAACATAGTTATACATACATGAAAAAAAAGTGGGGGGGATCTCTTTACCTAAGAGATGTGCTCACATTTATTTTGTTCCTTTTAATGTGTCATCTTGAAGTGTCTAATTGTGGCAGGGGAAACCACATTGAGCAACCTGTGTGAGATCAGTGGTACTTGATTGTTTCACAGAGAACTTCTGGTGGTCCGGTTCAGTTCTTTTGGTGTTTGTGTTGTAGAAAGGAGGAAAAACAAACAAAACAAAAAAAGAAAGAAAACAACCCTGCCTGGGCTTTTCCAGACCCCTTGTGCCATTCACATTCTGCTTTAGGCTCCTGAGCAAGGCTTTGGGTTCTTTGCTCTCTGTTTTGTTCCCACTGCCAGAAAACAGAAAGGATCAGGTCAGCTGGTGGGAAAAGGTAGTGCCTGCTGCTTCACCCAGTGCAGGGTGTGGGTGTGTGTGTGAGTGTCTGGTCTGCACCACAGCAATAATTCACTTCAGGAGGCAATTGGAGGTGCAGAGGGAATGAGCAGGGCTCTTGTAGACACTCTTGATGTGCAGTGCTGGTTTTCTCTGTATGACAAACTGTGGACAGGGCTGAGAGCTCAGTGCCAGGGTGGAGCTGTGGTGAGCTCTGTGTGTGCAGCCCCAGTCTCTGCCCTGAGCCCTTGGCAGAGAACAGCAGCTTCTCTCCCAGTGCCAGCCTGGGGACTTGGCTGTGCCCAAGGACAGGGAGGAAATGAGGGCTTGCAGCACACTCTGTCACCAGAGACACTTTCTAGTACTGTGGCTTAGTTCTCTCTGAAGTAATGAACTTTAAAGAGTAATACTGAACCCGTGGTTTTTCTTTTTACAAAGGTGTGTGTGAGTTTTTCTCAATATACAGAATTTGTGTTTATAGAGAGAGTCATGGATTGGTCTGTTGCAGTGAGCACAGGGCTTTTCCAGAATTCAGAATTTCCAGGATTCCTGGCTTCAGAGCCAGGATTTTATCTCTAGTGTGTTTTCTGGGCTCTGGACAGGTAGCCTGAAGCAGATGTAACCTGCAAATTACAGATAAACAAGGAAATGCAAATAATTGGGGAAGCAGGTAGAGGAGGGAGGGAGGATTACAGACAGTTGGAGGAGTTCTGGTCTGCCCAGGGCAGAGCTGGGTGGAAAGAGTTCTTCTCTAAAGGGTTGGCTTTAGGTGCTGTTATGTGAGAGGGATGTTGTTCCACTTGTGCCAGCCCAGGGACAGCTGGAGCAGGGGTTCCAGGGACTGCCTGGGCACAGTAACAAATTCGAGTGGAAATTGGAAAAACATCTGAGAAGTGGCTGGGAAACCCAGCGTGGAGATCTGTTTTGTGCTTCATTTACTAACTCTGAGAGGAATTCCTGGAGGCAGCAGCTTGCCTGCACCAAGCAGTGGGCAGAGCTGGGTGCTTTGGGCTTTGCAGATGGTGGAATTGTCCTGCCCATGTGAGTGGGGCATTACTGGAATGCCCTTGGGTGCCTTTGCTCTGCCTCAGTTTTGGCATGTTTCCCTTCTGAAATCACCTTCATGAGTGGCTCATCCCTTTGCACCTTTGCTCTGAGCATGAAGACTCTCAGCCTGGGCCTGAGCTGTGCTGTTGCACTGTCTGCTCTCTGTCTGGTTGTGTTTTTGTTGTTCTGAGCTGGGACTTTGGGCTCAATCAGTGCCCACAGCACAGCAAGGCAGAGCTGTGGCAGCACTTTGCAACTGAGGCAATATTGAATAATAGTACTTGGATATGAACAGTCAAACTGGCCTGAACACAGAAGATGTCTTTTGAAATGTAAATAGTTGCTTTGTCCTTCTGAGTAAGAATGTGTTTGCTTGGGGGCCAAATTGCAGAGCTTTTTGTTGTATTAATGAAGGGGCTGTTGGTAGGTGTGCACAGTGCAGCCTGCTGGATGTCTGCTGGGCAACTCAGAGCTGCAGAAATCATTTGATACTGAAATGGGGCACCAAGCAGAGGACTGGTGGCAACACCTGATGCTTACACACATCACTCATTGTCTCTGTGCTTGCTGACAGAAGATTTATAGCTGAGGATGGCAGTGAGTGCCTGGTGTGCCAGGGCTGCCTGATGGATTGCTCTGGGAATCTTTGCTGTCGTTTCCTAAAACTGCTTGTGGGTTTGTCTGGGTCTTGTGGGAATGGTGGTGACTAGTATTCCCCTACAAGTACTGCTCTTAGGAACTTCTGAGGATGTTTATTATGAAGGTAGCTGTCTTTCTTGAAATCTTAGAGCATCCCTGCAGTATTTGAGGAAGAGCTGGGGGTGGTGTGTTTCTTTTGAGTCCCTTGCAGTTTCCTTTCCTTGCAGGCATGATGGTGTGATATGCAGCATTGAATCATGTTGCTGGCTGTGACTAAAGCCTCAAAAATCTGGATTTGCACTGTACTTTATTTACATTACTGTAAGAAATGAAATCCCCAGGAAGTGACCAAATGCATAGTTCACGAGGGATGATTTGGATTTTTAATGCAGTTCCCAGACCTGAGAGCTGTGGCAGCAGCATCCTTGCTTGGCTAAAGCTTTGCCATTCCTGTGATGGCAAATTTGCTGCTTGCAAACACCCCCTGCCCCCCCTCAGGGCTTCACAAAGACTGCAGCAAGTCTCTCTTGCTGTAAATGAAAGTATTTTGGGTGATGTTATGCTGACAGTCAGTGAGAGCTTAGCCACTAATTTCCTGGGGTCAGGATTTCACACATCTGTGTGAAGGTGTGACCAGAGGCCTGGTACACCTCTAATTAAAGTAATACACAAATTAGGGACAACTGTGAACCTTGGAGATAGCCAGCAAGTGTTTGGAGGAGATCTTGGTGATGCATACTGGTTTGGTTCAAGTGCTAAAGGTTTTGCTTTGAGACAGTGTTGGAGTAGCTGGGTGCATTTGGATCTTGTGATATCTGAAGAGTAATTCCCTTGGGATCTGAATGTTCTGCTGGGCTCTCAGTGCTGTCAACACTTCACAGTGGGGGTAAAAGTGTCTATTAACCAGCAAATCCTAAAACGCTGCTTGGGTCTTAAAAAAGGCAAGAAAAAAAAAATAATCATGTTTATTTTTGTCTGTACCTGTTCATTTTTACTCCATGAACACTGCTGTGTGTCTCACGCTGAGCTGCTGTCCAGAGGGAGCTCTCTGTGTTCCTGAGCAGCTCTCAGGGCCAGAGCTCACACTCCCAGCTGTCAGTGCCTCTGAGGCTGGCTGCTCCCATGCATAAAAAATCGAGGCTGGAAAAGCCCAAAGATGTTTTTTCCCACCTCTGGATAACTAGGCAAAAAATTCTTTCCCTTATGAATGTGGGCAGCTTTGTGTGTGTGGTGGAAGGAAAGGATCTACCAGCTCATTTAGGGATGTCATGTTTTCATATATCACACGTGCTGTTAGTTTGGGCTCCAGGCAAAGGTGGTGTGCATGGCTATCTAGTGCATATGGCAAACATCTAAATATGTGTATCTCTTTTTTTTTGTCTCCTAGGTTCTCTTGGAGCTGATACTCTGTAGATTTCAGCTATGCAGACGATCAAGTGTGTAGTAGTGGGTGATGGTGCTGTTGGTAAAACCTGTCTGTTAATTTCTTACACAACAAACAAATTCCCCTCGGAGTACGTCCCAACGGTGAGTGTGGGGGTGCCAGTTGTCCTTGGGGCATGGTGGGCTGGGGAAGCCCCTTCTGAGCTGACCTTGCTGGCATGCATGCCCTAGTCTGTGTCCTGACAGACTCCTTTCCTCCTGGAGACTGAGTGATACAGCCTGGAAGTGTGACAGTCAGTCTGGTACCTGCTGCTGCCTTCCCTGTCACTGCAGTGCTGGTCACTTCACCTGTGTCTGCTCAGTTCTTGTACTTCACTGCAGTGCAGAATGTGCATTTTCTTAGTGGATGGATTCTCTGAGTGAGATAAGCAGTGCAAACAGCTGCAGACCAGTGGAGAGCAAGCAGTAGGAGCTTATTTTCCACAATAAAATGTGGAAAATGAGTCCTCCCTGCTCACTTCCATGAGAAGCCTTTGGGGTGGCTGCTGACCTCTTTCCTGTTGGGGTTTGCTTCAGCTGTGAGAGCTGCTCAGGCTGCAGGTCTGTGAGGAAACAGAACTTCCCCATCATCATGCAGAGATCCTGACTGGCCCCAAGTGACCAGGCAGCAGCTTGCAGGGACAGGTGGTGGGTTTTGGGTTTTTTTTTGCAGTGGGGGGAAGGATCTTTTGCCAAAGGTGGTTTCTTCAGTACTGTCTGTTGTGGTTCTGAAGACAACGTGGTTATTGGAATGAGGGATGCTGACCTCACACAGTGCTCTGCTGAGTGGGTGGGTGTTGGAGGAGAGATTTTGGGTAGAGCCTTGTGCTCAGTTGTACTGTAAACCACTTGGTGGGTGAAACACTGGGTAGTGCTGGTTTTAATCTGTGCAAGGTCCTGGAGGGCAGCACTGTTGTGCCAGGTGCTGTTCCAGAGGCAATAGAACTTGGTATCTGGAGCCACACTCTCCTTTTAGATGGAATTTGACACTGATTTTTACCAGATACTGCTTCCATCAAGGATGGAGGATAAATCAGTCTTGAAAGGATGGACTCTATAAGAAAGTTCCCTAGATATTCAGAAATGTGGACTCAGAGGATTTGGGTCCTGTGAGGTGCAGCCCCATCACTGTGTGCCCTTGAGGGGCAGGGCTGACATTATCCATCCTGTCCTTGTGGGGATGTGTCTGCTGTGTCTCACTAAAGCTGAAGTTTGGCATTTCTGTGGCAGCATGGGAAACCTCCTTGCAGTAACAGACACTGTTGTGGGTGTTTTGCTCAGTGGTTTTTATCATGTGTTACTCAGTGGTGTACCTCATATGCCTTTGCTTTAGTGTGTCCTGGAAACAGCTGGAGTGCCCCTGTTCCATGTGGGATTGTCTGTTAATGGTATTAGTGGTAATAGCACTGTAACCTGCTGGTTCTGTTTCCTGTAGAGGTTCTCTTGTTCAAATCAGAGGTCCTCTGGCAAGGTGAGTAGGATGATGGTTTGAGAAGTGGCTAATTCATGTCTCCTTTACATGTGTGTCTCTTTTCTTGGCAGGTTTTTGATAACTATGCTGTAACAGTGATGATTGGAGGAGAGCCTTACACCCTTGGCCTCTTTGATACTGCAGGTGAGACACCTGTGTCATTGTACTTGACCAAGGTTTACCTGAGGTGATGGTCAACATGAAGACATACAATTGGGGTTTTTTGGTTGAGATTTTTTTTTAATAGAAGGGGGAAATCTCTCTTCATTCTGTCAAGACAGAATGACTTGTATTAGAACCTCTTAAATGTGTGTACATCTCTGCATTCTCATTGTGGATGAAGTCAGGGTGTGGATTTCATAAGCTCTCTCACTGAGTGCTTTTAAGAATTAAAAATCTGCTGGTCTCTTGTTTAAGCTGCATCTCAGTTTTAGGCTGGAGAGGTGTGCAGTGGTGAAACAGCCAAACATTGCTTTGTGTGTGTGAAAAGTTACCAAGAAAGGGGGGTAGAAACTGTTTCAGCTGCTGGATACCCAGTCCCTACTGCCTAATAATACTGAAGTGATGTGGCAGCAACTGGTACTGTAGACTCTTCAGAAGAGCCCTTCTGGATAGCTTAGTTCATAAACTTTGATCTAAAAATGTCTGATATAATTTAATCTGCCTGTTTCCAGCTATGTTCTTAGGTGCATCATTAGTGTCTAATTTGATGATGACAGTCTTGGGTTTCTAGTATAATCCTGTAGCTGTTAAAGAAGCTTTCCTGTTTGGCCATCCAGCCACGTTTCACCCCCTGAGCTGGGACTGCAGCCTGTTGTAGCAGCAGCTCCAGTGACCCAGTGGGGCCTCTCTTGGTTCTCAGTGTGCACCACACTTCACAGTCAGACAGAATCTCCCTCCTGCCTCAGCCCCAGGGTTCCCATGGGTGCCTCAGGCATCCAGATCCTTCAAATTTAATTGTGATCTAAAACCAAAATAACAGTTTGAGCTAGTGCTTCTAGGAAGAGACCCTGAACAAAGCAAACCATGAGCTTTTATATCCCTCACAGCGTGTTTGAGAGTCTGGGGGTTCCAGCTGAGTCCTTGTCTCCTGCTGTATCTCTGGGTGTCCATGAGCTGGCTGTGCCACAGGCCTCCAGGCCCTTTGTTGTGCAGAGGGTCAGTGCCAGCTCCCCTGGGGCTTGTGGACACACAGAGCTCACCCTGCAGCTGCAGCAGGGCTTCACTTAGCTCTTCTCCATGTTCTCCTCCCAGGTGTGATTTGTGTTCCCATTATTGTCAGTTCCCGAGTTCATGGATGAGGAGTTGGGTGGAAAAGAGAAACTCCTTCCTGACACATGTTGTGTGCTCTGCTGTAGGGATCTTGGTGGTCCTACAGCAGCTGTAGCAGCATTGCACAGTCCCTGTGTGGGGAGTTGTGCTGGGTCCTTCTCTGCCTGTGTCTGGCTCAGGGTTCAGACCTCTGAGGAGTGCTGTGTGTGTAGTTACACACATTCACCTTTTACCCACATGAGCAGTGATCCAGCTGGTAATTTTGAGAAGTTACCAAATGACAGTAATGCATGTAGGTGACTCTGTGCACTTGTGGATGTAAAAGCTTTCTTTGCAGAGCTGGACTGCTGAGGGGAAGGTATTTGTTCTTAATGGTTACCTGCTTTTTCTAATAGCAGCCAGCACAGGTGATGAAATTTAGCAATGGATGAAACCCTATTGCTAGTTCTCAGATTAAAATCCAAGTCTTTGTTTTGAGCTTGTTACTTGGAAGACAGACTTTGAGAGTAGTCTGTTAATTGCAACAAGATATTTTAGATTTAGATTAGATGCTAGGAAGAAATTCTTCCCTGTGAGGATGGGGAGGCCCTGGCACAGGGTGCCCAGAGAAGCTGTGGCTGCCCCTGGATCCCTGGAAGTGTCCAAGGCCAGGTTGGCCGGGGTTTGGAGCAACCAGGTCTAGTGGAAGGTGTCCCTGCCCGTGGCAGGGGGCTGCAATGAGATGAGCTTCAAGGTTCTTTCCTCCCCAAACCATTCTGAGACTGTGATTCTGGCCAGTGCTTACTCCTCCGTGTCCAGGCAAGCACAGTAGACAAAATGAGCTGTCTAGATTTCCATCTTCAAACTGTAGGTCTTCTCCCCTGAGGTGTCCCAGCTGTTGTGTCAGCTCCTTCAAGATCTTGCAGGTCTTTGTCCTGTAATGAATGAGACAGCATTAGTTGGAATCTGAGACATTTGAAACAAGTGTTTTGGATTTGGTTGCCAGTAAGTGCAGCAGCTTCAGTGCCAGATTGGCTTTCTGAAAGCAGTGCTGTTGGAATGGGCAGGAGGAGGTTTAGGAATGAGACTGGACAGAGTCAGGCTGGTGGATCAGTGCTGATGGCACCTTGCAGGGACTGCCCATGGGGGCTCAAAGGGGGAAGAGGCTTCTCCCAAACCACAGCCCATGCTGAGACTTGGGTTTTGGGGGAATGCTGCTGGGTGCCCTGGTCAGTCATGTGTACCAGCAACATTCTCCTCCTCGTGCCTGGAGACACTTCCCTGAGTGCTCACAGTGTAAGTCAGAGTGTTCCTGTGAATAAAACCTTTTTTCTCCCCACTAAACAGAAGGGGTTTTTTTGCAGGGCAATGAAATTTGATGACATAGTACTTGTAATGAATGGACTAGGTGCAAAGGACCTCATCTCTAACTGGATCCAATTCTGCAAGTTTCCTTTGTAACTGAAGAGAGTGTTGTGCAGTCTGAGGGTGTTTGATCTCAAAATGTATTGGAGACTTCCCAGCTTTGCTGTGACTTTCAGCAGCTCACTGTGACATAGCAACTGAATGAATTCTGGATTTGAAACGTAGATTTTTCAAATGTTTGTGTTCACCATATGCTTGGCTCTTTGCTTAGGAGTTAGGATTAATCACAACAGTGTTATTGTGATGAAATGTGCATTGTGACTCCCTGCAGAGGGCAGGATTTTGTTGTCTGGGTCTAACACAGTGTTAATTTCCTCCTCTCTAGGTCAGGAAGACTATGATAGATTACGACCCCTCAGCTATCCACAGACAGATGTATTTCTGGTCTGTTTTTCAGTGGTCTCTCCTTCTTCATTTGAAAATGTGAAAGAAAAGGTTGGTTGAACTCTGCTTGAAAACAGAGCTGCTGAGGTATGTCAGGAGTTACCTCAGGTGGTTAGTAACAAATGCTGTGTCTCTTCTGTCTTTAGTGGGTACCTGAAATTACTCACCACTGTCCAAAGACTCCTTTTCTGCTTGTTGGGACCCAGATTGATTTAAGAGATGATCCCTCAACAATTGAGAAACTTGCCAAGAACAAGCAGAAGCCCATAACTCCAGAGACTGCTGAAAAGCTGGCCCGGGACCTGAAGGCTGTAAAATACGTGGAATGCTCTGCACTGACGCAGGTAAGGCTTGGTCTTGGACCACTTCTGCTTGCTTTTATCCCACACTTTCTTCAGTTCCAGGGAAAAAACAGCTCGGTGTGGATGTGAAGGGGTGTAAGCTCTGTTTCTCTGCTATTTACATTGTAGCTTTCTCTTTGTCCTGTTGTTCTCAGGCACAGAGGGTTGGCACTGGTACAAAGAAAATCAGCCTGTGTGGGTTAGGCCTAGTGTAGAGGGGTGATGGAGGAGGATGTGCTTACTGTGTTTGCTTCTGTGCTGGAGAAAAATAACTGTTGAAACTTAGAAGGTACATTATGGACAATAATTGGGTTTGGACACAGAGTGCACCTCACTGCTGAAACAAGCAGGCAAAGGAAAAAAAAAAGCCTCTCATAAAAGTTAATGCTGATACTTTTACACCGGAAACCTTCGTAGCTGAGAGCTGCCTTCTCTTCCTGTGCAGCTGGTGGTGAGCTGTTTCCTGTGTTCTTCCTTCAGAGAGAGGTTCTGTTGAAACAGAAAATGACAGTTAAATAGTTCTTGACACTTCTTACATCATGTTTGTAACTTGGGAATGTGAGTCAAAAGCCAGGTGAAGTAGCTGATTTGAGAGCCAAGAAACTCAAATATCCTTTCCCTTTCAGTTAGGAACACTAGAGTGGGAGCTGTTTTTTGGCTAGCTGACCTGTTGCCTTGACTTTGGATGCTCTGGGAACTTAATCCTAGGTTCTTACTCTTGCAGAATTGACTATAACTCTTTTAACAACTTCCTTAATGCTGGTCTGTAAACATTTGTTCCTCTGTGATGTGCATGGAACCAGGGGTGCACAGTCTCAAGCCCCTCACTCTTTCCAGTAATGTTGTGCATTCATCTTGAGCACAAAACTTTATTACTGAACTTCACGAAGCCTTAAGTTCTACTTATCTTCTGCCCAGATTGCATGTTGACTCTTCCATTTAAAATCCTCAGGCTTTTTTTGTACCAAAGATTTGCCTGGGTGTCTCCTGTGCAGGAAATGGCTTTGCTGGAGTTATGCAGGACACTGGCACTGTGGTGGTGTGGTGAGGCATGCTGCTGTTCAAACTGGGAATCCCTGATCAAAAAGTGGTTTTGGCCATGCTTTCTAACTGCCCACAGGCCAGCTGAGGGTTATTGATGCTGGAGCTGTAATTTTCTTGGATCTGTTCAGCCCCAAAATGCCATTTTAGGTGGTGTCTGGCACAGCCTGAATGCTGTGAAGCTGCTGCTTGGGTAAATACCTGCCAGGGCCTTGTCCTGTTTTGCTCTCTGAGACCCTTTGCTCTGTAGCTTTGGATTTGCTTTGGACTTGAGCTTTAATCTGCTCAGATTGCATGGAATCACTTAGAATTACCAGAGCAAGAGTTGATTTGACGAAAACTGTCAGTGTTAGTCCATTCTTTCTGTTTCCAGATAGACTAATCTGTATCTGTTGCAGTGAACAACTTTATGCCCTTGGAAGCTCAGCCTGAATTTTCTTCCAGAGCATTAGTGCTTGTAATACCAAGTGATGATTTTAGGAGTCAGGAGAGACCTGGGAGGAGGGTTCAGAAGCCTTCTCACCTGGACAACTAGTCAGTTTACATCTGCTCCATTCTTCTCCCTTCATTTGTTGTTGACTCACAAACCCCTTTTTTTCCTGGGTCTGTCACCACTGTCTGGTGAGCAGCAGTGTTGCTGCTCTGGGAAGGCTGTGAGGAGCTCCTGCAGTGATCTCACTGGCAGCTTGCTGAACACAGAAACCAGCTGCTTCCCTGGCCAGGAGGGTTGTTTTCCTTCCTGCAGGGCAGTGCTCTGTTAGCTGATTTCAGCTGAAGTGGGACTCAGCTGGGTGTTCAGTCTCCCTTTGCCTTGGGTGTTGTCTGTGCAGTTCACCTCAGCAGTCCAGGGTGGTTTTTTTCTTCCCAGCTAATTTACAAATTACTTTGACACCACAGTAGCAAATACTCACAGAATCATGGAGCTGGCATTAATTTTTTTTGTATTATGTGAGTTGTGAGAGGCTGAGTTCCTGAGTTTTTTCTGTAAAGACAGAATATCTTCTCTGCAAGTTTGGATGACTGCTCTATTGGAGAGCCACTTCTTTCCTCAGGTTGTGGAATCCCTTTTTGTGCTGAAGGCATTTTCAATGTCCACCTTCATCCTTTCTTTATGAAGTAGGTCCCATTGCCACTGTGACAAGTAGAAAGTTCCTTTGCTGCTAGGAAAGGGTGACTGACAGATTGCAGCTACAATAATTGTTACTTGTGTTACTCTTGGGTGCAAATGGCTGGACTTTCTGAAGCCCAATCCTGGTGCCTAACAGCAGAGAGAATTTGGTTTATTTTCCCTCCTGCTGGTGGGTTGCCAGTTTTGACACAGATTTATAAAGTGCCTTAAGCTGTCCATAAACAGAGGGAGTAAAGGAAGCCTGATCTCAGCCTGTTCCCAGTGTAACAAAAAAGCCATGATTCTAACAGGCCTGTGTGCCTGTGGTATTGAACACAGTTTCTTCCCTTCATGTTGTTACTCTTGGTCATCCAGGCTTTTAACCCTGATCCATTTTCACAACACTTTTGTCCCAGTCCTTTTTTTTTATCCTCTTCCCTATTTTGCTAGGTCCTTCTAAACAAATCCCAAATTCTGCATTCCTGAACAAATTTCTCCCAGGTGATATGAAAATAAGAGGAGTCCCTGAATAGGAGAATTTAAGTAAAATTGTTTTCTTGACTCTTGCCTTGCCTGGGTTCTTAATCTGTCTAACAGTACATAATTGATTTTGTGCTGCAGCCTTATTCCCACAGAGAAAGGAAATCTAATTACTATTTAGACTTCAGAGGCATTATTTATCTGAAGTCTTCAGCTCTTTTGTGAGCCTGAGTTGCATCTCATTTAATGAAAAAAGTTGCTGGGGAGGATGTACAGAATGCACAGAATGTACATTGTAGTTTCCTTAAACTCCTGTTCTTTCCAAGTATAATCTTGCAAGTAATGTGATGGCCTAAAAAGCTTCCAGATGGCCCTGCCTTAGAGGTCTCCCATGTATGTGCTTCAGTAAAACAAGATTAAAGACCTTCTAAAAGGGATATATCCAGGATAACCTGTGAGGGAGAAAGCAGTTACATTTGAATTACCTTAAAAGAAATCCCAAATTTTGCACAGACTGCATTGTTTACAGGATGTGATTGAAGCTTTTCTGTTTGCCTTCAGCTGTCCTAAAGCATTTCTCCTGAGTTTTGGAAGGGTGCACTCATGACAGTAGATTTAGGCGAGTCCAGTTAGCCTAAAGTGAGCCAGGTTTCACCTCTGGTGTGGTGTGTAAGTTGGCAGAGCTGGGTGGGAGTGGTGAGGCCCTGCACTGTTCCTGTTGTGCTCCAGTGCAGGCCCTGCAGCTCTCTGACTGCTTTGTCTGCTCTTGGATCCCACCTGTTGCACCCCTGACGCTGTTCCTGTCTTGCTGTGGTTACACTTGGCTTTGGCAACAAACTGAATAACTGAAATGCACCATTTCCATGCTGGCTCCCAGTGCCAGGGTAGCACTGGTAAGGTACTGCATCACTTGTAAAGACTGAGAGTTAGTGATGATGGCTTACCAGGGTGGTCCTGCTTCCATCCCACATTGTGTGTTCCCAGCCATTTGGAGACCTTCAGTTATTCAGGGGCTGAATTCACAAAGCAGAGGAGTTTTTTTGGAGTCTTTGTTCTGGGCCGTTGTCACCTGGGGAGTTGGGAGCAGCAGTCTGTGCATCCGAGGTGTTCACTGGCCGCAGTGGGTGATGACAAAAGGTTTAAGTGACCTTTTGGGTCCCTGTGGTGGGGCAAGCTGCTGTGGACTTGATTTATTCCCCTGTGAACTCCCTCAGTGTACATCCAGCAGTGGAGTGGAAACCATCACCCTTTGTGTGGCCCCTGCCCCCGTGTTGTTGCTGTGTTTGTGCCTCTGCCCTTCTGAGTGTTGATTTTGTGCCACTTGGCCTGTGACACGTTCTGTCTGTCTCTGTCATTGACTTCTGGGTCATCCAAATGAGATTTTCTCCTGGGATCTACTTTGTTATTTTGCAAAGTAAATCTGTTTACTGCCTCTGTGAATTCAGCCTGCTCCTGAATGCTCTTTGTATCTGCTTGTTTTTCTCTAATCCTCTAACCTGGCTGCTGTTTTTTCTCCTCCCCTCTGTCTTGTAGAGAGGTCTGAAGAATGTGTTTGATGAGGCTATCCTAGCTGCCCTCGAGCCTCCGGAAACTCAGCCCAAAAGGAAGTGCTGTATATTCTAAACTTTCTTCTTCCCCTCTTGCTGCTGCTTCCTCTGTCCCACTACTGTAGAAACCTGGTTAAAAATGAATCAAACCACCTTGATTGAAAGCTGTTGTGCCTCCTTGCCATCTTAGAGCAACCTCTGTATTAGCTCTTGGACTGAAAACAGTACTTGAGATCTTTAGTAAAACATTGTGACTGTGGAACATGAACTGGACTCGCTTAACTCCCTGCTGCTTGGGTTGCCAGGTGTGGCTAGCTTTATAATGCAGGCTCTTGGGGGAAAGGATTTGGTTACATTGTTATTTAAAGAACGACCAAAAAAAAAAAAAAAAAAAAAAAAAGGAGATGATGTTTGGTCTTCCTGAATCCAACTGGAAGAAACAATGAGTGTGTTTTCCATTTCTGCTTGTGACTCTTAACTGTATTTGCATGACAAAAGTACCTGAACTGGTGATCTGCAAATGAAACTGTAACGTGAAGGGTTTTCTGGTTCTCCTGTGTGCAGTGAGATGTTTTCTGTTGCTTTGGCTGTCTGTGCTATAGTGGAGTATCTGTCAGTCCCTGGGGGGAAGGAAATATCGATGTACTTGCTACTGCTTTATGAACTGTTAAAATTCTTGCTTTCACTAACATGGTAGAGCTCTTCATTTCAATAATAGATCCATAAAGCCTGTTACTGTAAGATGTAAAGCTGCTGCTTACTGTCGTGCTTCTGATTTTTATTGTTTTAAGGAAAAAAACAAACCATCGATTGTAGCTTGTCTTTAAATTTTGAAATTAAAAATTGCAGTTGTTTGTATAAATGACTGATGAAGCTTTATTCAAGTTGCATTTCCTGGCTCCAGTTTAATCCTTTAACAGAGTGTATGGTACCCCTCTCTACTCCTCCCAGCTTGACTTCTCTGTTACCATGGCAGCTTCTGGGCTCTGCCTGGCTGCTTCTAACCCTGGGGTGGTTGGGGCTGGCTGCCCGACCTGAGCATGTTCTGGGCCAGGTTATCATTGCATGCTTGCCTTCTCTCTCCTCCCCTGACACACTGGGTGTGTGCTGTCCCAGAGGTGCTCCGGGTTGAGCTCTTCCATCTGAATGCAGCACTTCCTACTTTGTCACTAGCATGTGAAATATGTGAGTAGTTACTCAGAAAAGTTGCCTTAAAGAAATCACTTCGGTGCTCATGTTTTGCTTGTGAATTACACTGGTCTCCTCTCTGAGGATGAGTTTTCTTGTTCTGAAAATGAGCTGCTGTGCTCAGAAGCTGCTGAAAGCAGTGCTATGGATCCTCTCTGGGCAGGCAGGCTTTGGGGATAGCAAATCTCCACGTGTCCTTAGAGAGAGAGGGGTGTGGCTGCCACGGGGCTTTCTGGGGGTTTTGTTTGTGTGAAAAACTCAAAGATACGACTGCCCCTTTCTTTCTCTGTTTGCCCCTTTCCAGAAAGGCCTAAAGAATGTATTTGACGAGGCGATATTGGCCGCCCTGGAGCCCCCGGAGCCGAAGAAGACCCGCAGGTGTGTGCTGCTATGAACGTCCCTCCAACAGCCCCTTCTGCAAAAGCTGGTGTTTGATGTCATACTAAAAGCAATGTTAAAAATCAAACTAAAGATACAAATTTTAAAATTTGGGTTTTTTTCGCAATAATGACAAATGCCCTGCACTCCCATCTCCCCCCCCCAAACAATCCCTGTGTGAGATGAGAATGTTAGTGTTTATTCCCCAGTGCCCCCCTCAATTCAGTTAAACTAGTTAATTTTGAGTAATTATGTATTATCAGGAGACACTGATCATTACTAGTTTTTTATTTTGTTTATTGTTTCTAATTTTTTTTTGTTTAACATCAAGGCATGCTCAATGACTTTCTCTGTAACAGACTAATTTTAGGCTGCTTAACTGAAGTCTTGCCTCTTATGCCGGTGTGGCAAGACTTGGTTCTGGTTTCTAGACCTTGTAGGGCTGTTCTGCAGCCAGCCAGCAGCCTGGGTGTGAGCAGACTTTAGTCAGGAAAGCAAAATGTCCCAAGCTGGTGCTCCTCTAAGAAGGATTGCAGAAAATACATCATCTCTGAAGTTGCCTTGTAACTTTTTCCCCTGGCTTTTTAACTGTGCAGGTCATAAATTTATACCCCATCCTCTTAAGTTATGAAGCCTTAGGAACAGGAGAACGATTTTTCTCTGGATGCACCATCAGACTTGAAACTAACTTGCCAGTCTCTTCCTTAATCTTTGCCATCATAATCTTTTGGCTCATGTTGAAGAAATAACTGCACCTTTGGAAACACGCCTGGCTGGGTCAGTTGGGTTTTAATGAATTCTGCCAATCCTTAATGATTAAAGAAATGCTTACAGTGACGTGCACACACACTGCTGCTTGGACACCCTGAAGGGACCTGGGATGTGCTACAAGGGGTTTTGGAGCTGGCTCTGATGGTGCATCTCTTGCTGGATGGCTCAGCATCCTTTGAGGAGGGGTGGAAAGACAGACCTGTGTCAGTTGGGAGGAAGTGCAGAGAGGGGCTTGTGGTGTTTGCTGTGACACCATATTGGGACCACTTGAGGGAACCCCTTTTTCTGCATTTTCCTGATGAGTAACCTTGAAGCTGTAAGAGGGCCTCCAACCCCTGAGGATCATGTGCAGTGTCTCTACAAAGACCACCTGCAGTATCATAAGGATTTTACCAAAAAGATATTTTGGATTGCAAATTCAAAAATTTTAAGACTTAGGAAATCTTCTCCATCTTCCAAAATTTCAATTTCTTGTAGACTCATTAGTGTTGAACCAATGCTTTTTCATGTCTAAGTTCTTTGTATATGCATTCTTTTCAGATGTATTAAAGTATCTTCACAAGCCTGCCTGAGGGTAGTTATTTCCTTTGCTTTTCTCCTGAGTGTGAAGGAGTTGTAAATATGGTTTTTATCCCTTGTGAGCCCCTCTCTCCTCCTTGTGAGCTAGCCTGGGTCTTTCCTTAATATTTAATCCTTGTCAGTCTGCTTCTGGCCTCAGTCCTGTCCAAATGGCTGTGATCTTTGATGCCAGATGATGACATCTTTGCTGTCAGACCCCTATGAAGACAGGGTTCTTAATGAAATAAATACTCAGTGTGCATGCTCCCAAATAGTAAAAGCTGGGTTTTGGGGCTTATTGGGCTCCTGCACCTCTTCTGTCAAGAAGTTTCCTGTTGTTCCCTGCTCATGGGTGGACAGCAGAGGGCTTAAAGGGACAAATGACATCATACCTGTCCCAAAACTGCACACACTTCATCACACCTTTTTGTTCATGCTCCAGAAGAATGGTGAAGTCTTACACTGTTGATAATAACTTGTATTTATTATTAAAACACATTAAAAAGAACCTCACTTTTCTTCTAAAAAGCTGATTTTTGGGTACTCTAATCCCAAGTCTTAGTGTAAAATGTGTGGTTTTGCACTTTTCATAGTGATTAGTGCTGCTGTTCAGCTTTGCAGTTCAGTTTTAACTGCTGCCTTCTGTGGGGAGGTTTGGCTGGGACTCTGGGCTTCCTGGAGAAGATTGTGTTGGTGGCTGTTCTTACAGCTTCTTCCCCTTGCAACAGCTAATCCCAATCCCTATCTCTAAAGCCAGCAGCAAGACCAAGAGATCTTGCTGCAGAAAACTGCCTTTGGGGTGGAGGGAGAACCTTTATGACTGTCAGGGTTGCCCTGTCAAGCCCTTTTTGTCTTGGGTATATCCTTAGGTGGTCCCTCTGCATCCATCTTCATGGCAGTGATCTGTGCCAGTCCTTCTGGCTAAGCAGTAAAGTCTGTTCTGTTAAATCAGGGCCACAAGGTTAAACTTGGCTCTGGAGGAATCCAGGAGCTGCTAGATGATGGAAAAACATACTTTTCAAGGAGTGGTGCTGTTTCCTTCTTCCTAGTGTTGCATTAGCTTTGCAGAAGGCTGATAACCCCCTGGATGTGCTCGGGCTGTCCCAGGCCTGTGACTGCTTGAACAAGCTCAGACAGCTCTCACGCTGTTTCACACTGTGCCTGGTTTTTGCTGCAGTGTGGTAAGAGGTTTGTCTGAGGGCAGGTGTGTGAGATGTGCTCTCTCTTGCCAGGTTCTCCTATGAGCTCTGTGGTGATTGTCTTCCTTCCCCTATGAAAGCATGAAAAACTGTCAAAAAAAGCAGGCACATCCACCACTTGCTTCCCCTTCTGGAACTGCCACTTTAAGCTGGTGGGTGTGAGAGCACAGGGCTTGGAGGCAGGTGGGAATATGTGGCCTCTTTTTCATCCTGATATGGCAAACCAGTCTGTGGTGTGACCTGGGGTTTCATCACATTACTGACAGATGATTTCCCTCTGCAGCTCTACCTGCTGTTGTCATCTCACCTGTGAGAGCTGCAGGTTCCTGCAGCAGCTCCTGAGCACAAATAGAACATGAGGCTGCCTAACCAGCTGCTGGATAAAATCCCAGAATCCCAAACTGGTTTGGGTTGGAAGGGAAAACCCATCTCATTGCAGCCCCTGCCATGGGCAGAGACACCTCCACTAGAACAGGCAGCTCCAAACCCTGAACAGTTTGGCCTTCCGTGTGCTAATTAATGGGGTCCTGTGTAAAGGGCCAAACATCTGATGGGAAAATGCCTGAGAATTGTATCAAGCTTGGCCTGAGGGCTGCTGAAGAGCAGCTTTGTGTTTTATTGGCACCACAATTACATATTAAAAATCAGGTTATTCATGTAACCTTCAGGTTATTCATTCATCTTTTACTAAACATCCACTTCTTCCTGCACAAGGATTAGGTTTGTGATTTGAGGGTTTTGATTGGATTGTGAACCTCTAGTTCCCAATATTGATCAGGTAGTGAGCAGAGTTCGTGCTCCTGTTGGCTGCTCAAAGCAAGTGGCAGTTGATCAGTTGGTTGTTTCTGAAGCAGGGATGGTCTGTTTTCCCTGTCTGGGCTCTGTGTTCCCACACATCCTTCACATCAGCTCCCTGGAGCTGTACAGGGAGACAGTTACATTCAGAAATTGCATGGAAATGTGATATCTTGGATGATATTTTCCTGATGAACTCGTGGACCCTGTTTTTCAGGGTCCAGCTGGTACCAAAAAGAGTGCAAGGGAGCAGGTAGGAGAGCAAATCTGCTCTAGAGAGTTTGGGGAGTAGGTGGGAGCCGTGCCCACTGTGTGACCACTACATCCTGTGTGCTGTGGTGACAAACAGCAGGAATCAGTTTGTTTTCCCACTGTGCTGTTGTCAGTGGAGTTGACATATGGAAATCAAGGACTAAACAGGGAAGTAGTTATGTGGAAAAAAGCCCTGCCTCTTGCAGGGGACATACTTGCACCTGAAATCCAAACCAAGACACTCGACTCCAAGGTTGGTTCCTGGTGCAAAGAGTGCTCCAGGGCAGCAGCAATTGCTTTCCTGAGCAGAAGATAATTTTAAGCATACCCTAAGCTCAGTCCCTCCCTTGCTGATTTAGATGGTATGTGGGAATTTTCCACTATATATAAGCTGATTCAGCTAATCCTGCTCTTTCTGTACTTTGTGGTGGATTCTGCATGGCTGCTGTAATGCTGACTGCTGCTAAGATTGTATTAAACTGGTGCCTGTTTTCTCTCCAAGCTGTCCTGTGCTCTGCTATCATGTTGGAGTCATGAGCCTTTCCTTGCTCTCCCTTGCTGCTTTCCCTGTGGGGCCATGGGGAACTGTTATGCCATTGCAGAAATGGCACTGTTGAACATCAGATGCAGTGAGGGTCACCTTTACTGAAGTGTTTGGGAGATCAGTGGGACAGGCTAAGCTCTGCACCTTTCCTAAAAGGCAGCTTGTTTGTGTTCTCCACTCCTCTTCTCCCTCTCCTTCCCAGTAATGTGCTGGGCATTATACATAGTGTGGCCCTAATTAAAATATGGGATGGGGTAAGGAGAGATGGGCACATGTGATAGGACCTCTGAGAGAGGAGCTTTGGACAGCAATGGCATCTTCCCCAACACAAACACACTCTTCCCCTGAGTGACCCAGGCTTCTGAGCAGGGGGTGTCATGGCATTACACAAACCTGTCACACACCCCCAGTTAGCTGTTGCCTGTGGCCTTGAAGGGCTTTCTGAGGATTGTGTTAGTTCATCTGACCTGGGATGGTTCCCTTTGTGCTTCCCTGGCTCTGCCTGGGTTATGTGTGTCTGCCCTTCCTGTCCTAAGGGGTTCTCAGAAAGGAGATTTGACAGAATACAGCTATGCAGCTGCTTTAGGGTTCCAGTGGATTGATGTACAAATCTCCTGGGTTTTCTGTCCTTTATGTGCTCTGTTTCACTTCCCAGAGTGGATTTGGAGTGTGCTGGTGGGACTTGCACTAGGTGAAATGTAAATGGATATTGCTGTCCAGTAGGGAATGGAATTTGGGTCACTGGGGCCTGACTGAAGGGAGTTTGAAGGGCTCCCAAAACCTCAGAGTTGCTGTTGGATTGGTTTTGCTTGGTGGATCTGCTCCTGCTGCCTCTGCTGCTTGCTGCTGCACACAGCTAAAAGCAGAGCAATGGTTTTGTCATGTCCCCAAGAGACAGCAGTGTCCTCTGGTGCTTGGCCACCATCTAGGTCTCAATTTGCAGGTGGCAGCTGCTGCCTCCTTTTAAAACCAGACTCTGAGTGGTACTTGCAGGAGCATTGTCAGCACTGACCTGAGCCAGCCTTCCTGCTGCCTTATCTCCTGTGAACCAGCCTCTCTCTCTCCCTGTCTGGCTTTTTTCCATGGCCTTTCTCTCTCCCTGTCCATCTCTCTTCTGGGCTGCTGTGTTTGGAAGGTCTTACTTTGCCTCCCCTGGCTGCCCACCCTCTGTGTCCTCTGAAAAACGTTCCTCACTGTTCTTCCTCTTTAAAAAGATCAAGCATGACAGAGGAAATTACTGCTTCAAAAACTGCAAAGCATAATCCTGAGCTGATCAAACTATGAATAAACAAGCTCCAGCTACTGAAATGCAGTCATGAATTTCTAGTAGTTTTGTCACCTTGGTCCCACTGGTGATCTGTCCCTTTCATGGGCTGAATCAGTTCCTGAAATCGAGCCTGGGAAAAAAAGCAACCACGATCTGGGAGTTGGCTGGAGCTGTCTGTGAACTTCTGCCCTACATGACTTGTCCAGGATTGCACAAGAACCTGGCAGCGTTGGCACAGGCTGGAGCTCAACAGCAAGGTTATCTCAGCTCGGTATCCTGCTGCCCTACACAAACACCCTGCCGTGTCCAGGGCTCCTCCCTCCTGGTCCTTTGGAAGGTGGTGCTGACCAACCAATTCCTCACTGCAGTGAGGTGAGATGAAAATACAGCTTTTCGTGGGTTTAAAAAAGCCTGAATGCAAAGTAAATTGGCTGTAGAAGAGATGGAGGAGCTTGGATGAGGGACAGGGGAAATCCTGATCTCCATCCAGGCTTCTGTCTGATTTTTTGGGTTTTCTTGGGAATAGATTGTGTATTTTTTTACACCCATCCTGCTGCTGCTACCCTCTGCCTACTGCTCATCTTTGGCAGAGGATCAGAGTAAGCAAGGGGGTATATTTATCTGATCACCCCCTAATGCCGTGGTCCCTGGAGGTTAGTAAATTCTTTTCTTTACGCCAAGGATGTTTTTGGCTTGAATTGTCAACGTGAGCCCTGTGAGCTGAGGAGCAGCTGGAGCCGGGCCCTGTGCAGTGTGTGCTGTCAGCCCCTGGCCCTTGGCTGTGGGCAGAGGTTTCCCTGAGGCGTGGATGGGGCAGCTCCTGTCCCCTGGAGGGCTCTGTGTGCTCCGGGCTGTCTGTTCAGCCCCCGTGGTGCAGCACTGGGCAGGGGGAACGCTCAGCAATGAACACTGACCGTGTGTGTGCGTTTCCAGCTGCCCTCTGCTGGTTTGCGACAGACGGGCTGAGGTTGGGGTTTGGCCCGTGCTCCTGCCGTCACACGCTCGGGAGAACTTCCGCGGCACCTTCCTGAGCTGGGCCCGCGGGCTGGGACCTGCTGGGCTCCACTGCAGCAGCCCTCCGGGCCTCCTGGGTCACCTGCAGCGCTGCCGGGTCGTGGTGCTGCTAATGAAGCCTGATGAGGTGCTAAACAAATCCGTGTAAGGGTCAGACCGGTTGGGTCCTGAATGGGAGGTGGCCTCGTGTTCCAAGGTGAGGGGGTGGAGTTCTGAAGCAGGAAAACGAAGACTAAAGTCTCTACAGTCTTCATGGGCTCTGGTGAGAAATGGCCTGGAGCTCTGAAGCACAGCTTTGCCATCACCTTTAATCTCTTGCCATCACTATTAATGCTGGAATAAACTACATAAAATTAAACTGAGTTCCTGACCTTTAGTCTTGATGCATGTGTGAAAATACTTCTGTTAGTTTTTCATTTACAGCTTTTCCTTGATTTTGAAGGAATCAGGACCCTGCTGAGGGTTGTGTAGGGCAGCCTGGGGTGACTGCCTGCACACGTGGGAAGTGTTTGTGCATCTGCCCACCCCCCTGTGCCTCTTTGTGCTGCACCTCCCAGCCTGAAGTGGCTGTACAAATGATGTTTGCAGTGTGTGAAAGTACAGGGGATATTCTGATCCTGTCTGTACAGTCCCTGGAAACCCTGTCCAGAGCTGGACACGTGCTGGGTAGGGCTGTGTGCTGGGTGCTCCCAGACCTGTGTGCCAAGGATCTGGTGGGTGGGTGGGTGTTTCCCTGGGAGCAGCTACAGCAGGTGAGCTGTACCAAAACAGGACATCTGCAGGAACTGCACTGACATCCCAGGAAATGTCACTGCTGGAAGCTCAGCTCTTCTCTTTCTGGATAAAAGTGGTTTCTGGACACTAAAGACCTACCAGTGCTCAGTGTGTGGGGTAGCATTAGCATCTCTTATTTTGGGGTGATGGTGCTCACCAAAATCTACCTGTAATTACATGGGGAGGAGAGAGGATTTCTTTCCACAGAGGGGAAAGGTTGGTTACTTTATCCAACACCCAGCTCTGGAAGGATGAGGGTGTCAGAAGCAGAGTGTAATTGAATGAATATAAGATCTAGGTCTAGGCTACAGCTGGAGGGAGCTCACCTCAGGAGAAACACACCTCTTGACCCTTCCTGAATGTTTTGGGAGGATCAGATTGGAGCAGAGCTTCCCTTGCCAGGTGCTGTGCCAGCAGTGAAGCCCATGGGTATCTTGCCCCCTCCTTCATAATTCTTTGCTGGTTTGATGGTGTTTCTCTTCCCATCAGGTGGGAGCCTTCAAAAAGCCCTGTGCTCCTGATCTGCAGCTAGTCCTGGCTTGGATCTTGTGTTCCCCAAATCTCCTCTCTGCTTTCACTGTTGGCTATCCAAGGGGATCTAGAGATGCTGGCACAAGCTGCATAATTCCCAGAGCCCATAGCCAGGTGGGCTCCTCATGGGTGGTTTCTGAGTTGTTGGCTGTCACCTGCCTGTGCCATTCTGGGCTGTGCACCATCCTTATATCCCAGGGTCAGTCTAGGGTGAGAAGCAATTCCCTATAAATGCAGCTGAGGCCAGTGGGGGCAAAACTACAAACATTGGGATCTTCCAAGAGTTGAGACCTGATGTTTTCCAGGCCAGGTAAGTGACTGCTTTGGCCCTCAAGGAGTGTTTCAGCCCCTCAGCCATGGCCTGACAACACACCCAACTCCTTCCTTCCAGCCTGGGTGTGCTGTGGAGGTGCAGGGCTGTGCTGAGTCCACTGAAGATGCTTGGATACATGTGGGAGCTTACAGCATGAGAAAGGCTTGTCCTGGAAACCTGTTCCAGCTTCTTCCCTTCTCTTGTGGAGAGTCTGAACTGGGCACCACTTTTAGAAAGTGCTGAAGCATCATTCTGGCAGCCAAGAGGTTTGGTTCCTGTGAGCTCTGAGGTCTCTCCATCTCTGAGTGGTCCTGCTGCAGAGGAGAAACCCCTCTGTTTTCTGGAAACCAGAGCAGGCAGAGGCAGGAGAGCAGGGTGACAAGCTGAGGGGGGCTGTGATGGGGCTGCTTTTATCCAACTTGTGGTTTTAAGAGACACTGGCAGCCCACTGGCTTCCCTGGCTGCATTCCTGGTGGTGACAGTGCTGGGCCATGCAGGTGGCTGCTGAAGTTATTCTTCATGGCTGGGGATACTCAGGGATTGAGGGGCTGTTATGGCAGATCATAGAATCCTAAAATTGTTTGGATTTGACTAAACCTTGAAGATAATCTAGTTCCAATCCCCTGCCATGGACAGGAATACCTTCCACTAGACTGGAATTCTTCTGGCCTTGAACACTTCCAGGAGTGGGGCAGCCACAGCTTTTCCAGGTCCCTGGAGGAATTCAGCCCTGGTTCAGAGCTGGAGTCTCTTTTGGCAGCAAAGGGTGAGGTGACAAGTGTTGATTCAGCCCTGACTGGCTGGGGTTGGATCCTTCAGCCCTGACTGTGGCTGGGGTTGGATCCTGGTGGAAGATAAAATCTGCCCAGTTTTCCAGGGTTGCTGTGTGACAGGAACTGGAGCTCAGTGGCTCCTGTAGAGCAAATCAGAGATTTGTGAGCACAACTGGTGTGACATGGGACCCTTTACCCACTGTCAGGGTTTGCTGTGGGTGGGACAGTCTTGTCCTGTTGCCTCTGTCCAGCCCAGCTCACAGGAGGGTGCAGCAGTAACTGCAGCTTTCCAGGGATCTGCCTCTGAAGCACAAGGTTGAAGCTGTTTCCCAGCTCATCTTCCACACCAGGAGTGGAGCTCCAGCTGTAAATCAGGTAGGTATTGCTGTAGGCATGGTATTTATACCATTTATACCAGGGCTGGGGTGGATTTTGGATTTCAGGATGAAGAAATAAGCCCACCAAGCCCTAGTGAGGCTGGCTGGCTGTATGTTTTGCCTCAGGCAGATAAATCTGGGCTTGTGCACAGTTTCTGGCAGTGGTACCCAAGCTCCAGGGATTCTGTGAGGCTGCAAGGCTTTTTTTACTTCCTTTGAAATAATGAAAAAGGGAAAACAGAAGAAAAATGAGTCTCCTATGGCAAATGAGGGCAAACCAAAAGGTGCTGGCTGGTAGCTAAAGCCTGTTTAAAATAAACCTGACAATGTTTTGCACAGCTTCTTCTTTCCTTGTTTGACATACTGATCACTGATTTGGGATGTGCTTGGATAACATGGGAATTTGTCACTTTTGTGCAGTGGGGGAACAGGGGGAGATGGAATTGGCTGCAGGAAATAATCTGGAATTTCTCACTGCTGCTCAGCATGTGAGTCACTGGGGCCTGTGCAGACACCCTCATCATGGGGTCCCCTGCTCTGGTCATGGGGCTTCACCTGGGATCAAATCCAGCATTTGGGTCAGTAGTTTTCCATTTTCCTGTCACATGCAGGGTGACTGTGCCACCCCTGAGCCTCCTTTTCTCCAGGCTGAGCCCCTTTCCCAGCTCCCTCAGCCTCTCCTGGTGCCCCAGACCCTTCCCCAGCCCATTCCCTTCTCTGGACACACTCCAGCCCCTCAATGTCTCTCCTGTCACGAAGAGCCCAGAACTGACCCAGGATTTGAGGTGGGCTCTCCCCAGTGCCCAGCACAGAGGAGCAGGGTCAGCACAGGGTGAGAAGCAATTCCCTATAAATGCAGCTGAGGCCAGTGGGGCCAAAACTACAAACATCAAATGATTGGGATCTTGCAAGAGTTGAGACCTGATGTTTTCCAGGCAAGATAAGTGACTGCTTTGGCCCTCAAGGAGTGTTTCAGCCCCCTCAGCCATGGCCTGACAACACAACCAGCTCCTTCCTGCTTTGCCTTTGCCCTCTTGCCCACCTGGGCACACACTGGCTCACGTTCAGCACCCCCAGGTCGTTTTCTGCCCAGCAGCTTTCCAGACTTCCCTCATGCCTGGAGCACTGCCTGGGTTTGGAGTGACCCAAATTCAGGGCCCAGCACTTGGCCTTGTTGAACCCTGTGCAATTGGCCTCAGCCCATCAATCCAGCCTGTCCTGATCCTTCTGCAGAGCCTTCCTGCCCTCCAGCACACCCACACTCCCACCCAGCTTGTGGTGTTGGCTGTGCTGGTGTCACCCCAGCTGCCTGGGGTGGGTTTTTGGGCTCTCAACATATAAACACAGCCCCCTTGCCCTGGTGGATGTTGTCCCCAGGCGTGTTATCCCAGGGCTGGGCTCTCAGCTGCTGTAGCAGACAGCTACAGTCTGTCTCTGTAGATAGATAGATATGGGTATAGATGATATAGATGATATAGATATAGATGATATAGATATAGGTATAGATGATATAGATGATATAGATATAGATGATATAGATATAGGTATAGATGACATAGATGATATAGATATAGATATAGATGATATAGATATAGATGATATAGATGATATAGATATAGGTATAGATGATAGAGATGATATAGATAAATAGATATAGATATTGATATAACTATAGATATAGATATAGATTAAGTATAGCTATAGATAGATATAGATATTGATATAACTATAGATATAGATATAGATTAGGTATAGCTATAGATAGGTATAGATAGATATAGATAGATATAGATATAGATATAGATATAGATGATATAGATGATATAGATATAGGTATAGATGATATAGATATAGATATAGATATAGATATAGATGTAGATATAGATATATAGATAAGATATAGATGGAGATATATGGATAAGATATAGATGGAGATATATAGATAAGATATAGATGGAGATATATAGATATAGATATAGATATAGATATAGATATAGATATAGATATAGATATAGATAGATATAGATATAGATATAGATATAGATATAGATATAGATATAGATATAGATATAGATATCCCTTCAGTGCTGTCCCCTGTTGTGTTCAGCCCTGGTGAACCTGGGGTGGTTTGGCCTCTGGTCAGGCAAACTGCAATAGGCTGGATGGGACAAACCTGTCTGAGGGAGTACACTGCCAGCAGATCAGTGCCTCTCCCTTTGACTCCTGGGTCTTTTGCCTTTCTTGCATGAACAGAAGGTGCTGCTTGAGGTTCCAGGTGCTGATCCACCTCTCTGCCTTTCCTGAGCCTCAGGGGGCTAACCGGGGCCACCGCCGAGTTCCGGCTGCCTCAGGACAGCCCGTGTCAGCTTGTCTCCAGCCCACTAGATGGCAAACATGTAAAGGCTTTGCTCGTTCCTGGCCAAGCCTGGTCCTTGGCTCCAGTGCCAAGAAGAGGGCTGCAGGAATTGGGTTTCTTTTTGCCGCAGCCGCCGGCTGTGGGTCGGGTGCAATCATTTACATTTCCAGCTCCTTTGTATAACATCAATAGTGGGGCGTGCACAAACTGCTGAGCTGTTTACAGCTGTGCTGGAGCTGCAGCAAGCCACAGCCAGCTGTGCCCCACTGCTGCTGCTGTTGGCTTTGGCTTCCTCCGGATGAGCCCAGCCCTGCTTAACAGAGGACCACAAGGAAGAGGACAGAGGCTTGGGGATTTAGTGGGGTAGTTTGTTCCACTGACTCTGCTGAGCAGTTTGGGTTTCCCTGGGTCTCCCTGGTTGCTAATAAAGCATATCCTCAGTGACTGTGTCTCCATGGAGTGCTTTATGGGCACAGACCCCATGGGTACCCCAATCCAAGACCTTATTGCAGTCCACAGCTTCCTCACAAGGGGTATTGGAGAGGCAGGTGTTGATTTCTGCTCTCTGGTGACCAGTGACACGTCCTGAGGGAATGCCATGAAGCTCTGTCAGGGGAAGTTAAGGCTGGATGTTAGGAAAAGATTCTTCCCCCAGAGGGTGGTGGGGCACTGAACAGGCTCCCCAGGGAATGGTCATGGTCCCAAAGCTGCCAGAGCTCCAGGAGCTGAAAAATGCATTCAGGCACAGGGTGGGATTGTTGGGGATGTCCTCTGCAGACCCAGGGGCTGAGCTTGATGATCCTTGTAGATGCCTTCCTGCTGAGGGTGTTCCATGGTCCAGGGTGAGGAGAATGCTGCCCAGACACCCTGTCTGTCTCTGTAGATAGATAGATATAGATAGATATAGATATAGATATAGATATAGATATAGATATAGATATAGATATAGATATAGATATAGATATAGATATAGATATATATAGATATATCTGTAGATAGAGATAGATACAGATATAGATGATATAGATATAGATATAGATATAGATGCTATAGATATAGATATCCCTTCAGTGCTGCCCCCTGTTGTCTTCAGCCCTGGTGAACCTGGGGTGGTTTGGCCTCTGGTCAAAGAAACTGCTATAAGCTGGATTGGGACAGGGAGTACACTGCCAGCAGACCAGTGCCCCTCCCTTTGGCTCCTGGGCCTTTTGCCTTTCTTGCATGAACAGAAGGTGCTGCTTGAGTTTCCAGGCTCAAGGTTGAGTGGAAGAGTGGGAGCATCTTCTGTCTGCTGAGAGTGATGAAGCTGCAGTCTGCCAAGGTTTCATGGGACATGGGGGAGCTGCTACCAGTTACAGATACTGGCCAGGGAATGTGGGGATGTGGCAGTGCTGCAGCAGAGCAGGAGACTTTTGAGGTGCCTGAGTAATACAAGAACTTGATGGATGCATATAGTGAGGTGCCTCTGAAAATCCCTCCAGACTTCAATCTGTATGATGAGGAACTGAAATACCTTTGAAAAGCTGGCTGTGGTGTCTGGCTGGAGCTCAGCTGCCATGGTTAGAGAGCAGTATTGCTTTGAAGATGGGATTATGTTGCTTGATGGGCTTTTGGAAGTGGGAGCTTTGACCTCGTGCCCTGTCCTGTTCCTCAGCCCTGTGTGGAGACAGAACAGGCCATGATTTGCCTGGGGCAACCTGCTCTGACTGAGGTGTGTGTTGAGATACACTTGTAACCCTGGTAGGAAAGAGGAAGGGTCTGGGCTGTGTGAGGAGTCCACAGTGCCAGTGGAACCTGTGGTTGTGCCACCCTCAGTGAGGAACTTGCCAGTGGATGCAGAAAAGCCTTCACATGTTGCCATTGGCATCTGCTTTTCCACAGTAATGCAGATTGATTTGGACTGGAAGGGGCCTTAAAGCTCATCTTGTTCCACTCCCCTGCAATGGGCAGGGACACCTTCCACTAGACAAGGTCCTCCAATCCCCATCCAACCTGGCCTTGAGCATTTCCAGGGATGGGACAGCCACAGCTTCTCTGGGCAACCTGTGCCACGGCCTCCCCACCCTCATGGGGAAGAATTTCTCCCTAATGTCTAATCTAAACCTGCTGTCTTTTCAGTTTAAAGCCATTTTTCCCTGGTCCTTCCTGGGGTCTTTGCCTGCTGCATGGTGCAGGCTCTGCCTCTGCAGTTTGATTCCTGGCTCAACCTCCCCTCATTCAGCTGTTTTCCCCTTACTCTGCTCCCCTCTAGTTTCATCCTGCCTTAGCTCCAACATGGGTTAATCTGTCAAACTGTTTCTAACAAACCCACCCAGACAATGGATGATCATAGATCTCTGCCTCCTCTCCCCTTCTGTGACCTACAGCAATTTAGGTTAGAAAACAATAGTCCTGGTCTAACAGAGCTGATTTCATTCTCAGGAAGATTGCAGCTTTGGCTGTAAAGATAACCAAGTTTGCACAGGGGGCTCCAGATCTGCAGAAGGTGCAGTTTACTGTTGTGATGTTTAAAACTCCCCACAGCACACTGTGAGCTGAGGGTGCTGCTTGCTCAGCCTGCTGCTTCTGCCCTGTGAAGAGAGCAGGGGATGGCAGACAGCCCTGCTGTGTGACTGAGGGTTAGCTGAGGCTGTGGCCTCCCTTCCCAAAGCACAGAGACTCAGGACTCTGCCTCTGAGGCAGAGTTTTATGGTGGGAAGGGGATGGAGCACTGACCATCTCTGTTGTGGGGAGTTCCAGGGTGATGGCAGCTGCTGGAAACATTTTGAGCCAACTATAATGCCATTACTGAGCCAAGGGTGATGTCCAGTGCCCTTTCCCAGGTTTAAATCTGTGGAATGACTTGTTTGTGTACTTAGAGGTGCACTGCTGATAGAGTGATGCCAAGGTGGTGGTTGTGTTGGAGTTTAGTCTGGCTCCCACCTTTGCCTTGCCTGGCAGAATCACAGCCCAGCCCCAGTGCCCTGGTTTTGTTCCAGGTGTGCTCTGCACAGGTGTCAGGAGTGAAGCCAGATTTCCAGTCCATTTCTTTCCTGTCCCCTGCTGCTGAGGAGGGACGTCTATTTGTGTACTGATAATGGAGCCCCTGAGCTACAGCCCTATCTTTGTGTGCTGGGTTTGGATGTGGTGGACTTAACTGTCCTCACGGTGGCTGGTGTGGGGCTGTTTTGAATTGTGCTGAACACAGGGTTGATAATACAGAGATGTTT
>JBBMKD010000070.1:121143-141348 GCA_037834095.1 Argya squamiceps
GTCTTTATCTCAACCCACGAGTTCTGCAGCTTTTACCCTTCCAGTCCTGTCTCTGATCCCACTGCTGGGGGAGGGAGGGAGTGGCTGCAGGGGGTTTGGCTTCTGCCTGGGGCTACAGCAGGACAAAGTGCCAGATGCCTTTTATTACTGTCTTGGATGGAGCTAGGAACTATCATGGTGCACTCTGCAGGTCCTGCCACAGCTGGGGCTGCAGGGGAGACTCCATGTGCTGCATGTTCATTGCCAGACCCCCTTGTCTCCCAGCACCAACCCCCAAGGCACACCAAGAAAGCTGGGGGGGACCTGGGCTCCTTCCTTGGTGCCTGAGCAATCCTGCAGCTTTGCATCAGTGATGCAAAGACCACCACTGGGTCCTGGAGTCTTGGAAAATGAGGATAAGGAGGGAACACAAAAACAAGTGACACTGGAGCAGCTACTGCTGTCTCCAGTGACCCATGGGCATGCCTTGGGACCAGGGTGCTGATTTGGGAAGGTCTGTGCTGTGTTTTCATTCCTGGGAACAGCTCAGAGCTCCAGCATGCAGCTGGGTCTGTCAGTCTTTTGACACTGTCCCATCCAAAAAGCCCCTGAATCTGCTGGCTGAGCCTGCCAGCCCTGGCTCCTTGTGTGCTTCCCTCCTGAGGGCTGGCTGGAAGGCATGGGCAGAATGAATCCGTCCTGATGTCACTGCAGTGACAACAGGGATCATTTTGGTCACTACAGGTGCTGTCACAGCTTGAAGGACCAGACACCCCCAACACAGCCAGCACCAGAGGCTGACACCCAGCTGGCTGTACATTGGCATCTCTGGCAGGGAGGTTCTCCTCTATTTTGGGGAGGTGCTGGCATCTGTGGAACCAAGACAGAACGGAAATATTGTTTTTCCTAAGCTGTCACGTGCCTCAGCAGTGGCTGCAGCAGGTCCCTAATTCCAGGGGAAACATTCTGTCTGCAACTGTGGCAGTGCTGGGTTAGTCTGCTCTGTGGTGTGCTGGGTCAGTCCCAGCTGGCTGGAGTTTGGGGCAGGCTCTGTTCAGTCGTGGCTTTTGGAGGTTTATTCCTCTGTGTCCCTGGCTCTTTCCTTGTCTATGAAGGATGGGAATGTGATGGGTAGATGTCCTAGGAGTTCAGCTGCCTGCACAACATTCCCAAAATAAGCTGCCACTGCTGTGGCATTTGTACAGACCATCTCCAGCCATGTTTTGTACTTATGGCTTCCTTCATCCTCCTGTCCCCCCTGCTGAGGATAAGAGCCTGGGGATATGGCAGCAGCCCAGTCCCAGCCATTGGGCACACTGGAATACACTGAGCAGACACAGAATCACAGAATCAATTAGGTTGGAAAGACCTGTGAGCTCATTGAGTCCAACCTATGAACACCATTATGTCAACTGGACCTGGCACTGAGTGCCTTAAACACCCCCAGAGACAAAGACCCCATCACCTCCTTGGGCTGGATTCCTGGGAGCAGAGCCTGACCCCCCACCTGGCTGCACCCTCCTGTCAGGGAGTTACAGAGAGCAAGAAGAGAATCCTCAGAGGGAGGATCCTCTCTGAGCCTCCTTTTCTCCAGGCTGAGCCCCTCCACATCCCTCAGCTGCTCCTCACAGGATGTGTGCTCTAGACCCTTCACCCCTTTGTTGCCTTTCTCTGGACCTGCCCCAGCCCCTCAATGTCCTTTCTGAACTGAGGTACCCAGAACTGGACACAGCACTTGAGGTGTGGCCGCCCAGTGCCCTACAGGGGGAGAATCTCTTCCCTGCTCCTCCTGGCCACACTAATCCTGGTACAGCCCAGGATGTCCTTGGCTTTCTTGGCCACCTTCACCTTCTTGGCCACATTCTGGCTCATGTTCAGCCACTGTCACCCTGATGTCCTATTCCACTGGGCCACTTTCCAGCCACTCTGCCTCAGCCTGGAGTGCTGCATGTGGTTATTGTGGCCAAGGTGCAGCACCCAGCACTTGGTCTTGTTGAACCTGGTGCCAGTGGTCCCCAGCCATTTATCCAGCCTGTCCAGGCCCCTCTGCAGGGCCTCCCTGCCCTCCAGCAGATCAACACTCTGACCCAGCTTGGTGTTGTCCATGGATTTATGGAGGGTACACTTTATAACCTCATCCAGATCAACAGTAAAGATATTAAACACAGCACTGATCCCTGGGGAGGACACCATTAGTGACTGGCCACCCACTGGCCATCATTCACCACCACTCTCTGGGCCTGGCTGTCAGCCAGTTCATCTTCCCCCAGTGAAGATGTGCCTGTCCAAGCTGTGGGCTGCCATGGGACCCCATGTCAAAGGCTTTGTTGAAGTCCAGGTAGACATTTACAGCCTTCCCTTCATTCCCCAGGTGGGTCACCTGGTCATAAAAGGAGAGAAGGTTGGTCAAGCAGGACCTGCCCTTCCTGACCCTGCTGGCTGTGTCTGTTCCCTTGGTTGTCCTGTATATGCTGTATGATAGCACTCAAGATTATTTGCTCTATAAGTCAGGCCTGTCCTTTTCCAGATCCTCTTTCTGGCCCTTCTTCCCAGCCCAGCTGCCTGGGGTAAGTGCTGAGGAGGAGTTTGGTCCTGCCAGGTGTAGTGGTCTGACTCTCCTGCTGTCAATCCTGCCTCCAACCCCAATCCATCTGCCAGCTTATACCCTGGCTGCCTCACATTTTCTTGTGTCTTTGCATAATGGAGCTGGAAGTTTCTGGGCACCCACAGGCACTGGGCAGGGGTGGTGAAGGGGCTGTTTTGTGTCTGCTGGCAGCCTTTGAGCCTTCCTGGTGCTAGAAGCCCCCAGTCCCTTGGGATACCTGCACTGAGACACAGTTTGCTGAATGCCACCAGCTGCTCCAGCATGGGGAAACCTGGCCAGGATCACAGGACAGCTTAAGGCTCCACACAGAACAGCTTGACCCTGGGACCTCTCTGTTACCCCCTTGGGGCACAGCTGTGATTTTACAGTGTGGGTAGAAATGTCTGCTGAGCCAGGCTGGACACTGCAGTGGATCCCTGGCCCTGGACAGACCCCAGCTCCTGGCAGAGAACTGAGTGTCTGTGGGCCAAGGGCTTGTGTGTGTTCACCGTGACCCTGAGACACAGCAGCACAGTGCCCACATGGGCTGTGTGAGCCCAGCTCTTCAGGGGGCCATGGTCACTCCACTGCTGGGTCACAGAGCTGGTTGGGGAGTGTGGGGAGGATGGGCAGCAAGCCCCTGCCTGCCCAAGTGTACTTGAAGGGACCCCACAGAAGAGATTTGTCCCTGGGAAATGTGAATTTGAGGACACTCCTTGGTGACACAGCTCTCAGCTCTCCTCCAGCAGATGACTGCAGCATGGTCCTGGCCATGCCCTGGCAGGGAGGCTGGGTGGGATCAGTACAGGTCCCATGCAGTGAGAGGTGAGGAGGAGCTGGCACAGTGGGCTCACAGCTTCCCTGATGCCATCTGGCATCCCCAGCCCCTGCTGATGCCAGGCAAGCCACAGTTCTCAGCATCACCACAACCCCACTGACTTCTCTCCCACCCTGCTCCCAACACGTCCTGGTGTGGCAGCTCTGGTGTGTGTGGCTGTGTCAGCACACCCCATCACGCAGGCAGCTCTGACCTGCTGGGGATGCAGGGTGATATCTTGGCCTGGCAGCAGCTGCTCAGTGCCTGGCACCAAACAGCTCCAAGCAGAGCTGGCCTGATGCAGGCTGGCATGCCCAGGGGCAGGGTTTGCTGCCACTGCACCTCCTGTCCTCAGCTGTCAGTCTCCTGGAGAGCAGCCTGGGTCCCTTCACTGTCACTGTCACTGGAGAAGACAGGCCTGGTTTCAACCTGAGTCATCCAAAATCGTGATGTGCCTCAGAAAAGCCTGTCCACCCTGCTTGTGCTGCTGCATTGAGGGATTCCAACATGAGCAGGAGGCCTTGGCTGAGTCCCAAAACCCTGCCAGGGATTGTCACCAAGCCCAGGAACATCCCTGGCTCCGGAGGGGATGGGTTGGTCTTTGTGGTGAGCCACTGGCCTGCAGCCCAGCAGCACCTAGCCAAGCAGGGCTGCAGCAAGGGGGCCCAGCAGCATTTCCCCCCTTTCCCCAGGTTGTTATTTCAGCTGCTGGAGCCTTGGCAGGGCTGATAAACACCCTGCAGGTGCCATTTGCAAGTACCTTCTCCATGAAACACCCCCGTGCCCTGGCTGGGGGTTCCCTTGCTGCCTGTCCCCACCCTCACACCTCTTCCCCCGGCCCCTGGGACAGGCAGGGCATACACAGAGCCTTGTACTTGCCTCCCTCCTGAGCCACCCCTTAACAGAGGCTGCTTTTCTGCTGCTGTAGGAGCCAGCAGCAGAGTTCAGCCTCAGCCATCACACTCCAGTCCTCCAGGGCTGCTGCTTAACCTGGAGAAGCAGTGGGTTATTTGTGTTGCTCTTGGCAGGGACACCCAGGCCCTCCAAAAGGCATGGAGGTGTGGGGCATGGGCCAACCTGTGCTGTTTGTGTTGGAGCCACCGTGCTGGGAATTGCTTCAGTTCAGCTGCTAATTGCTTCACAAGTGTGGGGCTGTGTCACAGGGATGCCTGATAGGGACAGCAGGCATGGCTGAGGGAGGAGGGCTGGCCTCATGCTGTTCTGCTCAGTGCCCTCAGGACTTTGGTATCTCCTCCTGGCTGCCTCAGCCCCAGTGAATCTGCAGGGAGTGGAGGTGTTTTGGCTGTGACCCTGTTTCTCAGGAGCCCCAGAATGGAGATGTAATGCTCTGTTTCTGGTGGAGGGAGAGCAACCCCCTTCCCTGCTGCACATCTGATCTAGGATGGAGAGGGAGAACTGGTGGGCAAGAGGCTTTCCCAGCCCCAAATCCCAAATCCTCAATCCCCATGCTAAGCCCTGCTGGTTCTTCCTGCACTGGCTCACCCAGGTTTGCTCTCATGCCCATTTCTAAGTCCCACAGTGCTCTGGCTGGTGGGAATGGAGGATTTTGCCCCACAGAAGGGTTTCTCCCTTGCTCAAGCATCAGCTGACCCCCTCCATTCCTGTCCTTCCACCTGGTCCCTGCCATAGCTTCAGTGCTGGGGTGGTGGTGGAGTTCACTCACCTGGATATGAGCACAGCTGAGGGCAAGCAGGAGTGGAGAGGCCTGGAAAGCACCACCCTGTGTGTTTACAGAATGTTTCTGGGACCTCTGGGACATGCCAGCTCCCAAACTCAGTATGCAGGTTGGGGGCTGCTGAGCGTTTACCTTTGCAGGCTGGACACAGCATCATTCCCCTTTGGGCAGGTCAGCTTCACCCCTGTTTCCTGCAGCATCAGCTGTGGGATGGACATGTGGGATGTCCTTTCCCAGAGCTGGATGGGATCTGGGGCAGGAGGGGGTCCTACCAGCTGCTATCCTGGCAAGAGACCACCAACCCTACCACCATCTCTCATGCAGCCATGACCATGCTGCTGGCCCAAGGCATGTTGACCCCAGGGCAATGTGCAGGGAGAGGGCTCTGTGCCAGGTCAAGGACTGAAAACCCCAGGCAGAATCAGCTCTCTGGGGAGGAGGACATGGTCCGGTGGTCCTCGTGCCTCTGAGGTTTAGCACTGACTGTTGCTTTGAGCCTCTGTGGGCTAAACCAGGATGCCTGTCCTGTGGTTTCATCCCTGCTGGATGTTCAGCCCTGCCTGGCTTGCTGCCCTGCTGGCCTGCATCCTGTCATCCTGCCTGTGCCCTCTCCACCCCTCTCTCCCTGCCCCTGCTTTCCTTCAGTAATTGTCCTTTCAAAGTCCAAACACCTATTGTCCAAATGGGGATTAAGCACCATCTGTACAAACTCTGAGGCCATTTGCAGTGACTGGAAGGAAACAGATGACTCAGGCATTGCAACACAGCTCAGCAGTGACCCTGGCTGAGCCAGAGGATCTCAGTGGAGCAGCCCTGTTAACCCAGGCACCTCCCAGCAGCCTTTTGAGGCTCATGGCAAAGCAGCCAGCAGCAGTTTTCAGAGGGCTGTGGGATCCCCCCTGATTTGTGAGCTGTTTCCAAAGAGCCATCCCTCATGACACAGCTGTAGTCCATCTGGTCCTACTGTTAGCTCCTGAGATCTGGTTTGGAGCAGTGCTGGTGAGGAGGTGATGCAATCTGTGGGCTTCATGGCAGAGTGCTCAGGCCAGGAGGTCCATGGTCAGTGTGGGACCTCCCAAGACCTTCCTGCTGTGGTCCTTTTCCTCAGAATGGTGACCAAAGATTGGTGAAGGTAGCCCTGGAAGAAGGTGACAGCATCCACTGATAGATGTCGGGAGATATCAGGGAGCAGAAAAGTTGTGCTCAAGCTCTCTTCTCTCCACACCACCTCACCTGCCTTGTAGATGACACGTTTCTGTGGCCCCTTGGGACTGGGATGGCATCCAAACTGGGGACATGGGACCAGTGCATGGGAGGGAGAGGCTGCTGCCTGTGGTGGCCCAGCAGTGAGGAGCACTTGGCCAAAGCAGGATATCCAGCAGGATGTTTTGCAGGCAAAAGCAAAACCCTGCTTTAGCAAAGCCCAACAAAAAGCCCCTTTGATCCTGTGTCTTGAAGGAAGTTAGGGGAAACAAAACAGATTAGGATTGGGAAGACTGAGTGGATTAGATGTTTTGAAGGATTTGAGATGGTTTAGCTGATCCCATGGTTACAAGAGGTGGATCTGGGTCCTGAGGAGTGCAGGCATAACTAAGCCCAAGGAACTGAACAGGGATCCCTGGGGGATGGATGTGAGGATGAAGAGTGAAGTGCTCCTGTTTTTTGTTTGTGGGGGAACTGTAGCTTGCAACTTCTTCCCTTTGTTTGCTGTGTTTGTTGTTCTCCAGCTCCACCATGGCTTGTTTCTGGCTTGCCCAGACTCTGTTGATTTGCAAGATGTGATGCTGGAGCACCTTTGAGCTCAGATCCAACAGTGAGGACGAGGCAGGCCTGGACTTTGGGTGGTGGCAGTGGTGTGGGAGGAGCATCAGGAAAATGTTCCTCATTTGGGAATGTTTTGCTCAGCTCCTGCTCATGGTGCTGTCCATGCCTACTGCACTGGGGTGGGAAACTGGTGTGAGATTTGCTGGGGGTGTGCATGCATCCAAATCTCATATCCTGTGCACAGCTCAGTGTCTTCACATCCTGAGAGGTGATGGCTGGGGCAAGAAATAGGTAGGTCTCAACAAGGAGCTGTGATTAAGACAGCTTTACCACAAGTGAAGCCTAGGCAGATACAATAGGGCCAGAAGTTGGTAAAACTATTTGGCAGAGTTTAAGTAAAATGATCTGAAGACAGTGCTAAGGAAAGGAAGATTTTGCTTGGCTTAACACACAAAACGGAGAAGAAAAGGAGAAGAAAGAATTTCCCCTGTGAAAGTCTCAGCTGGTTCAATTTCCAGTGACAGTCAAAGAGTTAAAGTGATATGTTGGGAGTTATGAGTGTTTATCTAAAAGAAAAGTGGCAGGTGAAAGGGATAAAATAACACAGTTTGTAAAGCAATGCAATATGTTTGAATTATCCAAGGATCAGAGTAGGAATTTGGAAGGTAATATTGGATAGAAGGAAATGAGAGATGGAGACAGAAATAGGATGGGGCAAAACCAGCTTGAGGTGGCCTTCCCATTGGTTACTGCAATGGAAAAAAAAGGGGTTGGTATCATTAGGACCATTGTGAATTTGTCTATTAGAGGGGCTTTTTGTTATACTTTCAGAGTTAAGCTCAGGGCTTCTGCTGTATCAGGATGCAGAACAGACCCTCCTGAGCTGTGTTTGGCTGGAAAAACATGTACAGAGTCTGTTCCTGTGCTCAGAGCAGCCCTGAGCAGCCCTTGATGACCTGTGGGACACCCAGTTCTGCTCCTGCCTGGGTGCTGCACCCTCCTCAGTGTGCTGTCAGTGCTCAGCACCAGGGCAGAATTGGGTTCCCCCCAAATCTCAGGTGGGCTGAGCACTTCAGCAGTGATGAAACAGCTGCTCTCCACCTGCCCAACCAGGTGCTTCTGCTCTTGCCCCCATAGCACCAGGAGGTTTTCTTCATGGAGGACCATGTGGGTGAAAGGGGAGATGCATGGGATGCAGCTGAGAAACTGCTCTGCCAGGAGAGCTTCAGCACTTCCAAAGGGCTGCTCTGAAACTGAGGCAGAGCCATGCAGGAAGGTTTAAAATAGATGTATCCCACTGCCCTCACTCTTCATTGGCTTTTACAACCTTGTCTTCACCTGCTCTCCAGCCACCATCCCCACTAGCCCAGAGATAACTCCTCCTGGGCTGTTTGCTTGGTTCTGGGATGTTTGCAGCTCATGCTGGCTGAGAAACTCAGAGAGTGCTTGGGGAAGTGGCAACATCTCCACCATTGCCTCTGCCTGGAGCCTTCTGCCTGGACAGCTCTGAACTCTCTGTTTGCCTCCTCAGCCACACCTTCATCCTCACCTCTGCTGCCCTAAATGGTTGTTGTTGTCTCCAGGACCTTCATCTGACAAAGCCCTTGGATGGCAGCTCTCTCACAGCCTTGATGTTGGGAGATGATTTCCCATTCCATGAGTGCCTCCTCTTCTCATGGTTTTTGTGCCTTTGGCACTCAGCAAGGAGACCAGGACTGTGTTCCAACCTTTGTGAGTTTTACAGGTATAGTGATAGACATCAGCCTTTTCTAACCAAGAGAAGGTAAAGGAAAAATAATCTAAGGCCAATGTATAATTGATAATTGACTGTCTGAACCTGCAGGTTCCCCAGAGCAGGGGCTCCAAGGTAATCCCAGTGGCATTTCTTATCAGCCTGACATTTCCTAACTGTGTCACATGGAAAATTGAGATGATGAAGTGATTGCAAATTCTTTATTGAGAAAAAAAGTCACCAAGGACTGATTTAATTTGCATCTAACTCAGCTCTGAGGCCCTCCAAGATATGTTGGCTTTCTTGATGGAAATGAAAATGGTTGCATATTTTTCAGCTGGCCAGGTAGCAGAGCATTCACTCCAGGCCAGATCCTGGATGAGCTTTCTGCAGGGCTTCTGCTGCTGCTTCTCACTTTGGCTGTTCTGCCTTTCCCTGTGGTCATCTCAAAGTTCACTTTTCTTCATCCTGGGGGTCTGGTCTGCCCCACCCTTCCCTTGTGGTCCCAGACTCCTTGAGAGTGCCATCGTTCTGCAGTGGTTGTCCAGAGAAGCTGTGGCTGCCCCATCCCTAAAAATGTCCAAGGCCAGGTTGGACAGGGCTTGGAGCACCCTGGGACAGTGGAAGGTGTCCCTGCCCATGGCAGGGGATGGAACTGGATGAGCTTTAAGGTCCCTTCCAGCCCAAACCACGCTGTGATTCTGTGATCTTCATGGTGTCCTTAAAAGTGGCTGCAGGCAGACCATCACTCTGAATTGGCCTCATGGAGCCTGTGTGTGCAAGGTCTGTTACCCCAGGTAATTCTGAGATGCCACATGAATACTGATGTTACTTTTTACTTTCCCCCCAGAATTCCATGTTTTTTCACTCTTCAAATTAAGCTACATAGTAACCACACTGCCTAGACCCCCTGCACTGCTCTGAATACATTCTATATTTCTGTGGTCATTCTTGGACATCTTGTTTCACAACCAAGTTTGAAGGCCCCTATAACCCTGCTACATTAAATTTTCTGCACATCTTCCTTCCTGGAGTGTAGCTTCACAAGTAATTCTGCAGTACAACAGGATACCTGGACTGTCTTTTTTCAGAAGCAGCCTGAGAACTCCCCTTTTGAAAGTTCTAATTCTTGGGTTCAAAAGCTATTTGAACTTCTATACACCATCTCCCTCTCCTTCAAAAAAATGGAGACTTTGAGGCTATAAATTTGATGCTGTCAGGTGCTGCTCTCCTGGGTGTCTTTGGTGGAAGCTGTAGATATGAGGGAAGATGCAGCAGCACTTCTGGTTCCTACATCCTTTCCTGGCCACAGCAATTTTCCTGACAGTTCCTTGACATGTGGTGGGGTCATGCATCTCTTGTTTCTGAACCAGCAAAACCATGATGTACATGCAGGTAGCTGAAATCACCTTGCAGATGGGAGCTGGAGAAGCTGATGGCTTCTCAGATTATGCTGTAGGGAAGAAGTCACAGTGCATTGAGCTCTGATTTTGGTGAGCAAGCAGCAGGTACACAGTCCTGGCAGGGATTTATGTACCTCTGTGAGATCACCTATGGGCACCTGGGGATGATAATTTAGGTGAGAGTGACCAGCCAGCATAATTTCAGTTCCTAAAGTACAGTACAGTCACTGGTGAAGACAGATTACCTGTGTTGCCTGCTTTGCCACCCTGCTTGATAGTCTTCCTTTGGAAAGGGCTTGAGGTGGTGCTGAGACTTTCTCATGGACTGAGTTTGGCTGCTCAGGAGGCTGAGACACTTGAAGAGACAGGCCATTCCATTTTCCCACATCTTATTAAGCCTTGCTGTAATGGCCTCACAACCCTCTGAGTAAAGAATTTCTTCCTATCATCAAATCTAATCTCTCCTCTTTTAATTTAAAGTTGTTTCTCCTGGTTCCATCACTATCTGCCCATGTAAATTATGGTAATGCAACAACTGTCCTAGACCAGAGCCAAGAGGGACAAATAGGCTCTACAGCCACTGAGGGCTTTGGGGTGGGTTATTTTTTTTCACTGCTGAGCAAATGACTCTAATTAAGGCTTGCAATTTGTGCTTTCATTTGTGGTGATGAAGAACTGGAAGGAGAGGATCCTGGTGGATCACTTAGTTCCTTTGGATGAAACACCTAGTGTTGAGGCACTGCCAGAGCAGTTTGGGGATCCACAGCGGTATGGAGCTCACCCAGGCAACACTCCTTGCACATGCACTTGAGGAAATGCTGATGGTCAGTTCTGGGATGGGAGAAGGAACGTGTTGATGGTCTGGAAGCCAGCCTAGGAGAGATCACAGCTCCTGAGGACTGTGCACAGGCACAGGGATGGGGCCTGCCTGTGGCTGCATCTCTGGATCCCTGGTGAGGAGCTTGGTGGCTGCAGAAATACCCTGGGCAGAAATACCTGTGAGGGAGGAGAAGGGCAGAGCCCAGTGCAGGTGCTGCTCCAGCTCCAGGTGTTAGTGTGGTCCAGCCTGAACACTGTGATGCAGGGCCTGATCCTCAGCCCAGCTCCTGCCCCTTTGTCCCCTCCACCCACACGGAGTGTTACAATCCAGTCCAAGGCAGGTTGCACAATTTATTTTTCTGTGCTCAAAGCAGGGTTTTGGCAGTCAGGGTCGGGAGGCCTCTCTGAGGAGCTCTGGCTGGGCGCCCTCCTGCTGTCAAAGGCTCTGCTTCTGCTGGGTCTGTCCTTCAGCATGGCCTTGTGCTGCAGCCTGGAGCTGCTGAAGGACACCCTGCACGCCCAAGGCACCACTGACATCTTCAGCAAGTGCAGGTGGAAGTGATGGTAACCCCAGCCTGGGTTCTGCTGTCCCAGGCTGATGTGAGGCTCAATTACAGGTGGCATGACGTGTGTGGAGTGGCAACTCCAAGGAGGACTGATCCTCTTCTTTACCTGGCATGCAGTGAGACACCATTCTCTCCTTGAAGTATCTCTTTGGTGGTCCTGGACACTTCTTCCCTGCTGTCTTCATTGCCTTGTTTCCCCACAGCCAGCTGGTGAAATCATGTGGATAAAGGGAGAGAAGGAGATGCAGGAGAATTACTGTGCTCATTGCTGGAGGAATATGCAAAGGGATTTGCTGTAATGCTCACTGATGGTGTGAGGGAGGGAAAGGATGTGAGTGCTAACTTATGCCATGTCAGCATCATTAATGTCACCCACAGTGATTTAATTGCTTTGCAAGGAGCAGTGGGTGAGGCTGAACATGCCCAGGGAGGGAGAATGAGATAGTTGGGAGTGATGGAAGTGTCCTCAGCCAGTAAAGGGCATGAGGGTGATGTGGTCAAAACATCTGGAGAAAAATACCAGCTGTGCCCACGTGCTTGGCCATGCTGGGCTGCATCTGGGATGGAGAGTTGGGAAATGTGAAGCCCAGAGCCTGAAATAGCTGAGGCTGAGGGTACCTGACACCTCCAGTAGAAAAGGTGAAGAAAACAGAAGAAGTAGAACATGGTGGTAAAGTTGAGAGTTTGGGGAATGGGAAAAAAAAAAATCATGAATTTACCCTTTGGAGCAGGGTGGAGAGCACTTGGAGGTGATGCCCTATTTTTGCTCTGATGATCTCGAGTTGGCAGTGGGACATGCAGGAGGTTTATGAGGGGGAGAGGCTGGGTGGAGATGTCAGCCTGTGAGTTCTCAGAGGAGGGATGAGGTGTTGGGGGACTGAGGAAGGGGACCTAGAGCTGGGGCTGGAATGGGGCCCAGCATGTGGCAGGATGCAGTGGTGGGGAGAGGCACAGTGTGATGTGGTCTGATGTGTGGGATGCAGGGGACAGACAGAGCAGCTGAGGGCATTGGAAGAGCAGAACATAAATATCTTGCTCTGGGTATGGTCACAGAGAAGCCAGTGTCTCCCTAAACCTTGTTTCAGGAGAAGAGTGAGGCATCTTTTTTTTCAGTGGACACAATTCCTTACCTGTGGCTGAAGCTAGAGTGGGGAAAAGATGTGGTGGAGGAGTGGGATCCACCAGTGGAAGAGAGGAGCTGTTGGAAGTAAGGGTTTTTGGGAGGCTCAGGTGTGATTTTCTTCCATCCTACCATCCTCTTTCTGCAACAAGTTAAACTTAATAAAATATCCCTCAATCCCTGCCACCACAGGGAGAAAAGACATTGGTTTTACCATGAGCCTGTGAAAAGGTGGCTTTGAGAGCACACAAATGGAGAGCTACAGCTAAAGAAAGGAGACAAGGCAGAGTGTACAGCTGGACCCAGCAGCAACCCCTGCTGAAGCAGGAAGCTCCAGACTGTAGGGAACAGTGTGAAAAGGACACAACCAATGATCCTGGACTGGGGGAAGGACAAGGGACAAGGAAAACACACTGCCTGTGGGCAACTTGGAGCATACCTGGGTATTGGGCACTGCATCCCCTCCAAATCCAGCAAACTGCAGCACAAGGATGGAGGCAAAAGGCAGCAGGTCCCTGACTTGGCATCTGTGGGCAGTTCTTGCCACTTCCCAGCTCAAATGCACCTCAAGCCCACTGGCAGGACGAGTCCAGCAGCACACAAGGTGGCTGTGGGCAGGGCAGGGGAGCACTGTTCCAAGCAGATGGATATTGATGCCCTCTCCACAGGAGGAAGTCACAGACTTACTGAAATCTAAAATAAGTTGCCTCTTAAGCCAGTGGTGTGTTAAGGCAGAAGCAAGCTGTGCTTCCATTGATGGGAAAAGCAGGGATGCCACCTGTGGTCCAAACATCAGCATCTCCTGGGGAGAGACTGGAGAGGGACAGAGCTTTAGTGTTCTCTTTGCATGGTCAGGAGGGCATCATGTGGGCACCTCTCTTCCCAGCTAAGGACTCCTGGGAGGAGACCAGCCACCATGAGATGTTTGCAGCACCTTATGGTTTTACACAGCCCAGTGGGGCTGATTTCAGGAAAACCCCATGGCTTGTTCAGCACAAACTCATTATTTAATAGACAAAGTAAATATGAAAACTCATTTCTAGACCCCCCTCTGGTGTTGAAACTTACAGTTATGAGAAAAGCCAGAGTGCTGCAGAGCCAAATTATCCCTGGGTGGCATTTGCAGGGTTTAGCTTTCATTGCAGCCTGAAAAAATCCCATGTGCAGAGATTATCTCCATGCTGATTTGGATTGTCTTGTTCAGCTCTGGCCCTCATCCTAGATGGACAAGGACCAGAAGACTTGGCCAATGTCCTGAGGTCTGTGACCTCCTCTGCATGAGCTGGGAAGGGAAGAACTGTCTCTAAGGTATCTGAGGATTTGCAGCCTTGGGGGGCTGAAGAGATAGAACCAGGGGAAGCAAAGATTCCTCCCCTGGGGATTTAATGCTGCACCCTTGGCCAACTGAGAGAGGCAAACCTTGCCCTGGTGGGGAGATCTCTGGTTTGCACTGAAATGGATCAACCCACAGTGCTCCACCTCGCGACCCACCTAGGGTGTCCCTCCCCACCATCTGGCACATTTTGCTGGAGGTTTATTGGAACTGGTGCTGAGCAGGCAGGAGAGAGGCAGCTGGGCTGTGCTGGGGTTTGCCTAATGCAAACCTCCCTCACCCTGCACTGCTTCAAGTCAGTTGTCAGCAGATGGTGCCTGGAGACCTTCCAGTGACCACAGGCTCTCCCCCAGCCCATCACTGCCATGCACAGATGGGATTGCACATATGCCTGTGCATTCCCCAACCTTTCCCCCTCTCAAGGAAGAACAAGAAAACTGCAGGTTTTGCAGGGACTCCCTCCTTCAGCTGGGAGGGTGATGGTCACAGCTCTGGGCTTTCCTGGACCATGCAGGGAGCTCCCTCCTGCACAGGAGGGCTCAGCAGTGCTGACTCCTCACCTGCTCTCTTCAGGTGACATTTTGAGGGTTTTTTCTGCTTCCCTTTTACTTGTTGACTTACAGACCAGTGGGTGAGGGAGAGAGGAACTGGTTCACTTTCCACCTTCCCTTGCAGTGCCCCTCTGCTTATTAGTTCTCCAAATATTTCATACTGCAGCCCAACAGCAAGGGCTCTGCACTAACCCACTCCTAGGCAGAGGGAAGGCAGCACAGGCAGCACAGCACCTCATCCTCATGGCAGAGTCCCAGGGAGCAGGACAGGACAGCTGGGGACCTGATGCACTAAATCCCTGTGACCAGGACACACATGGCAGCATCCCTCTGGCTGAGTCCTTCTCTTGTGCCTTCCTAAAGGTGAGACAGTGATAGTGGCAGAGCACCAGCATTCCTCCACCCCCAACAATTGCTTCACTTTATGCTTTTCTCAGCATTCAGCAGGATAGGGACTGTTCCCCAGTGCCTTCCTGAGTGAGGAGAACAGGCACGTGGAGGAGATAGAGGAGACCTGTTGTGGGATGTGTGCGAGGTAGGGGGCAAATATGGGACAGAGGAGAAGAAATCAACTTGTTTTTTCTCCCATCAGCTCCCAGCTCCATTAAGAGTCAGTGGATTGCAGGTATCACTGCCCTTCCCTGTCTCCAGAGGAACCAGGTACTGGAGAAGAGATGGGGAAAGGGAGCATGGTGGGACCATCGTGTCCTCCAGCAGCCCTAGGCAGCCGCTGAGGAGCTTCTGTAAATCAGAGCAGTCACTGGAGCTGCTCCAAAATCCGTCCATTGCCCAGGAGGCATTCGAGCATCCCACAACAAGGAGTGTCTCACACTGCCCTCATAAACTGATCACCTTGGCTGGGCTCCACGTAGAAATTAACTCTTGGAGGACAGTGCCACCCTGTCCCCACCTGCCTGTCCCTTGCCATGCACCTGGCTGTGCTCCTTCTCTTCCTGAGGCTTAGCCAGGACAGTGGTGCTCCAGGATGCTCAGCACATGCCTTTAAACAAACAAAAATAACTGCAACAGAAGATTTCAAATGCTGCACTACCCTTGCCTTAAACACTTCTTGTCTGCGGCACCAAAAGCAGCAGGAGCCCATCAGATGGGAGCTGGCATCACACAGGTCTCCAGACGGCCAGAAAGCAAACGTGTCTGCTGGCACAGGACACCAAGGGGCTCTGGCTTCAGCAATAAATACAGCAAAGCAGACAACAAAACAAAACAAAAAAAAGCCAACAATGATCAGGTTTTTTAAACTTTAAATATTTTTTTCTTTAAAATCTGTTTTTTCTCTGTGGTTCTGTCTCTGTAAAGAGCTGTGCTCTCCCTGCAGCATCTGGGTCACTTCCTCAGTCCTGGCTGTGTGGGGCAAGGGAGAAGCAGGGTCAGTTAAAGAGGGCACAGGTCGGTGCATCACCGGCACGTGTGGATCTCCACCACCCGGTGGCAGGGTTTGCACTTGACAGAGCAGCACCAGTGGAATTTGCAGCTGCACCTTTCCACAACCTCCACCTCGTCCGTGTGAAAGCCGCGGCCGCAGCACATCAGCTCGCAGCCGTCGATGGCCTTGGAGGTCTTGTTGCACTGCCTCCCACTGGTGCCCAGCACCCCGTTCTTGAGGTCGTGGTCACAGAAATCAGGGCTGGAGTCCAGGTAGACGAGGTCCTCGTCCGTGTGTGGCTTGAACTGGGAGTTTTTGGGCACCAGCACTTTGGTGGATCCGACCTCGCTCTGCTCCACCTCCGTGGCGCCGTCGAATTTCTCCTTGAGGACGTTGCCCACTTTGCGGAAGGGGGGCATGGCCTTCCAGCACGTCTTGAACTCGCACGAGCCTGACACTCCGTGGCACTTACACTCCACCCTCATGTTGTTCAGGATGGCCTGCGGGAACAGACACAAGGGACAGGACGGGATGGTCAGCCTGGTGTGGACACAGCAGGGAGGGTTGTGCAGAAAACACTGCTGGGTGGGTGTGGGGTTAAAAGGAGCCGAAATGGCTCAAGCCATGGCTGCAGAGCCCAGCTAGGATGCTACAGAGCAGCACCAACTGCCTGGGTTTGCTGGTTTGCTCCTTGCCATTACCTTCCTCCCTGCCTCGTTGTTGTGGAGGTTCATTAAGGCTCTGTTGGAAGAGGCCCCTTTGCTCCTCTCACGGATGTCGATGAAGGACTGTGAGAAGGCCACACCGTAGGCGATGTTATCAGAGCAGCCCGACCACTGGAAGCCTGAGGCAGAGAGCACACATGAGACAGGTACTGCCACCCTCTAGTGCTTGCACCCTCCAGCCCTGCTCTTCCTAAAATCCAGCTGACCTACCCCCCTCTCTGTCCTGTTGCTTACTAGTCTGCACTGCATGGGAACAGGGGAAGCTGGGGAGTGTGGCCCTAGGGAACACATGGACAAGATGCTTTCTGTCCTGTGGGTGATGCACTCTTCCTAAAATCCAGCTGACCTCCCCCCTCTGTCCTGTTGCCTACTAGTCTGCACCACATGGGAACAGGGGAGTGTGGCCCTGGGGAACACGTTGACAAGATGCTTTCTGTCCTGTGGGTGATGCCCTCTTCCTAAAATCCAGCTGACCTCCCCCCCTCTCTGTCCTGTTGCCTACTAGTCTGCACCACATGGGAACAGGGGAACCTGGGGAGTGTGGCCCTGGGGAACACATGGACAAGACTCTTTCTGTCCCATGGGTGATGCACCCAGGTGCCTTTTTGAGGCAATCACTCTGGACTAACCAGAGTTTTGGGTTTTTTTAAACTTTCCCCTCCTTTCTGGATGGCCCCAGAGGGTGGGTTTGAATTCAGACACTCACCCTGAGGGCTGCCCCCCTGCACTGTGCGGTCACAGCCACACTTGTCCAGCTCGCCGCTGCTGCAGGCGCGGGTGACGGCGAAGGCCACCCCTGCTGAAGAGATGGCGTAGACGAACGCTGCCTCCCTCGTCCCTGCAAGGGCACAAACCACGGTGGGAAAGTGTGCTGGGTTTGCCTTCTGGTCTTCTCTGCCACGGTCAGGATGAATAATACACGGGAAATGTAGGATTGAGATCGGACTTGGTTGTTTATTGTATCTTATTTATGTACAGACTCATGTACCGTGAGCTCCAACTAGCATGCTAGGAAAATGAGGTAAAATGGAGAACTTCTAACTCTTTCCAAGGTTATTTAAGTGATAATCCCCCAGTAACAAAGTGACACCTGTGTTATCTATGGTTTTGACCCCATAATAACCACCCAAGATCCGCAATGCGGACCTTTGTCACCCAATTACAGAAAACCACCTAAACCCATGAAGAAGGAAGAAGAAGATGAAGGACAAAGACAATACCCCAAACCCTCCATCTTGACTCATATGTATTACTACACACCAAACCCCCAAATTCTAAGTTTCTAGGACTCCAACAGGAAAGGTGGCAGAAAGTCCGAGGCAGCACAAGGGGGAATTCTGGAGGAAGTGCAGCCTGGTGGCCAAAGGCCCTTGGTGGACTGCCACATGTGTCTCTTCTCCTCTCCCCTCTTAACACTGGCATGGCACATAAACCCCTCCGAAAAGCTGCTCTGAAAGACAACTCTCAGCAAAACATGCTGTACAGAGCTATCAGGCTAAACCCTCTGCTCTGTCACTTCCTCCTAAGATGAGACAGCACGTGCAGGACCCTCATTGTCCTCACCCCCAAGGATGCTGTTTGCTTAGTGCCAAGCCTGAACCTGACTCATCAGAGACCCTTGGGTGCTGGGAAGTGTTTTGCAGAAGTGAGGGCCCATTCTTGCAAGAGTGAAGAAGCTGGGAACTGCCCCACAACATTACAAACATGAATGACAGGTGAATGATAAAACCTGGCAATAGGAGAGACAGAGGCTGCACTGCCAATGTGGGTAGAGCTCTCCAGAGCTTATATGGAAGACTGTCTTGCCTTGTGCTTGCAGGGCACCTCTGCCATGAAATCTTTCCTGCATCCAAAATAGCTATCTGCTTTCCACATCCAGGAACACTCCCTGCAGCTGCAGATCCTTGCCATCCTCTTTCACAGGGTCCTGTAGCTCACAGTGCCTCCCAAACAATCCTGCAAAACCCTGTTCTGCTGCCAAAGCACGTCACACAAGCCCACTGGTGTCCAGGCTGCAGTGCAGTCTCAGCTCTTGTGTCTGCCTATGTGGTGCCACATGGTTGAGAAAAGCTTTTTTGGGGAGTTGGGCACATCCCTGGGTGTGAACACACAGAGGAGCAGGGGCAGGGATCAGCTTTAGCAACACACAGATCCCCACTATCCTTGGAGGCTGGTTGAGGACACAAACCCTCCATTTCTGAGCAAGGAGGGCTGGTTTTTGGGGTGGCCCCATGCTTGGTACAGAGGGGGGATGGCTTGTGAGCAGGCACCAGCCGGTCAGACAGAGGGCAGCTACTTTGGTGGTCGCATCCAAGACTTTGGTGGCCCAGCTGGCAGTGGCTGGGGAGGACCCAGCCAGTGTGGGGACTGAACTGCCTCCAAGTTAATCGAGGTTAATAGTAGGATCATGTTGGTCGGTTTGTGCTGTGGCTGCCTAAAGAGAGACGACTTTTAGTTTCTGGTATTTCTGGTATTTCCAGTCCCTGAACCTTCACAAGAAGAGATCTTCACCCCTGCATTGAGGGGAGGAAAGTCAAATAAGGAGCCAGGGGGATGCTTTGGTGTAGGGGTGCTGGGATGGGAGGTGAAATAGTGCCTCAGAGATAGCACCTGAAGGGAGGCAAGGGATGCCTCAGGGATCTTAAGGGGTTGCACAGGGGTTTTCCCCTCTGTATCCTCACTCCAGTGCTCTGGTTTGATTACAGTCCTGTGCTCCTGGGAAGTCAGGGTGCAGCTGAGATCAGAGGGGCTGGGGGCTGCCCTGGCCATAGCCAGCCTTGAAGGCTGGTGGTGGGTGATGATGCTGCCACATGTTCTTCCCATGCCAGGTGGCACTGACCCATCCTCCTGATGATGCCCCCATTGATGCTCTGCTCAAGAGTGGCCTCATGCCAACCCTGCAGCAGCCACTGCTTCAGCACTGCCCAGAAGGAGACTGACTAAATGCACCCATGGCTCTACGGAATAGAGCTCCTGGGTTTGGTGGGGAAGAGATGAGACCACTGGGTGAGTTTGAATCTTTGTTCAAACTTGGCATGTCCTGATCAAAGGACGTGAAAAAGGTTCAGGAGAGCTGAGGAGCAGCAGGAGTCTGGATGTGCTGTACCCAGCACAGTGAACAGAGCCCTGCTGAAGAGCACAGCGACCCATCCGCCCCAAGATCCAACACTGCATGGGCCACTCCTGCCCCTCCCCAGCCACCAGATCAGGGCCAAGCAGGCAAAATCCCACCTTTTCTAGCCATTCCCCTGCCAGCACCACCCCAGACAGGTGTCCTTCCAGCTGACCTTGTGTCACCACCTTGCCGAAGACGGGCAGGGTGTCCAGCGTGGAGCAGTTCCAGCGGCGGTTGCGGAACTGGTACTGGCACTCCTCGATGGCCAGCTGGGCCCCGCGGCGCACCGAGTCCATCACCTCCAGGTTCCTCTTGCACATCTGCACCTGCCTCTGGATCAAACCCTTCAGCTTCTCGCACGTCTCCTCCTCGGAGATGCTCCCCACTGAAGACAGCTTGGCCAGGTACCTGCCACGACAGCAGCACCAGGGTTAGGAGGGAAGGGCTGGGGGAGCCCGTATTTCTCAGGTTTGGTTTCTCACCCCAGATTCAGGTTGTTAAAAGTCCTTGGCCCTCTAAAAGCCCTGAGCTGTGTCACAAGAAAGAAGCAGAGTCTCCAAGGCCTTGTTTTCAGGTTTCTGGTGTTGTTTATTATTTGATATCTCAGAATTCTCTCT
>JBBMKD010000070.1:153262-178812 GCA_037834095.1 Argya squamiceps
CTGTCGGGGACACCCCCGGGGCGGGCCGGCGGCGGCGGGGAGGGCCCCGGAGAGGGCATCGGGGAGGGCATCGGGGACTCCGACGGCGGGGAGGGCGTTGGGAGTTTCTCCGGCGACGTGGAGGGCGGCGGGGAATTCGGCGGCGCCCCCCGCCCTGCTGCTGCGCCCACCGAGCGGCACCTCCGGGTGGGTTCGGTGGGTGCGGGGAGAGACGGGGGAACTCGCACAGGGGAAGGGCGGGGGGGTCCGCATTGGATGTTTTTGGGTGGCTGTGAAGAATTTCCTGGTGGCTGTGAAGAAGCAGAGCCCTGAGGTGTCCTAGCGCTGCCTGGAGTGCATCGCCCAGGCTGCTTTCCTCAACAAGCACCCCTTTGACCGGGAGTGACTTCCCGGAGTCCGGTTTCTGAGCATTCGCTATAAATGCCAAAGTGCGTTTCAAAATTAACAGCTAAGAAGCGAAGTCTGTCTGGGCGGGTTCTGTCTGGGGGTATCTCTCTGGGGTTTCTATCAGGAGAACAGCATTTGGAGCCGGAACAGGGACGAATTTCCAAACCCCCTTGGCATCTCAGCAAGGGCTGCCCCGTGGAGAGCTGCCAGCCACAGCGGCTGATGGCAGGCTCTAGAATGTGCAGATGGAGGGTGATGCTTGACCAGATATCAAGGCTTAAATTCAACTCTGGAAAAGTCAACTCTTGGGAAATCCCAGGAGCTCCTAAAAGCATGGCTTACCCACCCTGAGGCCAAGAGATGTGGTGGGGATCCCTGTCTCTGCTCCATCCACCATGCCTCTCTCTGTCCATATGGGCACAAACGACTTAATTTAAAGCCAGGAGCAACGTGAGCTGGCTGCTTGGTGTGAAATCCAAGATCCCAGGCAGCCACAACCGTGCACCAAATCTCCTCCTGACAATGTTGTTCCTTAGGTCCATTACTAAAACCTCTTGCTACCATCTCTAAAATCTTGCCAAGCTGGTTTGGAGCTATTCAAAATTCCCTTTGTCTTTTCAACTCTGCTTTCCTGTAGCTGGGGCACACTTATTCAAAGCACGGCGACTTGCACTAGGCTGCACATATGCCTGTCCAACTTTATTACACCTCCTTTAAAATCTCCGCATTAGTTCCCTGTCAAAGTGAGGATTTAATTTCAAAGTGCTTTGACTTATATTCCAGCTCCTGACAGGCAGCAGCCCACCCTCACCTAGTCATTCATCTGGCTTTCACATCCTTGCAGATTATCCCGGGTGAAAGCGGGATGCTGGCTGCTTTGCTGGTGAATTGGAGGTTGTTGCTGTGAGCCCTGTCTGGGTAATTCAGTGCAACTGGAGCTGATTAATCTGGCTCATCATTTGAGACAAAGCTGATGCCTTCTGGCTTCTAATTGCTCAGGGTGTTGAGTGAACTTGTCAGGAAGGCAAGAACTAAACTGAGAGACTAAGGGGAGGAATGAGAGGTTAGAGGGCTGTGGCTGGCTGGCCAGAGCCTTGTGGGTCCATGGGAATGTCTTACTTTTGGGCCTCTCAGGTGTTATTTCCCTCCAAGGAGAAACACCAGAGAGTTCAACAGAAGCCAGAAGGGTGGGCATGGACCCTGGGGTCCTGTCTGGCATGGACATGACAGAGCACTCCTGCCTGAAATGCTCCTGGTGCCAGGGCTGGTGGTGCTGTGGGCAGGCTCAGGGTGCCCTGTGGCCCTTGTTGGGGTAGCTGTGGTGGCAGGATGGTGCAGTGGGGGCTTGACATGAGCTGGAAGACCTCTTGAGACTTCTCTTGGCCTGGGTGAGGAGTTGTAGATCACACCCACCTACTTCTGCAGCAGCTTCGAGCCCTGTTTCCATTGTAGCAGGTGGAACAGAGAGGACCATCCTGGCTTAACCAGCAGGAGGACATGAATGCCAGGCCACTGCAGCAGTCTCAGTGTGGGATCACATCCACAGGATGCCCTGGGACCAGAGTGTCCGTGGGGGGATGAGTGGTGCCCCCATGGCAGAGGGGAGGCAGATGCAAACACATCTGGAGTCAGTCACCCTGATGGGAAATGCAGTGTGAGCTGCCTGTGGAGAGGATACCAGTGCAGCAGGGCAGGAGGGGTGCTTATTTTACAGTCTCTGGGGTAGAGGAGGTGATGAGTGTGAACAGAGGGCAGAATCTGGAAATAGGCACTCACTGAAAGGGTGTGGGTCCCTTGGTCTTTTCAAAGATGCCCATGAAACACTGCTGGGTCATTACCTACAGCTTTCTGGAAGCTGATTCTTTTGGCCTCTGATTGAGAAGGTGCCTTTAAAAACATAAAGCCCAGCTGATTTGGAAGAGAGGAAAGCCTAGATCCAGGGGAATGTTTAAGGGACACAGCAGGTCTCCCTGGCCTGTGCATTGCTGCAGAGGTCCCCTCCTGTGTACCCCTCTGAGGGCAGCAGCTGGTGATGGAGGCCCGTGGTCACCCCCAGGGTGGGTTGGAGCTCAGTGCTGACCACCCCAGGCTGCAAGGCATGGCTCCTTGTTACTGACTGTGTGTTGCTTTAATGAACATCAAACTCCCATTAGATAAGGAGGCTCCCTTTGATGTGCAAATATTTCAGTGGATGGAAAGAGGAATGAAATGCACCCCGGGAGTGTTTCGTGGGCTTGCCCAGGTGTGTCTTTATTCAAAGAGAAATCACCATCACCATGTTGCAGGCAAGGAAAAGGGCCAGCAGTGGTAACAGGAAGGGATTTTCAGCTTAGAGACCAATCTGAAAGCAACAAAGCATGCAAAAGTCCATGCAAAATTGTAGCCAGGCTCCAAATATAAGTGAAATAAATACAAACCACACTGAAAAGTAAGTGCAGGCAGGTAGCACTCCTCCTCCGTTTCTGGATCTGACTGGTGCTATCAGTCATGGAGGTTGTGAGAGATATTTTACAGGTTTTTTTCAGGTTTCTGATGCCCCATGGGCTTAGCAAATGGGATTGAAAGTAGGGTGCTCTACAATCTAGAGGATAGTCCCCACCATGGGATGGGGAGAAGAGCTGCAAGAAAAAGGAAAGGAGAACTCATGGGTGAATTTGAGGCTGTGGGAGTTGGCTCTGAATAGAAATAGATTCTGTTTTGGATTTAATGGAGCATAACTATTGGACACTTCAGCAACAGTACACATATTAATCCTGTCCAGGAGAAAGGAGAAGCTGTTCTGGGAGCCTCCATGCCAGAAAATACAGGACAGTTGTACTCCTTTACAGAAACCTGTGGTTTTTCTGATGAAATTTATTTCAAACTACCCAAACATTTCTGAGTGGCAGTGATGACTGGTCAGAGCAGGGACTGTGTAGGATTGCAGTTCACAAACAAAAGCAGCTTTGCAAACACAAAAATTGCCCTGACAAAAGAACTGAGTCCAGTCCATTACAATCAGGGACTGAGCAGTTGCTGTAACCCATGTTCACCTGGGCATCTCAACACATCACAAGGGCCACTGGAACACCTAGACCAGACTTGTTTTAGCTGCAGGTGGATGTCTTTAGCCCCGTATGTATTCCAGAGCCTGCTTGGGAAGGTGCATTTATTTGTATGAGTCTTCAGAAGCAGGTGTTCAATTCTAACAAATCTCCAGTGGCATCATCTGAAATCTGGCACCGAGGCTGGTAAGATTCACTCCTCCAATTTTATTGTCAAATAGAGCACTGAAAAAAAACACAGAGTGGCTTGGGATTTAGGGTTTTTTCTTTTGGAGTTTGTCTCTGAACGCACCACCACAATTTCTCTGGGAAAAATGAATGGCTATGGTGAACTTGTGGGTGCTGTCCATGAAGGAAGTTAAGAGCATCCCCAAGTATTGTGAAAGCCTTCAAACCATACCATTGCAGAGAGAGCCATATTTTCTGCTGCTCAGATAGATCCTTTCTCACAGGTCTGTGAGGGAATTGTCCCCTGGCTTGTACTATTTTCAGAGGAGATTGTTATCACAGTTCCAGATTCTGGCATTTAAAATATATTCCAACCGATTTCCCCACTCAGGTGGGTGCCATCCACACCAAGCAGTGTGCAGCAGTGCTGAAACAAACCTTGATCCAGGTGCTGGACAAGTGGCCCTGCCTGGCAGTGCACATGCAGGCAGCCAGCACTGGAGTGACAGCTCACCACTGCAACCTTTGCCCTACTCATTCTGCCCAGGGAGAAAATGAGATTTCGGGCTGGTTGGATACATAACACCCTGATTCACTCCTTTGCAGTGCTCATTACACCTCCAGGCATTTAGGAGCACTGAGACTTTATCCCCTGCCATGGGAGCTGGGAGAGCCATGCTGAGCTGAGCAGGATGGAAGGATGGGTGGAGACCACCAGGACTGCAAAGGGATTTCCAGGCTGGGGATGGTCAGGAGAGGACAGAGCAGGGGTGAAGACCTCAGACTGTTCATGATTTGTGGTGGAGTTGTCTGCAGCTGATCTTCACACTCAGCAGATGTTGCAGGTGATGGAATCCCAGACTGGTTTGGGTTGGAAAAAACATTGAAGATCATCTCATTCCACCACATGCCATAGGGAGAGACACCTTCCACTATCCCAGGTTGTTCCAAGCCCCATCCAACCTGGTCTTGAACACTTCCAGGGATGGGGCAGCCACAGCTTCTCTGGACAATCAGTTCCAGGCTTCACAACCCTCTTAGTAAAGAATTTCTTCCTAATATCTAAACTAGTCTCTTCTCTTTCAGTTTAAAACTCTTCCCCTTTGTCATGTCACTACCTGCTTGTGTTAAAAGGTTATTTTTCCTCTTGTTTTATAAGCCCCTGTAGGTACTGGAAGGCTGCAATGACATTTCCCCAGGGTGATGAGACCTACAAGCACCCCAGGTGGTACCATTGCCAAGGTGCTCAGCCTGAGTGATGTCCATGCCTCTCTTCCTGCATGTGACCAAGGAGGTCGTGGCACTGTGTCTTCTCCACCTCTCTCCTTGCACCACTCAGCCTGTTGGTGCTCTTGCTGGTGTGGTTTTGGCCCAGACAAAAATGTACCTTGCAGGCAGTGGCTGGCCAAAGAGCAAGGGAGGTCTTGTCCCAAGCCATAGGATAGGTAAGGCTGGTTTGTTTTAGGCTTTTTTTGGTTTTTTTTTAGGCTTTGCTATATGTTCCCTCCATGCCATTTCACCCTCAGTGCCACCATTCCTTTCCCTGCTTTGTTTTGTCACACAGACACGGCCTTTTGGGGATACAAACCAGAGGTGTGAAGGAACAGGAGAAAATCAATGAAAAGACAAGTGCTGATTGGGATTATTTGGTCTACTGGTAGTGAATAAAATACTGATGGAGAAAAATCTTCTAAATATCTGGGAACAAGAAAAACTGTGCCTGGAAAGAACTTCCAAGCTTTGTCCCATGACAAGGGCCAACAGAGACAAATGAGCTTCTCTGGGCCAGTGGAGAAGTCCAGGGCCAAAATCTTCTGCTGCTTCTCATCCAAGGTTTCTGCTCATCCATGTGTAAATTCCTCCTCTTTAATTTGGCAAAGAGGATGCAGAGTTGCATTGGCCAAGCCCTTTGAAAGCCATGTGCAGTATTAACAAGGACAGAAGTTTTCCTGTCTTTGATTATCAGATAAATGACAAGACACTGGCCTTACAGCAGAGCATGGCTGTGTTTGGAGGACATTAAACTGCATTTCCCTGCCCTGACTGGGGAATATTTTAAATGGGGACAGCATTCTCTCTCCACACCCATCTTCAAGGGGTCCAAGTGTTTCTGTGGAACCATCTCTTCCATTGGCTCAGTCTGCATCCACCAAGTGGGGGAAATGGGAGTCTGAGGTATGAGCAGCATCTTTGGGAGGTCTGTTCCTTTTGTGAAGATGCATGTGGAGCAAAGTGTTGCCAGGCTCTGGATATAAGTGATATAAACACAAACTGCACTGAAGAGTAAGTGCAGGCAGGTAGCACTCCTCCTCAGTTTCTGGATCTGACTGGTGCTATCAGTCATGGAGGTTGTGAGAGACATTTTACAGGTTCTTTTCAGGTTTCTGAAAAGACCTTCTTCATGCTGGTGTCAGATGAAGGTGTGTGAGCAGGGAATCCTCTCCTGGCTGGGAGGAAGAAGAGAGCTGGGCTTTGGGAAATACCCTGGGGACAGGTTGCTGCAATTATACCAAGTTTGAGCTGCTGCTTTGCCAAAATGCAATTGAAAATTGAACCTGATTCCTGAACCAAGTCCTTGTTTCTCCTGAAACACATCAAGGATGAAGCTCCTGCAGAAGCATTGGGCTGTCTGGGGCTCATCTATTTAATTTTCTCTTGTAGTTGGAAATCTCTTATTTTAAGTAATGTTCTTTTCAGAAATGACTAATTAAACTGTAGAACAGGAAACGTAAGAGACAGTGAAATCCCTTCAGCTGTCCACTGCATTTCTACGTAAATATGGTGGTAAAATGATGAAAACAAAACCTTTTGGAGACAAAGACGAATGAGGGACCTGGTGAGGCAGCCTTGAAAAATCCATCGTTTGTTATAATAAAGTGAAACCACTGTGTTTATCTTGTGTCTTGGAGGATTTGGCACAATTATTCTTAGGAAGGGAGGGAAGCCACATAGAAATCAGAATAGCCCAGATTTTTTTTTGCTAAAATATTTGTACAAATCAGGTTATTCAACTACAGAAAAAGGACTTATTTGGGGCTGTTGCTTCTGAAATTATCCTGCAAAACTGGAAGGACTGTAAATGTTTGGCTTTAATAGCTATATACAATGCAAACCTAATCAGTGAAGCTTGAAATGTCCATGGCAGGGAGGAAAGGCAGAGTTTTATGGCTCTGTGGAGGTGTGCAGAAGACCAGACACACAAGCTGCCCAACGCCCATGCAGGAAGGCAGCCCCTGCTCTCCCATCTGACAAAAGCCACTCTGTGGTCAGAGACAAGGGGATGAATTTTCCACACCAACACGATCTGCTGGTTTGCCTGGGTTGGTTGTGGAGGATGGGAGGAGGTGCAGCACAGATTCCCCTTGCACCAACCTCCCCCAGGGTGTTCAGGCAGCCTCATTAGCCCAGCTCCCACCCAGGCTGTGTGGTTGTGGGGCAAGGACCTGGCAGAAACCATCCCAGCAATTTGGGGAGGAATTAGGGTTGTGCTGTCTAACTTTCAGTTTTTGCCTCCAGCAGAGGCTAAAAATGTTCCACATTGCTTAGAGGTGTCAGGTTCTGTAGCTGTAGGCTGGGAACAGCCCTCAGAACCTCTCAGTTACACATTACCCTGAATATCTCAGCAAATTACTCGCAGCTAATTGAAATAAAGGAAACACAGTGGCTCAGTTTACCTGGAGGACTGTTTATAGCAATGCAACCACTGCATTTTGCATTGTTTATAGTATCACAATTTATTATCCCACCTGTCAAACACTGACTTTTTTTCCCCCCTCGGTCTGTGCTTCCTTCTCATGTCAATATAATAGTGTTCATCCCAAATAATGTCAGTAGTTTCTTATTAACATTTCAGCTCTGGAAGTGCAGAGCCTCCAAATAATCTTAGACATTCCCTAAGATCCCAAAACCTCTGGTCAGTGGTTTTCAACCTGCTTCAGTTCGCTGAGTCTGAAAAGTTTTCCTGTGGCAATGCAGTCCCTTCTAAAGCAACTTAACTGTACTGATAACAGACTCCAGGTTGATGAGTTACTTTCTGTGGACCCCACATGAGTAGGGATTTGCAGATCAGAAGTTTAAAAGTGCAGATGCAAGAGTTAAATGGGAGACAGGTAATCAGTCAGATGTGTGTCATTTGGCATGTTGAATTTAGAGGGCTTCTTGTTCCTAAGGCAGGTGTGCTCCAGAAAAACCCTTAACAAAATCACCAGGAGTGGGACTGTGGAGGCAAATTATGGTTGTGGGTAGTTGTACATGTTTGACTTATGATGATGCAGATATATCTCAATAAATCTCTGTATATGTATGTATGTATGTATGTATGTATCTATCTATCTATCTATCTATCTATCTATCTATCTATCTGTCTGTCTGTCTATCTTTCTGTGATCTATGATTTGAACTTCAGGAAAATGTCCCATGGGAGATCAGTCCTGCAGTGGCAGTGCTGAATCCATCACCTGTCCCCTGCTAATGGGAATATTCCTGGACACAACGTGGTTGTTGCAGCACAGGGAACTTGTCCAGCTGAGTGTCACAGCATGGGGATTTCTCCAAATCCAACAACAGAGTTTTCTTTCTCCTATCTCCAACAATGAAAAGATAGGTCATAAATGTCACACAGCCAAGGAAACAAAATGCAGAGGGGCTCAGACACAGGAAATTTGGGCAGGAGATGGGATCACAAAGGTGCATGTTCAGAGCCTCAGGTTAGTGAGAAAATGGAACTGCTGGAGCAGGGAAGCTCCACATGTTTGGGGGCCAAGCCACGGGCAAGTGGAAGTGGAGAGGAGATTAAAAGTGACAGATTGTGTTGTCCATGTCCCTGTTTCTTGCACTGAGTGACCAGGTGATGGATGGTGATGGATGGTGGGGCAGCACCTTGTCTCCTTGATGAGGGGAGTTGCACCTCCAGAGTGACTCCTGGGGGGCTGTGGAAGGGTGGAAGGTGGCTCTTGAGGAGGAACTCTTTAGGCCTGCTAGACCCAATGTCCTCTCCTATCCAAGGGGTTACCAAGATATCAAAATGTCCAAGCCCTGCCAGGATGGTATTGGCAAGTCAGTACACACTAGCAGAGGTGCTCTGGAGTCACAGCTGATGAGGAAGAGATGCCAGGAGCACAAAGGCACGGCACAGAAACCCAGCAGTGGAGATGGAGGGTGTGAGCTTCCCATCACCCCTGGATGTCTGGGTAAACAGTGCCTCAGAGGGATGTTTAGGGCACAGGATCTCCCTAACACAGATATTGTCTGAGGCAGATGCTCAGCATCAAGGGAAATGTGCTGTGTCCTGACCCTCCAGGCAGTAAACAACTGAAAACTGAGAGGTGGCCATGTTCCTTCTCCCAAGGTTTCTTCAGTGTCCTTTAACTTTGGACCCCAGTGGGTTCCTACCCCAAATGGGTCCCTATTAATTCTCCTGGAGAGGGAGAAATAGCAGAACATGTAGGGGAAGGAAGGCCTTGGGGATACTGAGTCCTCAGGTGGGAATGTGAGTTCTAAGTTGTGCAACATGCCAAAGTTGTCTTTGAAACACCTGGAGGACATTGTTGGCCTGTTGGATGATTTAGAGATCCTCAGATGGGTCCTTTGCTGTGATCTGAGGATGCATCATCCTGCAAGGGACAGATTCCCAGCACACTGTGGGAAGCTCATGCAGGGCAGCCACCAAAGGGTTTGACACATCTTCCATAAGAGTAATTACCTGAAAAATGGATGTGAACTGTAAGATAATCATCCAGGGTCCTTTCTTAACCCGTGGTGAAATGCTGGCCCTTTCCTCTCTCCCCCATGCATTATTCTTGCAGAGGCTGTGGCAAGGCTTGGCAAAGCTGTAGAGAAGCCTATGTAAGTTCCAAAGACTGGATTTTAAAATTTATTTATCTAATTTTTTTTTTTTTTTGGTGCATGGGTGGATGAGATGAACTCACCCCTGTCAGCCCTTATGAGGAGGACTCAAAAACAAGATTTTGCTGATCAGAGGCATTTTCCCGGTTGTCTCTGAAGGGGAAGTTGGAGCAGCAAGACCCAGAGACCCAGGCCCACGGGGCTGCTGTCACTGATGCCAAAATTTGTAAATGAAGTCATGGGTGACTCAGAAGTCTCAAAGGACTCCCAGCTGTAGGTGTTGACATTGATATATGGGTCATCTCCTGTCCTAGAACAAACTTACAGGCTTCATACAGCCCACAAATGTTACATGACTCAGGAAATACCTCAGGGCACATCTGGCATCGAGGGAAAACCATGGTGAAGATGTTTAACCATCCCTCTGGCTTTCTGTCAAGCTGAGATGAGCAGCACAGAGTGACCAGTGTGCATGGACCCAGGCCTGCTGAAATGAGTAGAAAAACGCTCAAAAGTTTTAATTTTTCTTCCCCTTCACAAACTGCATTTTTTTGGTAATTTCTTATTTTTTCAAATTACTGATTTCTGCCACTTGGAGAATTTCTATCTTTTAAGAAAATGGAGAAACATTTGAAGCACTGTTATCCAAACAGTTTCTCTCCAGAAGTGCAGGAGATGATGGCAAGAGCCTTATGGTGACTGTGAACAGCACTCACAGCATCCTTTTCAGTGGAGCCTCTGATGCCTAAGTGTTTGAGGGTGTTTAGTTTGAGGGCCCCAATTAAGAAAGAAATTGAATCACATTTTTGTGAGTTGAATTTTTAATGAGCTGGCTGTATTCCAGCACGCTCAGCAGATTCCCAGGGTATCCCATCTTCTCTTAAGGCTGTTATGGTCACTTGCTTTAGCACCATTTCAAGACCAAGGGTGGGTCTACCCTCCCACCAAAGGAAACACCAAACTTATTCCACACAGTTCGACTCTCTTGGGCAAACCAGGGCAGTTTTCATTTTTTCCTCTACCAGGATATATGGAAACATGAAGCTGTGAAAGAATTAGGGTTGTTTAAGAGAACCAGCCAGAAAAACGAATACTAAATATTTAGGAAAGCAGGAACAGTGATGTCCCACAGCACACACAACTAACAGGGAGCCAGACCTGATGTGATTTTCAGGGCTAAACACAATTGTCAGCCATAAATTCAGCAAGGACATAAGTTTTGATCCTGCCCCTGTTGTGATACCGTGGATAGAGGAACATGAAACCAGGACTGCTGAGTAAATCCATCCAAATTAACAGTGATAAAGAGTGCTACATCCTCGCTGGGGTGAGGAGGCATCTTGCTGGCTTTGCCGCAGGCACTCATCCCTCCATCTGCTGGCAGCACCTCCCTAAAGGGAATCCCATTTCATCATCCCAGAGAAAAAGGCCTTCAGAGAGGCAGGGGAACACCCCAAACTCAGGTACATCTGGCTGGTATCTGTAACATTGTCCTGCTTTTTCGTGCCACCCTCCAGCCCTTCCTAGCCCAGCTGTGGAGAGGTTTGGGCCACTGGGAAGAACATTCTGCTGGCTTTGATGGACCAGTGTGTCCCTCCAGGAACACCTTGCATGGCTGGTGGAGGTTGTCACTCACCACACAGCAGCAGCAGCAGCAGCAGGGTGTCCTCTTGGAGGTCCCCTTTGTGCAGCTGCCAGGAGCACAGGAGCGAGGCAGGGCTGGGTGAATTGGTGGTGACCATGGAGCGGGTCTGGCTGTGCCAGGCTGGCCGGGGCCGTGCTGGCTGGCACATGCCACTAGAGGGGGACACAGCCACGTGTAACGGGACCTGGCCACGGCCACCAGCGTGGACCTGGGGGGCAGGACAGGTGGCACCGTGCCCGGGGGGTCAGCGAGCTCCATGAGCCCCCCAGGTGCTGTGGGGCTCCATGGCCAGTGATGGTCCCAGCCAGCTCACCCCCAGCCACAGCCAGGAGACACCAAAATCCCTGATCCTGCTGGTGGTGAAGACAATGGATGTGGTGTGGGATGAGTGGACATCTCTGCTCTTTCCACTTGTCATTGGTGTGACTCTGGAGGTTGGTTGGCATTTTCCAGATCTGAGAACCCTGGAAACTCTGCCCTGGGTCTGCTCATGGTGTGGAGTAGGCGTAAGGGATGGTGGGATCTGAGCTGTGGGGAAGACCCAAAATTTGCTCAAACGAGGGGAAGAGTTTCTAGAGTTTTGTCTTTTATCTTTCCTACTACTCTGGCATCTCTTTAAAAAGGTGTCACTAATTTGGGATAGCCAGGCTGTGTGCATGTCTGGTTTCATGACCTGCAGCCTCCTGCTTCTTTTTGCTTACAGACCTTTTCCCGAGGGCTCTTTGCTGCAGTATCCTGTGGGGCTCCATGGCCAGTGATGGTCCCAGCCAGCTCACCCCCAGCCACAGCCGGGAGACACCAAAATCCCTGATCCTGCTGGTGGTGAAGACAATGGATGTGGTGTGGGATGAGTGGACATCTCTGCTCTTTCCACTTGTCATTGGTGTGACTCTGGAGGTTGGTTGGCATTTTCCAGATCTGAGAACCCTGGAAACTCTGCCCTGGGTCTGCTCATGGTGTGGAGTAGGCGTAAGGGATGGTGGGATCTGAGCTGTGGGGAAGACCCAAAATTTGCTCAAACGAGGGGAAGAGTTTCTAGAGTTTTGTCTTTTATCTTTCCTACTACTCTGGCATCTCTTTAAAAAGGTGTCACTAATTTGGGATAGCCAGGCTGTGTGCATGTCTGGTTTCATGACCTGCAGCCTCCTGCTTCTTTTTACTTACAGACCTGTTCCTGAGGGCTCTTTCCTGCAGTATCTTCTAAAGGTGCAGCTGGTTTGATCCTGGGTATAACTCCTCTGTTGAGGCCTGAAGGTGGGGCAGGGTCTCAGGGGAATCTAAAGGAGGAACACGATTTCTACTAAACTGTAGTGGGATCAGTGCTTAATTCTTCAGCAGACTTTGAAAGCTACAACGTTGAGGACCAAATTCCCCCCAAAAGGGAATGAAAAAGATAATTAATTATCCTGATGATCTTCTGTTTGTCTGGAAATGAGGGAACTTTTTGCATGTCTGCAAGGTCCATCTGCTGAGTGAAGGCAGAGCTGTGACCCCAGCTGTGGACGTGCAGTGGGGAGGAGAACAGGATGTCCAGAGAGGAATGTGGGCTGCAGCCATGGAACCTGATGCTCAGGGTGTCTTGCAGATGCTTGCCCAGCACAGATGAAGGTTTGAGGTGAGAAGTGACCCTTTTGGCTGCTTGTGGGCGTTAGTGGGACATCTGTGGCTTTGGTGCCCTTCTGTTGAACACCATGGACAAGGCAGGTGTGGGTGGGTGTGGGATTTGAAGAGCTCATGTTTGTGTGTTTGGATGGGATCCACTGACTCCATGGCATGTCTCTGCCGGAGGAGTTTCATTTGGCACCTCCAGTCCTGTGCACCATTTACCTCATCCTCAGCAAACCACACCAAAGGTGTGGTAACAAGGGTGACTGACACCAAATTGAATGATTCTCTCACACGTGAGGGGCAATGGTGGGGGATCCTGGCAGCTGCAGGTGCATGCAAACATGCAGAAGTGCAGCAAAGATGTCTAGGGAAGGCCAAAGTCTTGGCATCAACATTTCCCCTGGTTGTGTTTTCCTCTGGCCAAACCCAAGGCTGTTGCAAGAAGCAGTGGTCTGTGAAGTTTGACTGACAGGTCATGATTTTGTCAAAAAAACATGGGAACACCTGTATATTCCTTAGAGGTTTTTCAATCAGCCACACAATACTCTTTTTTTTTTTTTTGCATCTGAAAGGAAAAACAACTTAAAATTCAAACCAGAGTACACAAATTTAAATGGGTGGCTTCAAGCCCCAGCAGAAAATAGGGAAGGAAATTACTTTACATTGTTCTAGCTAATTTGCTGAATCTCTACAGTCATTTCTCCTACTCATATGGTAGATATTTTATTTAGTATATTTATTGCTAACTGAAACTGTCCATAGCAGTGAAATTACTTAGGATTTCTTTAGTATAAATTATTATGAATTTCAGCAATTGATTGCACAATGAATACTCTTTTTATCACTCCAGAGAAATGCAGGGCTGGGATTTCATACCATTAATTTTTATGGGAGTTCAATGTCAGGGCTCCTTGGGGAGCTTTGAAAATCACAGCCCTTAATTTTTAATTTTCAGTCCTTATAAACAATGCTATTTATTTGGGTGTGCCTGTGAACTGTGGGCCAGTCAAACACTGGCTCTTCATAGTCCCTGCCAAAGGCTGGATCCTTCTGAGTTTATTGTTTTAATCTGTAGTTACAGGGAAGGAGCTGAGCCCTGATGCACAACTTGATCCTGTGCTGCCCTCCCCCAGTCCCTGCTTGTCTCTGTTTGATGCACTGGACCTATGTGAGGGTGTCAGATGTGACATGTAAGAGCCAAAAAGTGTTATTTAGAGGGGTTGGTGGGGTGGACTTTGCCCCTGCTAGGCTGAGTCTGGGCACCTCTAGCAACTGCAGGGGCTTGGAGGAGTCATGGAGGGTTTTGGAGGAGTCTGTGGCCATGGTGGGCCCTGGGAGGTTCCAAGCTCACAAGTACACACTGCACTAGGATGATCTGCAGGACCTAGAAAAAATTTTTAAAAATCAGTGTGGAATCATCTGTCTGGATGTGCCAGAGAGGGGGTGGGAGGCAGGAGAAGTTTGGAAAAGCCTCTCTGAAGCTTTGTGGGGATCATGTGAGTTTGGCTTTGTTCTTTGAGACCAAGATTGGAGCTGGCACCCCGTGCCTGAAAAGCACCTGAAGCTTTGGAAATGTTTGGCCATACTGTGATCTTCATTTTCTCAAGAGAAATGGTATTAAATCCCACGTTTTGCCTTAGGGTGCAGCCATCTGCCTGGAGGAGCCTTGACTGGCTCCCACTGCAATGACCTTATTGCCCTGACTCACATCTTCCTGGCCCAGCTCCTTCTCTCCCTCCCCTCCACGGGCAGTGCTGGGGGCCCAGTGGCTGCCAGCACTTCCCTCTGCAGTTTTTTTGGGTGACAGGAGCCATGACACAGCCTGGCACCACGTTTGCTGGGCTGCTGTTCATCCTCTGAGGAGCAAATCTTCCCCACGCTGTCACTTGTGGCCAGTTCAGCAGCTCCTGTCCTCTGTGGCTCCAGACTAACCCAGAGGTGTTTGTGCCCTGCTGAGTGGTGGATGTGGGTTAAATGGAATTTAAAAGATTGGGAAGGTCACAAATAAACAGTTCTAGGTAAATCCCAGGATCACCCCATGTCCATCAAAGGCAAAGCCCAGGGATGTGAGCTGTCTCCTCTCCCTCCCTGCAGTCTGTGGTTCCCTGCTCCATTTGCTGTGCCAGGAGCACAATTCACAGTGCCACTGGTTTGGGTGGGGAAGGGGTTAGCAGGGTTCCTCATTCCACTCAGGGACAGCCCTGGGTGATGGGTCAGGGGGTACTGCAGACTTGCAAGGAGGGGCTAGAAACTCCCAGCATCAGAAACTGAGAGGCAGTGAGTGGAATGTGGGGACCCACCCTTGGGTTATCCTTCTGCCCTCTGGCAAGGGGCACGTTGCTCTGGAATTTTGGGTGGTGATGAAGGACCTTGGCTATGGAGGACTCTGTGACTTTCTTGCAACAATGAGGAAATGGGGTAAAGAGCTTTCAAATGAGGGAAGGCATTTGCCCCAGGAAAGGAAGCTCATGACTTGGAGGCAGAATCTTCATTGCTCCTGGTGGCCCATGAGCTCATACCTGGTTCTGCCATGCAGCACTGAGGTCTGTGGGGCTGGGCTGATGAGGTCCAGCTCATACCTGGTTCTGCCATGCAGCACTGAGGTCTGTGGGGCTGGGCTGATGAGATCCAGCTCATACCTGGTTCTGCCATGCAGCACTGATATCTGTGAGGCTGGACTGATGAGGTCTAGCTCATACCTGCTTCTGCCTGCAGCACTGAGGTCTGTGGGGCTGGACTGAGGAGATCCAGCTCATACCTGGTTCTGCCATGCAGCACTGAGGTCTGTGGGGCTGGGCTGATGAGATCCAGGACCCAGGGGAGGCTTTAAGGACCAGCACTGAGTTCTGTGAGGCTGGGCTGATGAGATCCAGCTCATACCTGGTTCTGCCATGCAGCACTGATATCTGTGAGGCTGGACTGATGAGGTCTAGCTCATACCTGCTTCTGCCTGCAGCACTGAGGTCTGTGGGGCTGGGCTGATGAGCTCCAGGACCCAGGGGAGGCTTTAAGGACCAGCACTGAGCATCTCCCCTCACCAGGCACCCGTTCCTGCACAGTGGTCTCACGTGGGAGCCTTTTTGGTGACCTCTTCCTGCCAGGTGAGCCCTTGTTTGTGCAGTTGCCCAGTAGATGAGATGTATTTATAGCTGTTGTTAAATCATAGCCCTGCAGCTGAGGGACTGGGCTGCTTCCAAGGACTGCTCATGATGATGTGGCGGGGGATGGAGGCAGGTTACATATTTACACATTAGTTTAAAATGTGGATTCTTTCCCCCTGGGGGCCCAGAATAGCTCATAGGCAGCTGCTCCAGCCATCAGCTCAGCTTGTATTTATTTGTGTTTTCAAACATTTAGTCAGTATTTACACAATAGATGCAATATTAGTAATATCTGCAATAATTTATATGATACCAAATGGGATTTCTCACGGCCAGTGGACTGCCTGGGGACTTGGCCCCTGATCCTTGTTAAAAAACTCGAAAAAGTACAAATTAACAAGCTGTAAAATAATGTCTTCATAAAAGAATAGGGGAAAAAAGGCCAGATCCTGGGAGGTGCTGAGTGATCGTGACAGCCCTGGAGGCTGCTGGGGATGGCCAGTGCTCAACACCTGTGCAAATCAGGTCTCTGCTGCTCTGCCAGGAGGAGGAGGAGGAGGAGGAGGAGGAGGAAGGGTCCTGTGCAGCTCTCCCAGCCTGGACCTTGGCATTTCTCTGTGCCATTGTGGGAACTGGAGAAAACCTACCACTGGATGCCAATGGCAACTGCTGGAATCCCTTTGTCCCCCCAGGCAGTGGCTGGGGACCACACACCAGAAGCTTCTGGATCCTCCATCTCCCTCTTGTGTGGGTGCTCATGAGAGGAGTTGGGAGGGGGCAGCCAGGCTTTGGGGAAGGGGGACACATGCCAGAATCAGTGCTTGGGAGGGAAATCAGTGCACACCCATCATCTCCATGGCTGGACCCTGCTTCCACCCTGGCCCTCTGGGCAAAGTGCTGCTACAGGGGCCAGCAAAGTGACCACTGCACCTTAGGGATGTGTTTTCCTGAGAGATGGACTGAAATGAGGATGTGTGTGGGACACCTAAACACAGGCCAGTGTTTTCCCATCTTTCTCCTGAAAAGCCAAGAAGGAGAAGCTTTGCATGTACTTTGCACTGCCAGGGTGCCCCTTCATCAAACATCCTTCCTCCCTTTCACCAAGCCACCTTTGCATCCTTTCTTGCACCTCCAGCAGCTGCCTGGCACCATGAGCCAAGGGGCTCTATGTAGGCAACTCTTGCAAATTCCCACATCTTCCTGCAGCCTTGGAGAGCCCTGGTGGGTCTCTTGCTTCACCAGAGCCCCTACAAGATCCCTGACCTGTGCTGACTGCAGATCAGTGTGAGAATTCAGGGGGAATAAAGGCATCTTCTGTTGTTTGGTGCTGCCCCAGAGCGTTCCCTCAGCACCTTGCACACATTGACATCAGACCAGAGGTGACTTTCCTCTGCTGAAATCCTCCTGGCATTGCCTCCACCTCCCCCTCAGCCCCCTCAGCCCCCTGGGGACAGATTGGCCGCAGTGCTTTCGTGCTGCCCCCACAGTGATCACACACCAGGGCTGACAGGGGGCTCTGGGGAGGCTTAGAGAAATAAAACTTTGACATCCACCCTGCTTTCTTTTCCCTTTGTATCTCCCCTCCCAACTTTTCTCAATTCCAGGGAAGGCCTCCATTCCATCTGTGTTATCCACAGCCATCCTGGCCATGACAGCCTAGCCCATGGATGTTACTCCATGCTGCTCTGAGGGGTTCTCCTCCTCCTCCTCCTCCATCTCCCACTCCTGGCTTTTGGCCAGGGTTATGAACCCCTCAGCAGCATCAGGTTGGCAGTGGCTTGAGATGATGGCATGTTGGAGAAGGTTTGGGGATGCAGGGTGGGGTCTTTCAGCCTGATGTAACTGCAGGGCACATGGTCTGGGGGGGGACTGGGAGCGTGTGTTGTATTTCAAGCACCTCCCCACTGTCTCTGCCTCTGCAGCCACTTGCCATATTCAAACCAGATGCAATATCCGCCTGTCAGCAGCGTGGTGTGCATGGGGGGATTTCATTCATATGTTTTGGACCTGTCCCAAGCTAAATAAATGATGGAAAGGAGCAATTAACCCAATTTCAAATCTGATCCACTCTGAGTGGCCTCTCTGTCCTGGGCCCTGCCTGTTCCACAGGGTGGTGACTTGTCTCCAGTTATGTGTGAGGAGACTTTGGATGTTTGGCCAACACAGTAGAGTTGGTGATGAAGGGCTGGTGCTGGTGTGGTGGGGTCAGCTTGAAAAGAAGGTCACACACTTGGTGAGGCAGTGTCCTTGCACCAGTGTGTGCATGGGGAGGTGTGACACAAGGCTGAGATGATGGGTGGGAAGGGACCAGGTCACACACTCCACCATTTCCACACTGGATGCTTGGCCAACATATAGAGTTGGTGATGAAGGGCTGGTGCTGGTGTTGCTGCTGTGGTGGGGTGAGCCTGAAAAGAAGGTCACACACTTGGTGAGGCAGCATCCTTGCACCAGTGTGTGGCTGGGGAGGTGTGACACAAGGCTGAGATGATGGGTGGGAAGGGACCAGGTCACACTCTCCACCATCTCCATGGCCATGGTGATGGCTGTGGAACACAAAAATGGGGGTGCTCTCATGTGGACTCCCCAGCCCTGTTCACCAGGTGTGTTCCCATTGCCAGTGCAGAGGAGGCCTGTTCCCATTCTGCTTTGGTCAGGGCTGGCTCTGGAGCCATCAGATGTCCCCAAGACTGGTGTCCCTCTGAACACCTTTTGTCCTGGTCACACCAGTTCCCCTTTTCATTTCCCTCTTGTTGAGAGCCATTTGGGTCTTCTTCCTGTGCCAAAACGCTGCATGAGGACCCTTCCAAAAATACCTTTTGGCAGATCTGTAGGCATTGTTTTGTCTTCAGAGTGCTGAGGGAAGAGGCTCTTGTGCACCTCCTCATGTGCAGGGAGAGGAAAGGCCATTGTGTAGCTTGTCCATGGGCCTACTGACGAGGGATATCTTCCAAAAGCAAACTCCTCACCCAGTTTTCCAGCTTTCTATCTTTTTGTTGAGGATTGTCTGAGAGGCCCTTGAGCTCTGAGTCCGACTGATTCTCATAAATAACCCTGAGGGATGCTCAGGGCCCTCTCACAGGAGCATCATTGTGAAGAGATGTTGCGAGAAGCTGGCTGTGGTTCTGGATGTGGGAAGCCCAGTGGGAAAAAAAGTTCTTTCTCCATCTGGGGTGGATTTCAGCCCCTGGGGAGATGCTGTTTCTGCTCAGACCCCAGGAAAGTTGTCTGGATTGGGGATTTGCAGGTGGTGAGAGGGGTTTGTGTTCTGTTGGGTTGGCCTTGCCATCTCAGAAATAGCTCAAAATTTGCAGCACAGAGCTTCCAAACTGCTGCCAGCTCAGGGAACCTCCTGTTCTGGTGCATGTATGACAGAGATACTCCAGCCTCCTGTGTCATGGGAGTTGCCCTTCTTATCCAGCCCTGCTCATGGCCAGAAACTACATCTTGGTGGACATGAGACAGGAGGGATAATAGGGAAGCACCTCACTGGGAAATGGACCCAGGGAGACCACTGATCCATCACCCCTCCTGACACCATCTTCACCTCCTGTTTTCCTCCTGCAGGGCCAGGTGTGCACCCATCCCACCTGTCTTGACAACACCTGCAGTGACAAATCTCCATTTTTGCCCATCCAGTCCATCTTCAGCTGGCTCCATTCCACATGTCCATGTTCTCCTGCCTCTCTTGTCCAGCTCTTGCTCTAACCCCACCACTCAGGCTGCCACTGCCCTTCCTTGCACTCTGCCCAACTGCAAGGGGCAATCCTTCTCTGCAGCCATGGGCTCTGCTCTCTTATCCCAGCTTCTGGAATTCTGAAAGCTCCAAAGTAGACCAGGACAGACCCTTCAGCTTCTGTCTGCTTTGCTCTCTGCCAGGGCCTGCTGGTCAGCTCAGCAAGCTGTTTGGGCTGGATTTATCTGTGTCCCTTTATAGCTCATTTCATCTCTCTGGGTGCCTGGTAGATGAACAGGCATCATGGCCCAACTGTGTCAGCCCAGCAACTTCCATGGGATCTCCAGCAGGGACTGGGTGATGAACTGTAGCCATGCAGCATCTTCTCACCCAGGCCCTGAGCACTTAGAGCTGCTCTCCAAGACCCTCTCTGGGTCCTGAAACCCCTGAGGTGAATCCCCCACAGGAATTAGTTCAGGAACATGTTGCCCAAGCCTTCTCCTGGATCTGATGTCCACTGTGAGGTGCCCACTGCCAGGGCACCTTGCTGGGATGACTGTGCATTGTTATGAAAGAGTCACAGAATGGTAGGAATGTTTATCCAGACCAGGCTCACTGGTGTGGGTCGTATTTGGGTAAGTTCATTCAAACTGGGTAAGTTTTTCTGATTCTCCTCCTGCTGATGCTGTGGGCCATAGGAGCAGGAGAATAGATGTAAGCAGACAGATGAACATGCCAGAGGAGAGTGGGGATGGAAAACAGCCCACAGTTGTGAGTAGAAAGAGAAGGTGAATGTTTTCAGAAAGTGTTATCTCTGATATCAAAAGGCTGCTCTGCATGACAGTGTGATCTCTCCTGATGTGGCTCCTCCTGGCATCCCCAGATATATGAATAGAAATCTGTTCTCTAACTGGGTGAAGGGGCTACTCCACCCTCACAAAAAGAAAAAAAGTCCCACTGTGCCCTTTGCAACCACGTACACTTTGGATAAAATCATACTTGTCCCTCTCAGTGTTGCCACTTCTGCCTGGCCACACCTGGCATGCAAAGAGTGCCAAAGTACTTAAATGCCAAAGTGGAGGAAATCACCAGCTCTCAGTAACCAGGTGGAGGGCTGCTCCATTCACAGCCCAGCAGACAAGCCTGTGGATGCAATATCTAGCTAGCAATGTGTTCCTTATCCCCTCTTCTCCTTCCTCCTCATCTTCTCACCTAATCTTTGCCAGTGTGTTCTTGTAGCCTGCCCTCACAAGCTTGCATGGAGAATGCCAGATTAGGTACAGCCCAAGTAAGACAGCTCAGGATTCCTTGTGAACAAGGAGGAATTCCTTCCTCCTTCCTTGCACTTTATTACACTTGTTCCCAGGCCTGTGGAGCAGCTCTTCAGGCCATGCCTGCTGGCCACATGTGTCAGAACCCCGAGGCAACTCAGCCAGGGCACTGAGTATCACCCATCATTTCTTCCTGGCCTCCAAATCCATGTGGAGCTCTGCAAAGATCTGCAGAGGGAAGGCCATGGCAGGGCACCACAGCAGAGATCTGGGGGTCTTCTGGCTCAGGTGAGCGTTGCTCTGGCAAAGGAGAACCACAGCACATCCTCTCACTGCCAAGGTCTATATGGAAGGGAGCCAAAGGCAGCAGGGAGTTTGCAGTGAGTAAAGTGGCTTTAGCATGTGATTGCAATGTGTTCATGCGTCAGGGCCTGGCAAGTCTGGCTGTAAAAATGAGATGAAAGCAAAGGAGCACTCTACATGCTCCACAGATGCCATCTGCCAGAGGCTTTCTGTAAAAAAGTCTCTGTGGATTTGATGCAGAGGAAGAACTCAGTCTTCCTTTGGTAATCCCCTGATTCCAGGAGTTGGGTCTTGAAGGAAACAGCAAATCTTCCAAAATGAGCACTGAGAGCAGGCCAGGCTGCAGTGTCCTTGGATGCCTGGTTTCTTCCTGCACTGCTGGCCATTGCTTGGTCCATCCCATTGGGGTTCTGGGTATGGCTGTGGCTGTTGGGTCCCTTCATGCACACGGGGCAGTGGCTGATGTGGATTCTTCCTTTTGTGTGTGAACTGGAGGGAAGGTGCTGGGTAGGATTTCCATGCTAGGAAATGTCTTGGGCACTGCAGGGTCTGCCTGCCAAGGGCACGCTGTGTGACACTTGCAGATGTACCTGAGGATGGGATGGCTCCCACTGTGGTGGGATTTGAAGTCCTTTGGCAGTGCTGGAGCTCAGAAATGCCCCTCTGCCATCACAGTCAGAGACCACCTCCAGTGGAGACACTCCCAGCAGCCCGGACAGGGATGTGGGGCTGTCCTGCTGTCAGACTCCATCTAGTCCCATGTGTGGATCCCAGCATGGCCAGACCACCTCCATTCCAGCTGCTCCACAGCCTGGACACTTGGAACAGCCAGCTGGCCCCGTCCTTGGCCACAGGAATTGAAACAACAGCACATTGCTCCCTGCTCCTCTTCTCTGTCCTGAGGCTGTCTTGCTGTGTGCTGGACAGCTTTGGAAGGGAATTTTTGTAGCAGTGATCTGTTTATGAGCAAGGTAAACAGCTGATGCAGCAGGGGTATTTGCAGGGAAGGCTTTGCTTCATCATCCAGTCAGGAGAGCCAACAAAAAAGCAAGTTGGGATTTGGCCATTTTGATGGAACAGTCCAGCTGGCAAGTTGCGTGCATTTGTCCCTTCCAGAGGTTACAGATGTGTGCTGGACACTGTGGGAATGGGATTTTATAACAGTAATTAGTTTATTCCTGAGGTAAGCAGTATAAATAGGAGAAAAATTTGTTTCCTGTTCCAATGCAAATAACCAACTGGCAGCCAGTTGGATAAGGGCCACTGAATATCAAAAGCCAAACAGGGGACTGTGTCAGCTCTATATCCCCTTCTGGCTTATTTGCATGCTGGTTGGTAGTGGAATGTTTCTCTTTAGGTTACTAAATTTACTAGCTTACTGTATTTTTTTAGCTCGGGGCTGGTTATTTGAGTGGCCAGTGGCCAACTGGCTGCCTACTGTTTATTTGAATGGCTGGTGGCCAGCATTTGTCACTGGTCCTCTGAACATCCCCAGCTCAATCACGGTTATTGACCCAGGAGAATGGGCTCCTCGGCTTGGCTGACCCCGAGGCAGCAGCACAGCTCTGCCTCATGTCCTGACAGCCTTCTCCTCATCCAGCCATGAGGCTCCTGCCCCTCTGGCTCTTGGAACCACCCTGTGTTTTCTTTCTGCCTTTCCTTGCTGGCTTTTAGTTTTCCCCACAGTGGCATAAGCCACAGCTCGAAAGAGCTCCTGCTGTTCTCTGCTGGGTGATGCTTTCTAATAACACTCTGGGCTGTCTCTGCACCTGGGCTGGGAGATCCACCTCCTCCTGCTCCTACAACCATTGCATCTGTGTTTTCCCCAAACTTTCTTCATGCCCAGTGCCAGGGATCACCTGGGATCCTGTAAAGGATCACCAGCCTCTGCCCACTGTGCCTGTTTGGCTTTGGATCTCTTGTGATGTCCAGATGGGACAAACTTCACTCCTGCAGAGGAGGAACAACAGTTAATTGTTTTCCCATCAACAACCAACCGGGCCAGAGGTCCCTTGTCTGGCAATTGGTGCTGGATTAGTAGAATGATGCTCCACTCCCTCCTAATCAAGACCTTCAACAAAGATTTTATTTTTCTTCCTCTGCTAGAACCATGTGGCTTTTTCTCTGTGACTTTCTGGCCATCTCACAAGCCACTGCATTTTCCTCCTCCCAGTGGTGTTTCAACATGAGGGGATGCAGCAAGATTTGGGGAGCCTTGACAACTCCTCAGGCCCTCAGAATCTTCCTTCTTGCCTGCTGACCTACTTCCACCCACTATGTGGACAGCTTTTCTCATCAGCTTTGCAGGGACAAGCAACTTCTTCTAGTGGAGTCAAACCAGCCTACCTTCATCTTCCTCCATAGTCACACATAATCTTGTGTGTTTGGGGTTTCAACCTTCTCCATTCCTCTATCTCCCTGCTAAATGTGTCTAGCTAGAACTCATTTAATGGTAGCAACATCCCTGCTTTTTCATCTCATTCATGTGGGATCATCATGCAGGACAAGCCCCCTTCATCTCGCAGACCCTTGGCCTGTGAGGGCAGTGCCATAGGTCATGTCCTTCCTGGTGACAAAGACATTTCATGGGAGTTTTCCCCTGGCCTCTGGCCAGGTCCATAAATCCCTCCTGTTTGCCTGGAGAAACCCCACCCAGCAGACAAAGGTCACTCAGTGTTTCCCACAATGAAAGACTCGCCATTGAATGCTTTGCAACCCTGCCAGCTCTCGTAGCTGAGGCTGGGATTGTCCCTAGGATGGTGTTTGGGGTTTGTCTTCCTAGAGAAAGTGGGATATTGGGTAAAAATAATCCCTCAAAGTAAGGCCAGGAGAAACGTACTGTGTGACCCAGGTTCGGGGCAGGCTTGGTGCCTGTGACTGTGGAAAAGTTGAAGAAGGAACATTCTGGTGTTGGGAAGCTCTTCTGCATCCTCCTCTGGAACATTTTCCATGCCTGGTGTCTGCCTTGGAGATGGACACAGTGTGTGAGACGTGACCTCAGCCCCAGTCTGGACAGTGCTCCCTCAGGGACCTGCTTGGGGACAGGGTCACTGTGGTTCAGCCCTGTGGTTCTTCACTGCCCAGGGGCATGGAGGTTGATTAAGGACACTGCACAGACACCAACACTCCTTTATTTACCAGGCTGAGCTTCCTGGGATCTTGTGAGGACTTAATACCAATCCTTCTGCATGGGGACTTGCTTAAAATGTTCTTCAAACATCTGTGGAACAGGTGTGTACTCCTAAATGTAGCCTCCCTTTTCCTGCCTTGAAAAATCACTGCCAGTGGCAGATGCTTCCATGGGGGCTGATGGCACCAAAAATTCATGGGATGATCCTTGTGTCCCCAGAGTCCCTTCAGACACAGCAGAATTGCTGCAGTGACCCCAGATGCCAAAACCCAGACTCACCCAGAGGGTGTTTGGACATGCTGCAACATTTAAGTGTCTGATGAGGCTGAGCCCACAGCTCCAGCTGCTCTGGAGTGAAGTGACGTGTTTGTGCTAAAATACTTCAGGAGAGACTCTTTCAGTCAGACTTAGAGGAGACTTTCCTTGAAAAAATGGTAAATCCCAGATCTTTTGGGGTTGTAGTGCTGAAGAGGGAGTAACTGTTGGGTCAAACCCCATTCATGGCTCTGGCCAGTGAGGCTGCAGGTCCCTGTCAGCACAGCCCATAGTATTGCACCTTGCTGTCTTGTTTCTAGACACATTCCTGGTGCTGTGTGGCTCCACATGGATTTCATCTCCAGCAGCTCCTGAGACATGCTGGCAGAGCTCTGGCTGCCCAGGAGGGGATTAGGGCAGGGCCGCTGTGCTCATCCCTTCCCCACCATCATCTCACAAGAGATGAGTCCTCTGTTCCTGCCCTCCCAGCCCTCTCCTCAGACACAGGCTGGCATCTCTCCCTTTTTCTGAGCTCAGTCTGGCTGGGGGCTGCTGGAGAGTCCCCAAGGGACTGGTAGGAGATTTTGTACCAACCCAGCTGGGGTGGGAGGTGGAGAGCCAGCCATGAGGTGTCTGCAGGGGCTGACAGCATGTCAGATGATGGAGGCACCTCTGCTGTGTCCCTGCTTGTGGTCTGAGATCTGTGAGGAGCAGGGGCTGGTCCTAAAGCGCCCAAGGGGGACAGGGACTGGGTTGTCTTCAGTAGGATGCTGGGTGTGGAACAGGCTGTGCCAGGGGAGCACACCTAGAGTGGTGCTGGTCTCACTACCCAGCTGCTCTGGCAGGTAGGCTGAGCAGCAGCTCTCTGAAGACCCCAAAACCTACTTTGACTTCCCTTGGACACTCAGTCCGTGCCAGGTCAGAATAAGGATGGCTGGGGCATGGTAACACCCTCATGGAGAACCTGCTGTGAGGAGGCAGGAGATGGTCATGGTCCCTGGGCCAAAGCACAGCTGTCCCTGATGGGGATGGGTTTGGAGTCCCTTGTTCCCAGTGCCAGAAGTGATCTGGGCTCAGGAGTCCCCTGTTCCCAGTGCCGGAAGTGATATGGGCTCAGG
>JBBMKD010000070.1:198701-211242 GCA_037834095.1 Argya squamiceps
TGATTTCCAGCAGCTGGCAAAGAGGATTGGGAAAGCTGTAAGTTTCCTTTGGTGGCAGGGTTGGAGGAGTCATTAATTCATCCCATTAACACCTAACACCCAAATGAAGAGCAGGGAGAGTATCCTGAAGAGGGTCCAGGATCCAGACCTGGTCCTTATCCCCTAGTGAACACACACAGTCTGTCTAGAGATTTTGGGTGCTGGGTGGACTGAAATTGCACTGCCCACCTTCAGTGCCAGCCATGAACATCATGTTGTGGCCCCCATGCTGCAAACACACAAATAAACCCTAAAATCACCCCCAGGAAGCTCCTGAGCTGACCAAAAAGAATTTTTTTTCAGTGGATGCGTAGAGGGTTGCCCAGCTGCTTTCCCTTGGGCATTTCCAGATGAGGGAGTTGGAGGGAAGGCTTGTTGTGGCCAAACAGGGGAGTGACTGGAGGTGATGGACACAGGGCAGAATGAAGAGAGTAAAAAACACATCCTGAGGAGCAAGTGGATGCATGTAGGGGCCTTCCCAGTGAGCTCGAGACTGATGAGAAGCTGCTGCAGAGGTGATCACCAACTTCATAAAGGAGAAAGTCTCCCACCTAGAAAGTTTTGATTTTAATGCTTTTCTCTTCAGGGGAAAAAAAAAAAAGTAATTTTTCTTGTCTCCAATAGTCAGTGGAATTTACAGGATAAGGTAGAAAGTCCAGTTTCAAACTCAGCTTTTTGGGTTGCATTTCAAAGCCTTTCTTTTGAGACTGGAAATAGGAAGTTTTCTCTCTTTCATCTCAGTTTGCTGCTCAGAGCAGTGACATGACTCATGTCCTGGAGTCTGGCTTTTCTGCCTGCTCTGCATTTTACTTCCCCTTTGTTTTCTCCAGCTGCAGGAAAGTTATCAAGTAGGAATAGGAGCATTAAAATCATGACACCATGTCACCTGATGACTTGTCCAGCACTGATGAAATTTCAACTGGAAAAGAACCAAGAAAGAAGGAGGGAGGAGGAATGAAACCAGTGATTTATTAGAAATAAACTACAGGCCAGCATTTGCATTTTCATTCATCTTGAATAAAAATAACTTTTCTGATTTGTTTCACATCAAAATTTGCTTCTTCACGGGGAACATTTTCTAATAGAAATGATCTCACTTTATTATTTTGGCAGGATTTTCCTGTGCATTTTTTTTTTCCCCTCCTTGGAACTGCACTAATGCAGGGCAGTAAAAGATGACAGATTGGTGAGTTGAGTGGGTGCTGAAAGGGCTGAAACTGCTGCTCTGTAGCTGCAAAACTCACTTGGACATGGGACCAGGGGAGCCTCCTCCAAGGTTTTGCCAGCCTGGGCTATGAGAATTTGGGAGCACCTGCCTGCACTGCCTGATGCAAAACTTTCCCAAGGAGTTCTGTGGTGAGGCATTTCAAACCAGGACCCATTTCCCTAGACAGGAGGGAGCCTAGGAGCACTGGCTCACAGAAAATGAGTGTACCCATCACCCCCCAGCCAGCAGAGATTGGAACAGCTGCAGTTTTCCTAGGAATTTTCATGGGTACTTAGTGCCCAAGGGCTGCAAGAAAGGGTTAAAGTGTTTTCAGTTACGCAGTGCACAACAAACAAAGGGGATGTGGTAATCCCTCCTGCCACAGAGTGAAAAGTTCACTTGATATGCCACTTTACACCGATTCTCACAGACTCTGGGATTAAACCGGACACACTCTGACGTCCAGGTTTTCCAGCAAAGGGCTCCAGCCCAGCCTGCCACATTCACTTCATATTTGGGAACATATTCTCTGAAAATCCTGCTGACAGATGAAGAGCAGGAAGACAGCCAGTTTCCCATGGAACAATAACTCCATGCAAACCACATCTCCTGGCACCCGACCTGGCCTTGCTGGGGCTGGGGATGTTGGCTGGAGCAGCATCTCTGGGTCCCTGCCAGCTGCAGTCTGCCAGGATTGTCCTTCTGGTCCATGTCAAGGGTTTTTTTGCTTTTATGCCCTGTTTCCCTGCCAGGCTTTGGGGCTGTGCCACACTAATGAGTTACCTGCCAGTTACTGGGCTTTGGCTGAGCTCAGGGGCAGAGGATGTAGGAGGCCAGCACTGGGATGGAAGGGGAAAGGGAAGATGCCTTGTGCCATGGTTAGGCTGGGATGCTGAGTGAGCTGCTCTCCCTGGATGCCCCTGGCATTTCTTATTTTCATGCTTCTATATCTTAAAAGGTTCTTGCAGAGTGGTCTCATGTATAGGGACAGGGAACAGAACTCCCCTGGTTGCAAACCTCTGTCACTGCTGCCTGGTCCACAACAATTCTGTGGCCAGTGGCACATGAGTACAATCAGAACATTTGTTTCTCTGGGATGTTGGAGCTCATTGGCAAAAATTGACAATCTGACTGTCGGGGAGGGCAGATTTCTTTCAGCCACACACAGACCTTGGCCCTTCAGGTGTTCTGGGTTTCATCTGCAGGGCAGGGTCAACCCACCTTTCCCTTTGCTGGGAGTTGTTGCAGTGGTATTTTTGAATTCATTGCTCTTTCTTTCAGATGAAACACTGAAAGTTTTATCTGAAAGCAGATGTTTTAAAGAAAATAACTGATTCAGGTGAAAATATGATTGTGTCTTGAAAACCTCCCTTCAGCGCATGATTTCTGAGCAGTTTTTCTATATAAACTCTTCAAGGAACAAGATACCAAACTCCCCTCTTGTTCAACCTTTCAGCTATTTCCCTGCTTTGGGGCACCAGCATTAGCTCCTCTGCCAGTTCCTGTCCCAGTGGGTGTGAGAGTAGGAGAGAAGCATGGTACACATGCCAAGGGGATGCCACACAAGGTCCCAACACAACCCTGCCCACTCCGCTGCTCCCAGCTGCTCCTTGGAGCAAATACTTTGGGTTTGAGAACAAGAAGAACAAAGAGAAAGATTTCATGGAGATATGTTTGCCAAAGGCTGCAGCCTGCAGGGTTGTTGTGACCAGTGCTGGAGGTCGTGTAGAGGATGAGCCAGGACAGCCACCTTTGCAAAAAATAATAATAAAAAAAGTCACCTTTCCCCATCAGAGATGTCCAGAAGGATTTTGCTCCAACATCTCTGGGGCTGAGATGAAGCTCTAAATTCAGTTCAAGTCACAGCAGTGGTCCCAGTGTTGCCCAGTGCCCTTTTACATTCACCTCTGGGTGTCAGGGGGAAGACTATGTCCTGTTCTGACCCTTCAGCTCTAAATGGAGAGATCTTTAAACTGATCTCTCCTCTCTTTCCAGACCATTGCAGTGTACAGCAGTTGGGGATGACTCCTGGGGGTATCAGAATGTCACTGTATGAACCAGGAAGGGACCTTGACCTGGAAGAGGTCACCATGGGTATGTTGAGTCCAGGAGGGTGGGATTGGATGGGGAGAAGCTCTCAGCCTGCAGGAACCACAGACCTGGGATCTCCTGGGCCATGCACAGGACAGTCCCCATGATCTGCTGCAGGTATGTGCACCCTCACCTCCCACCCCTCACCCCATGGCCTGGCTGATGTTCCAAACAACAGGACCTTGATCCAGCAGAGCAGATGAAGAGCAGGGCTTGGGCCTGATCCTGCTCTGTGCTCTGTGCTCTGTGCTCTGTGCTCTGTGCTCTGTGCTCTGTGCTCCTGACCCACACCAGGGAAAAGCTGAGTCCAGGGGGCTGCAGGCTTGCAGACTCTGCCCCAGGACAAATGGGACAGGGGCATGTGGGGTGCTCCCAGGGTTCATGGGTCCCAATGTGGGGCAGCTGGGGCTTCAGACAGCCAGAGCCCCCCACCTGCCTTCCTACTGCCCTCCATGGAGGAGAAAGTGCTTGCAAACTTCCAGCTGCTTGTCCTGTCCAGCCCAGGGTGACTCTAGTTAAGGGGTTAATGGAGCAGTGAATTACAAAATGAATCCTTCCCCTGTCCCTTATTCCTCCTCTCCTGCCCTCTGTCCTTCCCCTATGCCCTCCATCCCTTTCCTCTTCCCAGTGTGGCCTACCACACTCTACCTTCTCCCATGAAACCTTTTCCCTCAGCCTCACAGTCTCCTTACTCCTCACCCCCTTATCATCATCAAAGGGATGTGACATGAGGGAAGAAAGGGAGAAACAGGTGGAACTGGTGGGGAAGGAAAAATGAGAGAGACCTGCAGCTCCTGTCCCTTCAGAAGCTGCAGGGGAACATCTGGCTTCCAGGAATAATAAGGGTTTTGGGAGGAATTGCTCACTAAGGGCATTTCCTTCCAGCTGAAAAACCTCCTGGAAGGACAAGACCCTCTCCTAAAGATGTCTGTGGAGATTCTCTCCACCAGGGTATCCCCGTGCCAGATGAGCTACATGCAGGTACACTCCTGGCACTGTGAGAGCTGCCTGAGGGTTCTGAGCCCCTGGGCCACCATCCTGCAGCAGCACTGCCCCAGCCAGGGTTGCTGAGGGTGTCCTTCAGCACCAGCACAGGCAGCTGCAGCCGGGTGTCAGGGGACAGCCTGTGCAGCTCCCAGCTGGGGAAGGAGGCTTTAGCTTTTGGCTGGACCTCAACAGCAGCTCTGCTGGCAGCACTGCTCTGGGAAATGCACTGTGCCTCCTCCTCCAGCCAGATCCAGCCTGATCCAGGCCCCCCGTGCAGCCACTGCTGCTACTGTGCTGCCAACCACACAGCAAGTGCCTGCAGCCCTGGGCTGATGCCACACACACAGATGGGTCCCAGTGACCCACCTCCTTGTCCCTGCACGTGGGAGGGGATGCTGAGCATGGACACTGTTCCTGCCTCCTCACCTGGGGGGTCTGGAATGCTTTTGAGGTGGTGTGGGGAGCCAGCTGGGCTGTGGGGTTTGTGTCTGTCCTTCCCAGGACCTGAACAGGGCAGCAGGGTGGGAACAGGACATGGGAAGGGTTTCTACCCTGTCCCCTGTCCCCCTTTCCACTGCTGGGAAGCTCTCAGGTGCTGCAGGTGAGAGAGTGGGAACAGACCTGATGAGGAAGCACAAGCCCAGCTCTGAGTGCCAGTGTTCAGCTGACAGAGCCCCACAATCTCCACGGCTCAGTGACCTCATAATGCTCCAGTGTGGCTGCCTAGCAGAGTGCTGGGGGCTGAGGGAACAGCTGCTGGACAATGCTGGGGCAGCTGTGTGCTTTCACACTGGGTAATACACCAGAACCACCCTGCAGAGGGCTGCTGGCCTGCCTGTTCCTATGGAAACTCCTCTCAAAGAAGGGAGGCAAACACCCACATGGGATGCTGGGTGCTGGCAGGAACTGGATGCTCCTGCAGCCCTGGGGCTGGCTGGGCTGGCAGCAGCAGCTGCTGTGACCCCCAGGATGAAGCTCTGGGGAGCAAGGGGGTGATTCCTGTGGTGCTTGAGCTCCCTGGAAGGACTTTTGCTCTATCCCCACAATCTTGGGCAGTAATGAAGGTAGTTAAATAAGGAAATGAGCTATTGAAGGAGAGGGGTCAGATCACAGCCCTCTCCCAGGATTAGGGATTGCAGCACTGTGGCATTAGGAGGGATGATGTCTGGCCATCTACACTTGTGCAGGCAGACACAGGATACCAGAGGGAGCAAGCAAAGATTTGGAAGCAGGGTCTGTCTCTTCCCCTGGCATTTTCCATCCCTGGAGGTGAAAGGATGCTCTGTCCCAGGATGGTTATCCCTTGCAGGCAGAGCTGTGCTAGGGGAGTGCATTTCTGCCACAGAGGCCTCACCCTGCATCTGCAGTGCAGGCAGAAAGACCCCTGCAAAGTCCTGGTGGGGTTTGCAGCTGCCTGGCATGGATGGAAGGACCAGGTGGGATGAGAGAGGAGAGGCAAGGAGCAAGGCTCTGTCTGTCCATATTTTCTGCAGGGACCAAACCATGGGAAACCCATTGAATTTCCCTAACAGGATGGTGGTTAAGTGAGGCAACATGGGTCTGCCTCACTGAGCAGAGGTCTTGGGGTGAGCAGGGGAGCAGGGGAGGCAGATGTGCCCTTGGGGGAGAGTTGTCCTGCTGCCCTGGAAGTTGCAGAGGTTTAGTTAAGTCCATTTTCCTTTTGACCTTTTCCCATTTTTCCATTTCTTCCCCCTTTTCCTATTTGCCCTCTTTTTCTCCTTTTCCTTCATTTTTCCCTCCTTTTCCTGCTTTTTTTTCCTCCATTTCCTTTTTTCTTCTTTTTCCCTCCTTTCCCTCATTTTCCTTTCTTTTTTACTCATTTTCCCCTCATTTTCTCTCTTTTTCCCTCATTTTTCATCCTTTTCTTTCTTTTGCTCTTTCCCCCCTTTTACTCAAATTTTCCTCCTTTTTTCCTCCCTTTTCCTGCTTTTTTTCCCCCCTTTTCCCCTTTTTTCCTCCTTTTCCTGCCTTTCCCTCCATTTTTCTTAATTTTTTTCTTTCTTTTCCTTCTTTTTTCCTTCCTTTCCCTTCACTTTTCCAGCCCTGGAATTTGATTGAGTCCATGCAATGCAAGTCTCCCCTGGCCCAGACAGTGCCTACAGGGTGCTCAGGGCTTAGTACAGAGGACAGGGGTGTTCAAATGTCTCCTTCCCCCCCTCTCCCTTGGATATTGCATGGGATGAGGCTGATGGCACCAGCCTCAACAGCCCCAGTGCTCAGACTGCCTGGTTTGTCTTCCCAGGGTGAGGGCAGGTGATAAATCTGCTGTGCCCAGTGTGAGCTCAAGCTGCAGTGCCTTGGGCCAGCAGGTGGCTGCTGGAATTGGAGAGCCCCCCGTGCCACCCTGGCCACAGGGCATTGTCTCAGGAGCACTGTGGCCCATCACAGTGGGATTTTCCTGCCCCGAGTGGGGACTGCAGCTGTGTGGGATGGATGGCAAAGCTGCTGAGGCCTCACTGGACTGGGAGTGTGGAGCCATCTGCTTGGGCTGGAGCTAAACACAAGTGATGCCATGTCACTGTTGGACATGAAAGACTCCAAATAAGTGTAGAAAAAGAAGGCTCTTTATTGTCTAATTCTTACTACCTTTTTTAAAGTGTTCTGATGCAGACTTGGCATGATTGGTGAATAGGAATGACACCTCTCTAATGCTGTTGGCTAAACTACAAAAACAGAAAACAGCACCTGGACAAAGATTGTTTTGAGAAAGGAGAGTTGTTTACCAAGATTGTTTTGAGAAAAAGCTTTCCTGATAAACTTTTTCTTGGGAAAAAGTTAGCAGCTGCTAAGCAGGCTAAAATCTCTCAGGCCCACAGTGCCATGTTCATGCCTGGGCTGTCAAACAGCTTCAGGTGGGCCTTTGCCTTATTGAACCCATTTTTCTGGGCAGAGAGGGCTGGAAGTGATGTGGGTAAAGCCATCTCCTGGTCACATTTAATTAGGTTTCTGTGTTGGTTGGAACTCTGACTGCTTCTGAGGCAATGCTGGTCCATCAGTCTCCAGACAGGGATGGCTCTCCTGTTTCCTCACAATCAAATCCTGGAACAACCTTGTCCTGGACATGGAAGGTGGTGAGCAAGTCTCTCACTAAATCAGCTTTAGCAAGAGGGAGATCAGGTGCTTCCAAGAAGATTGATATCTCCCAAAAGCTGAAGTGCTATTAACTGTTGACAAGGCTTCAGCATCTTCAAATTAAGTGTCCAAACATTCTCTGGGGCTCTGCATTGGGATAACTCTCATGTGGTTCCTGGTAGGCCCTCAGACACCTGGGCAGACAAGCCCTGCACAGGTGACAATGCAGCATGATCTGCAGGTACCCAAAAAAGAGGCTCCCTGATGGACTCTGCAAATTGTTTTGAGACGTGATGTGCTGTTGTCTCTTGAGAGCCTTGCAGGAATGCCACAGGTGTGAGATCCAGGTGTCTCTCTGGGGTTTTCAGTCCAGAGCAGGTTCGAACAGTTCCAAGAAAAAGGAAAAAAACATCCAGGGAACTTCTCTCCCTCAGCTAGCTAAACTAACTAAAGCACAGGAGATCTCTGTCCCACTGTCTCTCTGTGCTGCAGACAGCACAGCCCAGGAGCAGAATGTGGAGGAGTGAGAGCAGTTTCTGCAAACAAACTGCACATTTCTTCTTTCCCCCCTTCACTCTCAGAACCAGTCTGAAAGGTACAGAACACAATATCCAACACACAGAGAACAGACAACTGGGGATACAAGCATCAAAAAGTCACCCCAGGACACAAAGTTGTAATTATTCAGGAGGAAGGGGGTCATATTTTCCATTCCAAGGGAGGTTCTCACCTCCCTTGGCAGACACCTGTCTTTCAAACCAAGACAACATGGAAAAGCCTGAGGTTACAAAGGAGACATATCAGGTATATTATAAAGAAGAAAATCACCAGAATAATCACCAAGAGGAAGTCAAAAGGAAGAGGCTTGATCAACATGATGAAATTTAATGATGAAAGACTGCCTAGCAGATATATGGAGAGAAGTGGACTTTGCCTGGACTTCAGCAAGGCCTGTTGCTGTTTTTTTTGCCACAAGGTCCATACAGCCAAGCTGTGGATGCACAGGCTGAATGAGCAGGCAGTGAGGTGGATGGAAAACTGGCTGAATGGCCAGGCCCCTGAGTCATGACCAGTGGAACCAAGCCTAGCTGGAGGTCAGTAACTAGTGGCATTCCCTAGGGCTCAGTGTGTTGGATTAAACCTGGATGCATCTCCCAGGAACATGTCCATACCCAGCTCCTAGCAAGCAATGCTAAAAGTTGAAATCTTGTTGGGAAGGAATTAAGGAAAAACTCCATCATGCAAAGTTTTTTTGCTTTCCATGAGACAATTTAGTGTCAATTTGGGTGTTCACAGGTTTCTCTAAGTCAGCAGTAAGGAATATAGCCCTCCACAGGGTGATCCAGCTCATCCCAAGCCAGATACTTTAAAGAGGTCCCCACTGTCTATAAAGGGAGCTGAGGGATGTACTGAGATATGAGCTTTTAACTTATGGGTGTACGTGGCTGAGTGAAATGGAAATGGTGTATTTACAGGCAAATACTCATCATTTTGAAGCCTGTGATAAATCCAGTTAATGCATGGTTACAAGGAGCTGATGGCTGCCAGCTGCTTCTCTCCAGCTAATTGCTGTCAGACTCTTGGTCTGGCTCCAAATGGTCAGTGGCTTAGGGTGTGTGTGTAGTGTGGAGCAGACCCTCTGGGGTGGAGGAAGGAGTTAATTTTAGTTCTTTTGCATAACATCTACCTCGCTGCTTTTCAGCTGCCTGCTAGGACTTGATTTCAAACTGCTTTTCCAGAGTGGGTATCACTTTCTGAAAAGCTGTGAAGAAGCAGGCAAGTGTGAGCGAGGGGAAGTGAGAAGTGGAGGATGGCCAAATATTGTCTTCAAACACGGCCCAGAGGAATTGAGAACACCCCTCACAAAAGCAGCAGCCTGGAGTGGGTTGAGTAGGAAGTGTCTGCCCTGATTGACTTACCCAACCTGTTCAAAGATCCAATCCCAAACATATCCAGGATTCCAGACCCCACGGGAGCACTGGGCTCTGAGAGCAGGCTCAGCTGAGCCAGGAGCCTGTGTGCTATCCAGTCTCTTGTAAGGGTCATTAACTTCCCTGTCCCACTTGGTGGGATGCTTTCATGCAGTTTGTAACAAGCCCTGATCTGGCTCCTCCCAGAGGAGTTTCTGGAAAGGCAGGGCTGGGTGAAAACTCTGCTGCTGGAGTGTCTTCATTACTGTTTTTCTGTTTTTCTACCTCACCAGGGCACATGGTGGAGCAAGGAAAGAGCTAACAGACGTGTGGGATAAGGCCACACTGAGTCATCTGTGTAGGGTCCAGCAGGGACTGGTGAGCACCTGCTGCCTCCTGGATTTTCAGCTTGTGCTGGGCAAAGCTCATTTCCTCAAGCTGATCCCTCAGATCCTCCCCTCACAATGTCTGCTCTCAAGTTAGCCCTGCTGTGGCCTGAGATCCGAGTGGCTTTTTCCTTTCTTTGGGGTCCAGATAAGAGACACACCAGGGCTGCTTAACCTGGTGTCTCCTCAGGTGGGATGTTGAAGATACCCATATCCAGAACATGGTACTGTGCCTTCTGCCCAGGTGAGCCAGCTGCATCAGGGCTGGCAGCACCACCTGGAGAACACACATGGGTCTTCTGGGGATGGAAAAACACCCTCAGAGCCCTGTGCTGTGGCATCAGAAGGGCTGCTTGATGGCATGAGCCCGTGGGTGGCACAGGGCAGCCCCTCCCCACCCCCCTGACCACAGACCTCCTGTGCCAGACACAGGAATGAGAGCAGGCAGCAAGGGAGGAGGTGGGAAGGGAGAGGACCCTGAAAGGGAGAGGGGAGGGAGGTTGGGTAGCTTTTGGAAGGCACTGCAGCTTGCACAATTCAAGTGGCCTGAAAGGAGCAGTAAAAGAAAGGGGGCAGGGCTGGGCAGTGAATGTCCCCCGCTCCTTTTCCCTTAGTCTGCTTTGTCACCTGCCCACAATTAGCCTCGATTTATCACCCCAGGAGCCTGCAATAAGTCAACTGGCTGCCTGTGACTGCCTAGCCCCTCTGTTTCCAGAGAGCAAGTCTCCTCTTTCCCATGGGGAGGTGATTAGGCAGCCATCAACCCTTTGTGTGGGCTCAGGGTGGAGGAGGCTGATATTTCCCCACGGTCCTGGGCTCTCAGGCCAGGCAGGACCAGCTGTCCTCACTGCCCTGACTGCCCTGCTGGTGGGCAACGAGGCCTTTGCACAGTCTCGAGGGGGAAGCAGACACTTTGGGGTCTGTATGGTTCATTGTGCCTTGCAGGAGAAGGTCCAGTCAGGGAGGGGACAAAACTCCCTCTGCTCCTCTCTCCACCATTTTACCCAACTGGTTTCCTGCTCTTGTACTCAAGGAAAAGGTCTTGGACAAATATCCGTCTTCTCCTCATACAGAGAGAGATCATCTGGCTGAGACTCATGATGAAGCCTTGGTTCATGTGGGGACAGCTAGGCTCAGTGAGGATGCTGCAGCAAAGTGAGGCTGTGATGAGATGCCCTCTAAGCCCAGCCTCGTGTGCCACTGAGGCTCAGTTTGCCCATTTTGTTGATGTTCCCTGCTGTAGAAAAGCACCAGCTGAGTGTAAGGGCTGATGAAGCAGGTCCTGGCAGGACCAGTTTAGGGTCACTGCCCTGGCAAAGGCTGCCCTGTCCATCCAGCAGGGCTCCAGGAGCCAGGATTTTTTTGCACACCTGTTTGTACATCTCTATTGCAGACCTTGTCCTGTACTGTGGATTTCCTTTGCACACCTTGTCCAAGGTATGGATGATGAAGGAGGGATGGTTTGCTCAGGCCATAGAGGGCACAGGAAGGGAGGCTTGGACTTGCTGTTCTGCTCTCCTCTCCTCCCCATCCCCCTGCCCAGACTTTCACACAGTGCTGCTGAGAACAGCAGAACTTCACACCTTGCACATCTGCCAGACTCCTGCCCATTGCAGCTTGGATGAGAGGGAAAAGGGTGCCCAGGCTGCTACAGACCCTCCAGCCCTCGTAGTGTGCTCTGGCAGCCTCTGAGGGGGACCAGGCTGGGAGAAAACCCTGCCTGTCTGTGTCTTCCATCTCCACACAGAAACCCTGTCCATGGAGATGCTTCTTATGGGCCCTGAAGAGGCTGGGCTGGGTTTTGCAGGGCTCTGGATACCACATGAGTCTTCCTGCTGAGGCTCCTGAGGTAGGAGCTGAGTCACCTCAGCAGGAATGGGATGAGCAGGAGATGTCTCACTGTACTTCATGCCACTCATCTGGCATGTGTCATCTGGCATGGCTTGTCTCTGTTGTGCCTCACCCCCAAAGAGGTGATGGGCACATCAACATGAGGGTGTTGTCTGGTCCAACTCAGGGCAGAGCTCTCCAAAATTCCATGTTTTCTCTGCCATACCTCTAGCCCAGCCCTCCTCCGCCCCAGATCCTACACCTCTGCAGCCACTAAATCACCTCTTGCCTGGAGGAAGGAAAAAGCTTGAGCTGCCTCTGTTACCACCACAAACATCATGGCAGCAGGGAAGGAGGGGTGGTAACCCTGACAATGGCAGTAAGCAATGTGTGCTGTGCAGTGGGACCAGCAGCCAGCTCATCCCACCAGGTAGGCCCCAGGGCAGTGACTCACAGGGGTGTCACAGCCAGAGCAGTCCAAGGTGGTGTGTGGGAATTGCCCATGGTGCTTGGAGGAGCCTTGCTGATTGATGGGATGAGTGCTCTTCTGCTGATTGTATTTATGGCAGCCTCCAGAAAACGTGTCCTCCAAAAATATGCCCGTGTTTTTCTGGCTTGTTGTTTCCCTGCCTCTGTCGTGTTGCAGACACAGTCTGTGGTTAGTGACCTGACCAAGAACTTGGAGCACCTCCTTCCTGCTGCTTCCTCCATGAACTGGTCATGAGGTGGGTGGGCTTCTGTTTTCATGGAGCTGTGTGTGCCCCATGCCATGCCATGCCATGCCATGCCATGCCATCCTATCCCATCCCATCCCATCCCATGGATCCCATCCAATCCCATCCTATGGATCCCATCCCATGCCATGGATCCCATCCCATGCCATGGATCCCACCCCACCCCATCCCATCCCACCCCATCCCATCCCACCCCATCCCACCCCATCCCACCCCCCCCCCCCCCACCCCACCCCCACCCCCCCCCCCCCACCCCACCCCCCC
>JBBMKD010000070.1:227937-240989 GCA_037834095.1 Argya squamiceps
ATTGTTGCATTTATTTTATTTTACCCTTTTTTTTCTTTTTCTTATTAAATTGTATTTCTGACTTGGAGCCTCTCACTCGTTTTGCTTCCAAACCACTACATCCTGTAAGATATGTGGGGTACATGCTCCTGTAGGATGTGTGGGGTATGTGCTCCTGTAGGATGTGTGGGGTATGTGCTCCTGTAGGATGTGTAGTGTAGACACTCCTGTAAGGTGTGTGGGGTATGTACTCCTGTAGGATGTGTGGGGTATGTACTCCTGTAGGATGTGTGGGATACATCCTCCTGTAAAATTTTTGGGGTACATGCTCCTGTAAGATGTGTTCCTAATGACCAGGTCTGTATGCTCAGGGCTGAGCTCTGCTGGGCTCAAAGCCTCCTAACCTTGTGTTCAACCTCTCAGATTTATAGAAAAATGTCGTTCCAGTGGTAGACAGGAGGATTCTAAGGCAGATTTGACTTTTCTGTGAGAGTCTAAATGTGGCATGTCAGATAAAATCTGCTGCAGAGAATGTTCATGCTCCCCACCCAGCACCTCTGTGAGCTGGAGCCTTTGGAGGAAGGCTTGGGGGCTGCTCTGGGGCAAGTCCCTTGAGGAGGAGACAGGAGGAGTCATCCTGCTGTTTGAATTTGTGTCTTGCTGCTCCAGAGGTTTCCTAAGCCTGGAGGGCACAGGGAGGGAGGTGAAAAGAGAGAGGTGGTTGATTTATAGCTTACCATCTTCTCTGATCTTGATCGCCCTTTTTCTTGGGAGTCTCTCTTATCCAGACATGGAGATGGGAGGAGGGGGATCTGTTTCAGAGATTGCTGAACTCTGGGTGTTTGCTGTTTCCTGGAGATCTTTTGATGTTCCCTCTGCTTCAAAACATTTCCAACGTTCAGTTTCTCAGCCTCCCTCTGCACCTCAACTCTCGACATGGGGGCACGATCCATCACAACTCACCCAAACAATCTCCAGTGAGTCAAGACCTCCCCATCCCCAGGGCAGAGAGGAAATTCTGTCCCTGCAGGGCTCAGAAAGGCTTCTGGGGCAACTCAGGCCAGGACCAGGGGCTGCTGTGGGCTGTCTGTAGCTTGTTCCCTTCCAGTGTGATGAGGGATGGCAGGTGCCAGGGCAAGGCTGCACTACAAACCAACAGGGTGGATTGGGGTGTGAGTTTTGGCTGAATGGAACCCAGAAAAACTGCATCAAACAGGATGGAAACCACCTCTCTGGGTAACAGGCTGGTGCCATTAACTGAGTCCTGTGACTAAATGTTTGATTTAGGACACACTGGAGGAAGAAGCACAGAAAAAAAAAACCCTTTGTGACCAGGCTGTGAAAGGACTCCAGCTCAGATGATCTCTCTGTTGTCCAGCATGTGCATCTTGTCAGCCCTGGCAATGGGCATCAGGTCTGTTATTAAAAGGCCATCAAACAGTCCTCTGCTATAAATCTTTTCACAGCCCTCTCAGTTAATAAAATTGATTTTGTTTAACTGGTGCCATTTTCCAGAAGAGACAGGCCAAAGAACAACATTGCCTGTAAAACAATCTGTTTTGTTCTGTGAAAGTAATTAGTTTTTCTTGGACTTAATGTGCTTGGGGGTTAATTATTCCAAAACTGCCCATGAACTCCCATGATGTGGGGATATTTTTTGTGGAGCTGCTGAAAGTGCCAGTTCTTGCAGCAAGGCTCTTTATGACTCCTGATAATGTTCATTATTTTCCTTAAATTATCAGCTTAGTGCCATTGCGTGCTTGCATGAAGCTGTTCTCTCACAGCCTGTCCCCAAAAAGTTTCTCTCCTTTGTGATTCACACCTACAGCCTGACGGCACCTGGGACCACAGATAAATAAGATTTGCTTTGTCTGTTACTGATTTAACAATGATTTTCATGCCAAAGTCATCATTTTGCAGTGGGACAAGTTGTGACTTATCGTGGCTGAGGCTGTCAGTGACAGCCTGTCCTTACAGCAGTCCCAGACAGATTTTTGGGGGTGAAAGAGGCACGGGGGGAGATGGTCCCAGGATTTGTTAGTAGCAATAACCTTTCCAAGTCGATGGTCTGTAAAGGTGAGATCATGTTAAAGATGCTGATGCTTCAGCTTAACAGCAGCTTTTGGGTGGAAAAAAAGTGAAAACTCCTGAACTTTCACCACATGTTTGTGTAGAAAAAAAAAACATTCAACGAAAATGTCTCATAAACTGGTTTTCGTGTTTTTTGGATTTTTTTTTTTTTTTAAAAAAAAGAAATGGCTCTATGTGGCCATTTTACTTGTAACCCAGCCAAAAATAATTCGTGGCAGGAAAGTTTGAGCATTTGTAAAAATAAAATAAAAATGAAAAAAAAAAAATTGAAAGCATGTTAGAGTATTTTAATGTGAACCCAAACAGAGAGGTGGGTATTCAGAGGGCAGAGTAACCCTGATAACACAACACACTGCATTTCTGGCCATGTGTTGAAATGGAGATTTTTTTTTTCACGTGTTTGTTTTATTAATCACACTACAGAACTCAGTGCAGCACTTGCTGGTTTTTGATTTGTTAACATTTTTCTGTCCCATTGCCATTTGCTCTCCGTTTGAGCTCTACACCTGCTTCCCATGTGATAAACTGGGACTTTGTGCAGAGTAGAAAACCACCTCTTACCCTGCCCCAGCACCTTTTCCCTTTCTATTGGAGGGGAGATTTTCACCCAGGGCTGTGCTGACTGTGAGGGGCTTGGGTTGCCATCCTCGTTCCCATGGGATGGGTTTTCTTCAGGGAAACACTTTCTGTAGATTCTGCCACAAGCAGATGCAAACAGCAGAGTGTCTCACCAGGATGACATGAAAAGGGAAGCAACACCCCAATACACTTTTCCCAGCTCATCCAAAAAAAAAAAAAAAATTACAGACTTTTTGCAACAAAGGGCCAGGCCAAAATTTGGTGGTGTCAAGCAGGGAGCAGAGCAGGGGAGAGCTGCAATGCCTGTGGGATAACCCAGGAACGTGGTGGGAAGAACAGGTGGTGGGAAGAACAGGACTTTGTGCAGAGTAGAAAACCACCTCTCACCCTGCCCCAGCACCTTTTCCCTTTCTATTGGAGAGGGGGAATTTCACCCAGGGCTGTGCTGACTGTGAGGGGCTTGGGCTGCAATCCTGATTCCCATGGGATGGGTTTTCTTCGTGGAAACACTTTCTGTGGATTCTGCCAGACACCAGAGTGTCTCACCAGGGTGACTTGAAAAGAGAAGCAACATCCCAATACACTTTTCCCAGCTCACCACAAAAAGACAGATTTTTTTTAGGCAATAAAGGACCAGACCAAAATTTTGGTGGTGTCAAGCAGGGAGCAGAGCAGGGGAGAGCTGCAGTGCCTGTGGGATAACCCAGGAACGTGGTGGGAAGAACAGGTGGTGGCTGGGGATGATAAACAAGAGTGTCTCTGCACCCAGCAATTTGCCACAGGATGTTGCTGAAGCTGAAGAGTGAAGTGGGATTCCAGCCTGGTGTTGGACATTAGCATGGCTAACAAGAATATCCAGAATTATAATAGTTAATACTGACACCCTGCTTGGAAGAGATATCAGATCCGTGGCCCCAGGGCAAATGCCGACTGTAACAGATTAAGGAGAGGCCTCCAGGAGGGGATGGATTTGGGGGGGATTGGATTAGCTGACACCTGCCCGATGTGGGGAATCACACCTTTTCCTGAGTGCTGGACATTAACCCCTCCAGCAGGCAGCCCCATCTCCCACCTCAGACTGCTGATTCATCAGGACGGAAATATTCCCCGGAGATCCGTCACTGCGGATGAAATCCTGATGGAAAAGTGCCCAGTTTCCTGCCAGCATACCCTTGGCAGCCCGCCTGACCAGCTGGTAGCAAGAGGAGAACATGGGAGCCTGGCTCCTGAGATGTAAAACTCTCCCAACTCCTGTGCAGGCAGGCTCCCAGCTGGGGCACCACGGTGTGCTGGTGTCTGCCAGCCTGAGTCCACCGGCTGGGGAAAAAAGGGGGAAAGAGAGCCAGACTGCTCTGCCTTTTGTAAAGATTGCTTCTGGGTTCTCAGCCCAAACTGACCCACAGAAAGATTTCAAGACACTAAAAGGCAGTGGTGGGCTTCACACTCCTCTTCTGTGCTGTCTGACCCTGCTCATCCTCTCCTCCATTCATATCTAATCTCCTTCGCCCCCTCCCCTATCTTTTTTCTGATCTTTGCACATTGCCTGGGTGACCAAATGTCCTCCAGGGTTGCAGAAGATCCCAGTGGGTTCTTTTCTGCCCCTCCACAAGGCAGAGCTGGTGTTTGTCCACACTTGCCACTGGAGGATTTCCTCAGCTAGAGGAAGCTGAGACTGGTCTCAGAATCTGGCAGCCCCAAATCCAGGTCCCTGTCTTCTACAGCAGCACTGGCATAACAGCACAAGGACACCCTGTGTCCTTAAGGCTCCATTATGTTCATCTTCCTCCCAGGGTGTGGATAAACAGGACAGGAACATCAGGATCTCCTCAGGTGTGATGGTGTAAGTCCACTCTGACTCCTCAAGGTCTGTCTCTGCTGTTCACAGTCGCATGGAAATGGCATTTTTTTTTTCTTGCTTCAAACACGTTTAAAATATCCTCAGTTAAAATAACTCTGAAACAGAAAATTGTGCCAGTTTCCTCCTTGAGAAGGTCGCCTGTACTCTGGCTGTGACAAAACTACCAACAGCCCATGCCACCCCTCAGATGAGCTGTCTTTTAGAGGAGAGCTTCAACAGCAACCGAAAAGGCTGGGCACGTTAAATTCCCTGGGAGCTGTGGTGGGATGTGCCACTCCTGGAAGAGTACACAGTGCCATCTAGCCGTGCTGGGCCGAAATACAGAGCTCACCGGGCAGCTTCCCTGCCCCAAACGCCACCTCCAGCCGCCTTCTCACCCCTGTCCCATCCCCTCCGGAGCAGCTGCTGGCTCACTTACATCGCCAGGGGCAGGGGAGTGCTGATTCCAGACCTTTGGTTTTAGCTCATGGTGAGGCTTCTATCTGAGCAACCCAACTTGGGTGAAACAGTGACATTTTGGTGAAAATTAGGGCTTGAAGTAGTTGGTCCCATTTTTTCAGTGTCACCTCCAGGGTGGTGGCTTTGTCTCCTGGTGTCTCCCTTCCATTTGGTGCTGCTGTGATGGGTTTCCAGTCCCCCTCCTCTGCTGTTCCCTCTCCTGCACTCGATGGATGTGGGAAGCACAGAGAGGTGCTTGTTGTAGTTTTAGCCATTTTCACAAGTAGTTCCTTCATTATTTCCCTTCTCCACCTGGCAGATCTCTGTGCCAGCCTTTGACATCCAAATCTGGAGAAAGATCAGAGATATCAGGTCAACTGAGGAGCTTGGAGTGGCTTTAGAGCCCATCTAGCAACTTGCTGAGCTCCTCTATTCCAGCACAGCCATGCTCAGGAACATCTGCATCAGGTGTTAGAGGCTGTGCCCTCCACTTGGCTTCAGTCTTTTCACACTTTTCTCCCTTTCCACACTGTGACATTTCACTTGTGAGGAAACTCTGCCTCTTGCTGTGCTGAGTGTTGGTCCCTGGTGCCCATGAAGGGCAAATTCTGTCTTTTGGGAATTCCACAGCTGGAGTTAGCAAGGCTTAGACTGTGCTGTTCTGCATCCATTTCTCCTTTCTTCCCCTCCACCATTTTTCCTTCCCTCTCCAGAGGATGGGATGGAGAGAAAAATGTGCACTTACCCTCTTACCTGGCATGGAGGGACAATTAAGGCTTTATCTGACTGGACTAGGATTTCACTAGGACTTTAGTCCTGGTACAGATGCCTGACAGCCATATTCAGCTAAATCTTGATTCCAGCTGCCATCACCATCCAGGAACAGCCAAAGGAGACCTTTCTGAAGTCCCTTTTGCCTCCTGCCCTTAGCTACTTATCCTACAGCTGTGGCCCTTCCCAAACCTCAGTCCTGAGAGCATGATCCTGTTGTGTCACTTTGACTCCCACCTCACATTGCTTTTTTTTAAATTCTGGTCCATTTCTTTCAGCTTCTTCTCCCTCCTACTGTTCCATTGCTGGACTATGTGGAGCAAGCAGAGTGTTTGCATAAATCTGGGATGCATTCTTCTGGAGTGTCATGTCTATTACCCTTGGGGGCATAGTGCCAGTGGCTGAAAATGCTCTAAGATGCCCTTCACTAGCTAAAATCCCATCTCCACAAACTGTACAAAAAGAATGGAGAGGGCAGATTCTTAGACTGGATCCTTGGGTGTCCTCTAGTTATGTGTGGACACGAGTTTTTATGATGCTCATAACTTGGCAGAAGTCAGGTAACACTGAGATACAGGCACTCACACACAGAAATATCCTTTAATCAAAGATGAAGCACTGTTTCTTCTTGACCAAAATCCTTCTGGCCTGGATTTCCCTTCAGACAACCCCAATCTGGGATGGGATTGGATCATCTGCAGGCACCAGATGTCTGTGGGGGAGACAATTGTGTAAAAACCTTCTGCAGCAACACTTAATGCCAAGAAACTGTTCCTACCTGAACTGCTCCCCTCAGGATGATGTGACTTTTTCCCTAGAACCCCCTCCCTTTTCCCTCTAGTGGCTATAAAGGCAGACAGAGGCAGGCTGAGGTGGAAAACTGCCCAGTGGTTAAAGTCTGGTGAAATGTAAGTAACTGCAAACAGTGTTTTATAAGAGGAAACAGTGCCTTAACACCAGCTCTTGCTGCGAGACCCACCTGTGACAGTGCAGGAACAGGGGGGAGGCAGAGCCAGGGCTCAGTTACATCCTGCCTCCAGGGCATTTCTGTGCCAAGCTGGGTGTTCAGCTGCAGTTTTACAGTCAAATCCCAAAGGCCCGGTGGTGACAAGGTGGTTTTGGAGAATGGGAAAGCAAGATGTATCCTCAGCCACAGTGAGATGTCCTTGGGGGACACCTGAGGGGCCCTAATCCCCCTGGGTGAGTGTGGAATTCTGTTGGACAACTGCATCCCATTGCTTAGCGTGGGAAAATGGGAAAAGATTACCAGGATGGGAGAAAATAGGAGAAAATGAGAAGAATGGGAGAAAATTAGCTTTGTCCAGAGACATTTTGTGTTAACACTAAGGAGAAACATCAACAACAGCAGATATGACAATACTGGAAAGATTTCATCCAAAGATGAAATTTTTTGGAGGCTGTGAAAAGTGGTAAAACCCAAGAATGAAGCCTTGACTGCCTTCCTGGCTCTATTAGACATAACATTGCCAACTTGCCTGATAGAACTGCAAGTGTCTCTAAAATTAGTATTTTTCTTAGAGCTTTGCCTGCTGCAGCCAAATAAAAAGCAGCTATTAAAGAATTATGATTATTAAGCCAGCCTCATGATTTCTGTAGCCTGATGTTTTAAGGGTTGTTGAATTGTTTCCCCTCTTTGGCAATCCTGTCGGTGCCAGAATGCAGCTGGAACCCCACACAAACCTCCAGGCGTGAGCACATGTGAATGTTGGGTGTGCTGAGGTGCTGCCCATGGACGTTATTTCAGCCAGGAGGTGTTTCCCCAATAACCTGAGATGATAGAGTTTTGTGAATATACCTACAACTCTGGGCTTTTATTTGAAAATAAAAATCCTTTTCTAATCTGCCTAGTTGGAGAGGAAAAGGGTTGACAGGCTGTTTTCAAAGCAGTTTAAGCACCCCAAAACCAGAAGGCTTTATAAACCAGATTAAAAAAGGTAATAATTCAAACAAGATTGCAAGTATTTTGGAGTCTAATCATGCCCTGTGTCTACCTTGGCTATGGCTGGGGTGAAGGTGATGTGAGTGAAGGAAAAGCCATCACTTTCTCTGCAGCTTAACTCTGCCTCTGCATCTTGTACATTTGAAAAAACACAAACCACCTTTGGGGCACCTTTCTAAAGAGCTTTCCAGGATTCCAAGTGAGTTCTTGGAAAGGGCAGGGAAATTTTAATTTGGTGGATTTTAATAGTGAAATGCACAAGGTGGAAGGTGTGGATGGAGAGGTTACCTGGTGTAATGCAAACTCCAAAGGAATAAAAGGCACCAAGCAATCTGCCAAGACCTGGGGAAGGGTCTGGAGCACAAATCTGATGAGGAGGGGCTGAGGGGGCTCAGCCTGGAGAAAAGGAGGCTCAGGGGGAACCTTCCCACTCTTCACAACTCCCTCACAGGAGACTGCAGCCAGGAGGGGGGTCAGGTTCTTCCCCCAGGGGACAAACAGGACAAGAGGAAACAGCCTCAAGTTGCACCAGGGAAGGTTTAGATTGGATATTAATGAAAAAAAACCCAAACAACTCTTCACTGAAAGGTGGTCAGGCCCTGGCACAGGCTGCCCAGGGCAGTGGTGGAGTCACCATCCCTAGAAATGTTCAAAAGATGGGCAGTTGTGATGCTCAGGGACATGGTTTAAAGGATGAACATGGTGATGGTGCTGCGTTAGTGGTTGGACTCAATGATCTTTGAGAGCTTTTCCAGCCTTAATGATTCCATGACAATGGTTGGACTCAATGATCTTTGAGAGCTTTTCCAGCCTTAATGATTCCATGGCAATGGTTGGACTCAATGACCTTTGAGAGCTTTTCCAGCCTTAATGATTCCATGACACCAAGCAAGTCCTCTGGCTTCTCTGAGATTCTGCATTCAGGTCCTGCCCCTCCTGCTCTGTGTCTTCTCAGCCTGACAGGGATGTTTGCTGGCTCTGAAGGGCAGTGCAGGTTATAGAAGGTGTTTGGAAACACTTTGGAGTGGCTTACTGGAACCCCAGCACTGCTTCTGGGATGTTTTTGGCTCCAAGGCTCCAAGGTTGGAGTTGCAGACATCAGGGTCAAGAGGAGGTCAGGTTAAAAGTACAGGATCCAAGCACACAGCCTGTGATGGTTCTGGCTTTTTTTTTTTTTCTCTGCTAAGGTTGGGATTAATACACAGGAGTTATAGTTTTGTGTTTGGACTTGGTGTTTATTATTTTTTTTTTATTTACAGACTCAGAAGCCATGAGCTCTAACTAGTAAGTTAGAAAACAAAGGTAAAATGGAGTCTCTTTAACTTTTTTGAAAGTTATTTAAGCACTAATTACCTTATAACAAGGTGACACTTATATTATTTATGTTTCTGACCTAATAATGACCACCCAAGGCCTGCAATGAAGACCTTTTGCACTTAATTGTAGAAAACTACCTAAACATATGAAGAAGAAGGAAGAAGAAAGTGAAGAGGAAGGACTTAGACAACGCCTCAAATCCTCTATATTGCTTCCCACACATTACTATATACTAAAATCTTAAAATTTATGGTTTTAGAATCCCAACAACAGCCCAGACAGACTACATCTGACACTCAGGATGGCTTGGCTGCACCCAGACCCTTGACCTTACCCTTGGGTACCCTTGAGGTACCACTGCTGTGAGCCTGACTGCCCAGTTTGGCCCCAAGGAGATCTCTAAACATTCCCAGACCAGGTATTTGCATCCACTGCCCCACCAGGACTCCCACAGACACTTCACTGAAGCCCCAGTGGAAATTCAGTGAGGAAGAAAGGGAGGTGAAGGACTCAGCAGGAGGAAAGTTCTGGAAGCTGCCATGTGGACAGCACAGGAAGGTCTTTGATGCCGAGGTGATGAGGAGCTGAAAGACATCCAGGACAGACAAACCTTGGGGAGAAGCTGGCAGAACACCCTCCTGGGCACTTTGGGCTGGGAAGACTGAGAGAGGAGTGGATGAGGACTGAGTTCAATGCCTGATACCTCTCTGCTCCCTTTTTAGGTCATGATCCTTGACATTTAGCATTTACTCAGAGCTCAAACTCTGAAGAAGGGCTTAAGCCAGTGGCAGCTAATTCCAACAGCAGGTCAAGAGCTTGTAAAAATTCATATGACAAGAGGGACCCTCAGAGCATGTGGGAGTCAGTCTGCCTGCCCATATTCCAGTTTGGAGAGGATTGGAGTAGGGAGCTATAAAAGCCATTTGTAAGTGCAACTTCCAGGTCCTTCAGGAGACAAATGCACATTTATTTAAGGACTCAGACAAGGAAAAAGAGGGAAAAAACCCCATGGAAGACCATGCACATCTCTGTGGCATCCCTGACTCCATCAATGGTAGAGCCCTCCAGTGGTTTCCAAGGCCAGATTTTCACTCCCTGACTGAACCAGCAGTGCTGGTTTAACTGAAAATGCTCTTCAGCTACTCAGTGTACGCAGGCTTCCAGCCTGGGAAAGTGCAGCTAGGGCAGTGAAAGTCTGTCAGAGGCCAGAAAAGCTTTCACTACAGGCTTCCCTAACTCTGTTGCCTCTGGATTTTGCTTCTCCTTGCAAAATCAGGACATCCTCAAGTGTCTCCTGGCAGGATGACTGCTGTGAAGTGTCTTTGGGCTGCTGTAAAGGGCAAAAATCAACCAGATTCAGAGGCTGCAGGACTTTACCCTGCAAATGATGCTGCTGGGAGCAGGAGGGGAAGGTTCAGACTGAGGCACTGGTGGATCCTGGAGTGATGCAGTTCACTTTGGGAATGAGGAATTCAGAGGTTGAGGGTGGCAAAGATCAATGGATACATCATCAAACAGGAGCTGAGCCATAAAACAAACTGCTGCCCCTTGGCAGAGAGGCTGTGCTGGGACCTCCCAAAGAGACAGAGAAGAATGGAGCAGACATCTGACCAGTCTGGGTCATGAATGGCCAGTGCCTCCACCCTCTTGCTTCTGGCCAAAGGGTGCTGGTGGGTCAGAGAACCCTCTGATGGCCATAAGGGAGCTGCACTGGTTTATACTGGTTAAGATCCACAGTTCCCAGCAGGAGTAAAAAGAGAAGCTGGGCTCTACTTGAGCTGTCTGGGAAAAAACATTGAAAATTGCTTCAAATCAACTCAGATCAATAAAATAAACAGAACAGGAGAATGAAGGAGAGGGGTGGGAGAAAACCTTCCACAGGCTCTTGTATGAGCCCAGCCACATGGGAATGAGCACCTGGCAGGAGAAGGGTGCCCAGTGGCCCAGGTATCCATCACCCACTGCTGTGGCTCAGCTGGGATGGAATTTGGCACAAGTGCATTAAGCAGTTTGAAGGAGGGCCCTGCACTGCCAGAGGCTTGCAGAATTTCTGAACCAAGAATGCTGTGCCCAGTCCTGCAGGGTGCAGAGGAAAGGGTTAACACCTCCCAGAACTCAGTTGTGTTGGGAATGAAATAGAAAATCTGAAAGCAGGTCAGTACCTCAGCTGCTTCTGAATTCTCATTAATTTGCTCTCCCTTCTCATTTATTAATGGGCTGACTCACGCTGTATTTGCTTTCCCTTTGCTGCAATTTGCAAAATTCCTTCTTATTCCCAGTAGCCTTCTTGGCAGTGTTATTTTTCTCTGTTTTTCCCTGGCCTTTATCATTTCCTTGCAGGTCTTAGCTGAGTTTGCATATTCTCGTTCGGTTCCCCTGACTATTTATTTTCAGCCTTTTCCTTTTTATCTTCAGGCCTCTTTAAAACATCCCTGGGGGCTATCTCAGTGTCCCTGGGAGCAGCTGGGATTATCCTGCCACCCATCGTGCCCCTGAAGGGGATTTTAATACCTCCCTTGGCCCTCCATTCCCTTTTTCCTTCCAGTTCCATGTGGGGACTCCTTCCAAAGGCTTGGAAGCTCCCAGGGCTTGGGGAAACCTGGGTTTTTCAGATGGGAACCACAGTCCTGAGTAGCCAGGGGATCCTGTGGAGATGCTGCTCTGTTCTCCACTGCTGTCTGCTCCCCAGTGCTCTCTGGGGTGGTTATTGCACTGGGCAGGCTGCTTTCTTCTCCTGTGCTCCAACACTGATCATCTCAAGGGTTTAGTGGTTCACAGCTTCCCCAGAGGCAGGGAAGGGGAAAGGACCAATCTCTGCTCTCTGGTGCTCAGAGACAGGGAATGAACTGGGTTATGTGTGAGTATGAACTTGGGTCAGGGGAGATTTAGGCTGGATGTCAGGAAAAAATTCTTTCCTCAGGGGGTTCTGGGTACTGCCCAGGGAATGGGCACAGCCCCGAGGCTGCCACAGCTCCAGGAGCCTTTGGGCACTGCTGTCAGGCACGGGGTGGGATTGTTGGGGTGTCTGTGCAGGGCCAGGAGTTGGACTGGATGGTCCTTGTGGATCCCTTCCAGCTCAGAATATTCTGATTCTCTGATCTTGCTCTGCCTGTGAAGGATCCAAATCTTCCCCAAGCCCAGAGTCAGGCAGCCTGTCACAGATGACCCAAGACTGTGGTTCTGGCACCACTGCACATCCTTTTCTCCCTCATTTACCTCAGCCCCAGTCCCTGCAGTCACACAGAGAGCAGGACCTGGCTGTGTGAGCCCACTGGGAAGGCTCTGTCTGAGCCCACCACGAGGGTCTGTGCCAGGAGGAGCCTTTGGGGGTGTGGGCCTGATATTTCTGCCTCTGAGAGATTTTAGCCTGCTAGCAGCTGCTAACTTTTTCCCAAGGAAAAAATTCTCAAGAAAGCTTCTTCTCAAAACAATCTTGGCAAACAACTCTCCTTTCTCAAAACAATCTTTCTCCAGGTGATGTTTTGCTGTTTCTCTGGTTTAACAAGTGGGATTAGAGGGGTGTCATTCCTATTCACCAATCATGCCACGTCTCTATCAGAGCACCTTATAAAAGGTAGTAATAATTAGACAATGAAAACCTTCTTTTTCTCTGCTCTTTGCCTTCTGAAATACTTGGAGTCTTTTGCATCCTACAGCGACATGGGGGCTCTACAGGTTTATTTTCCCAGAAGCTGAAGGGTGTGACATCCTTGGTGAGTGTTCCCTGTCTGGTGAGGTGAGAGGGGTGTTCTTGTAGGTGCCAGCCTTGCCAGGGCTTCCTGGGTGCTCCCCCTCACACTTCCCCAAATTCACCCACAACGGGAGGGAAGTGGCTTGTGGTGGCAGCTGCCAGTAGTGTGGGGGTCAGGGGCTTTTGTGGGGGTGCAGACACAAAGGCTGGGATGTGTGGGGGGCTGGGTGGGGACCATGTGCACCCTGCACCACACACCTGCATCACTGGGACCCAGGGGATGGGATGGGGTGGGATGGGATGGGATGGGATGGGATGGGATGGGATGGGATGGGATGGGATGGCATGGCATGGCATGGCATGGCATG
>JBBMKD010000070.1:241089-286953 GCA_037834095.1 Argya squamiceps
ATCCATGGGATGGGATGGGATGGGATGGGATGGGATGGGATGGGATGGGATGGGATGGGATGGGATGGGATGGGATCCGTGGGATGGGATCTGTGGGATGGGATGGGATGGGATCCATGGGGTGCGATCCATGGGATGGCATGGCATGGCATGGCATGGCATGGCATGGGATATGATGGGATGGCTGAGGTACATTCATGGCACATCTTGTCCTGCAAGGCAAGAGCCAAGGGATAGCATGGTCTTGCCTTGATGGCATTTATTTGTGTCAAAAAGTGGAAAGATGTTGGTGAAAGATATTTTTGACCTGCGTGAGGTTTCTGTCCTCTGCTAGGGCTGGGAGAGACTCATCATGGTGCTGTGCCTGTCAGCAGCAGACTGCTCCTTCCCTGTGACACAAGTGGTCCTGTCGCCAGCAGAAGGTGGGAGCTCGTGGGTACTGCCCTTGACAGCCCTTTTCCCTTTCCCTTTGTCCAGAAGGGGTGTGGAGTCTCTCTGGGGATATTCCAGAACCATCTGAACACAACCCTCTGCTCTGTGCTCTAGGCTGACACTGCTGAGGCAGGGAGTGGGACCCCATGACCCCACTGTGGCCCCTTTCCCTGATCCCACATGTGATTATCTCCCCAAACCTCCAAATCTTTCCAAACAATCTTCCTGTTGGGGAGCAAAGGGGCCCAAAGGAAAGGCTGAGGGACTCCTTTGTATATTTACCAAGCTGATCCTTACAACTGATGCTGTTCCATGGACTTATGGAAGGCAGAAGAGTCTGTAGGTGCAGAAACTCTGCTCCACAGTCATGGGTCCAAGAAAACAGCTCTGTTTCCAAATACTCCTTGCCAGACAGGCTCCAGTGACAGCTTTGCCCCCATGAAACTTGCCAAGATTCAGGGCCTGCTGAGGTTATCTCTGTTCAGCCCAGGTGGATCATCCTTTGTTCTGACATCAAAACAACAGGTCCATCACACGTCATTTACTCAAATGCTACCTGGAAAACTTCAAATGCAAGCAGGCCCCTTTGGGAAGTTCACAAGAAGTTCACAGCAGCCAGGGATTTTTGTCCCAGACCCTGAATGTTGCTCAGAAGAAGCCCTGCTCTGCTCTTTGGGCTGGACTCACACAGCTGTGATGCTTTCCTGGCTTCCAGAGTCAAATCCTGAAGTTTCTGTCAGAGGGACCATCCCAAATTGTGCCCCCCCAGCAGGCAGTGGGCTTTGGGGTCACCCACCCCAAATAAGCAGTTCATTCTTCCATGCAAAATAGCCTCACTCCAGCAAGGGCATGGAGACTGCTTGCCATGGAGAGCTGTGACTCCAACAAAGGCTCCTTTTCTCTGAACTGCCACACAATTGTTGGAGTTAAATAAATCTGTCAAGCACAAAGCAAACTGCCTTAAACAGCGTCCTCTCCCACTCCAGCAGGATAAAAGCTGGGTGCTTTGGGAAGTGTTTAAAAACCATTTTTCATTCACTTGTGTTCACTCTTCCCTCCTGTTGCATCCTCATTGCACTCACTCATTCAGGGGCTTGCACAGGGACCTGAATTTCTAACAACAAAAAAAAAAAAGCATGAGGGGAATAAACCCAGTGTTAAAATTCATTCAGAGCTTCTATTATTTGGGACTGAAAGGGGAAGGTCCCTTGCAGGTCACTTCTAAATGTGTCTGTCTAGAGGCAAAGAGATTCAAAGTGCATTTATCATCCTTTTTCTGTTGTCCACAGCAACCCAGGGATTTTTTTTTCCTGCTTTGTGTTGTGGTGACTGGTACAAATAGGACTGGGCTCAGCCACTGTGTGAGGAAGGAGGGCTCTCCTTGGCCTCACACATCAGAATAGGGCTGAAAGAGCTGCAGCCTGCTGTCACAGCATTGGTGGTGACATGCTCTGGGATGAGCTGTCCCAAAACTCACCTGGGCTATGGGACAGTGAAACCCAGGCAAGGGTGGCAGCAGCCAGGCTGGAACTGTTATGCACAGTAATTCACCAAAATCAGGGTTTCAACAGGACCAAAAGGAGCTGTAAGTTCAGGTTTCAGTCATTTGGATGTATGGGGAAAGTGTCAGCACAGTCCTGCTGGATGTTTCCAAGGTAAAATGCATCATTTCAGGAGTGCTGGAGTATTTCATTAGACAGCCTTGAAACAAAACTCTTTTCCTATTTTCATAGGGGCGTTTTTACTTAAAGCCTGACCCAAGGCAGGAGAACATGAAACTAAACAAAAACATTGGGTGTCCCAGAGGAAAGGGTTCCTTTTGGGTCAAGGGGACAAATGACTGCAGGGAAACCTCTTGTGGTGGTTGTGATCCCTGGGCTTGGTCCCCCACCCCAGGGAGCCTGACCCCTCAAATTTAAGCTGAATTTGGGCAGAAGCAACTGATGCAGGAGATCAGCAGAGTCATGGCAAACTTCAGGACAGCTGGTGGGAAGGGGGAGCCAGGGGAGAGAGCAAGGATGGGGGAGAGGGAAAGGGAGGGCAGCATGTGGGTGGTGGCAGAGGATGAGAAGGAGAAGTTGAAGAGGCAGAGCTTCTGCTCAACTTCCAGTGGTGCAAGGGAGAGCAAAAGGCAAAGCCCAGAGTGAGGCAAACTGAGCCATGGGCTGGAAGGAGAGTTGGATGCTTTTATGACCTCTCTATCACCACTGGGGGTTTTTCTGGAAAAAGGACCCCATTATCCATCCAGGGTGAGGTCTGTGAGGCTGGCTCAGCTTCACTGGGGCTCAGGACAGGAATTCAGTGTTGGGAAAACTGTGGATGGAGCAGCCAGACTGTGTGACCCAGTGGTTGTGTCCCTGGTGGCTGCTGAGACAGGCAGGATCTGTCTGTCCACTAGGGCAGAGAAGGAGCCATGGGGGGCTCAACATTTCCAAGCCTTCATTCCCTTGCACCTTTCAGGGCATTGATGCAGGAGGGGGATTTCTCTCCTCTTTGGCATCTCTGGCTGGTGGGAGCTCAGCCTTTTCTTGTCCCACCCCACTGAACACAGTCTGGATGGTGTCTTACTCCCCTGGTATCCTCACATCCCTGGTGTCCCTTCCCACACCTGTAACTTTTGAAGCAAAAGGCAAAGGTAAACTGAGGCATGGGCTGGAAGGAGATTTGGATGCTTTCATGACCTCTCTATCACCACTGGGGTTTTTCTGGGAAAAGGACCCCATCACCATGGGTTCAAAACCCATCCAGGTTTCCCATATTTCTGTCATACAGCAAGGACAGCACTGTCACCTGTCAGTCAGCAGAGTTCCCTCAGCCCCACATCCCACTGGGGCCATTTAGGTCCCCTCCAGTCTCTTTCCAAACAGGTGGCTTTGAATTAATGAGGTCCAGGGATAGTTAGGGAGTTATAAATATCTTCTGAGATGATGAATTTTAATCAGGAGTCCCTAACGAGCACAAGATGAAATCAGGAATGAGAATGATGGTCCTCCAATGGATCTTCATTAACAATTCAAATGACTGAGGTCTTAATTAAAGGGCTTGTGATTTAGCTGAGGGATTACAGATTGCCCAGGGGGAGAAATCAAAGACTTCATCCCCCTTTTTTTTACAGAAGGTAACGAGTTTTAAATTAGATTTTTTTAAAGAAAAAAAAAAAAAAAAAGCACAAAACAAGGCCTTGCTGTTTTATCTGGCTGCTTCACTAATTTAAATGATGGTCAGAAATTAAGTGTGCAACCTTTGCCTGACAGCCCCCATCTCCTGCAAGCACCCACATTGCTCCTGTCACTGCCTCACCTCCACATCCCCCTGAACACTGACCCTGGGACATGAGGGTATCCAGAATTCCTCCTGGGGGAGGCTCCAGGGTTCCCTGATGCCAGGGAAATGTCAGCAGGCAGACAGTGAGATGGGCCCAATCTCCATCAGCTTTATCACTCTCCCTCTTTGCTTAGCTCTTCTGAAATGTGTTTTCTTAGAGCAAAATACTGCAAATATTCAGGATATAGAAAACCAGGGGGGTCTTTACACTTGTAATATTTTTTCATGGCCTATCTAAGGCCAAATCACACAAGGCTCCAGGCAGCAGGTTTCCCTCCTAGGCGAGCACTGATGTCTGCAACACCTGACCCAGCAGCTGCCCCTTCCTAGGAGAGAAAAACCCTCTTGTCTCTGTTTCTGCTGCTCATACTTGCCACCATGTTCTTGCTTCAGCCTTAGAGATGCTGGAGGGAGAAGTTGATTTTTCTGTGGAGGTAAAGGACCATGAGTGACCCTCAAATTGTGTCTTTTGGGAGGGAGAATCAGCCTGTGGGCAGAACAGGTAAAAACCTGCTGTGCTGAGCCTTGTCTCCAGACAGATGCTGGAGTTTCTGTGGAGCTGGATCATTACATGTCTCAGATAACAAAGATCTGGCAGGAGGGTCCTAACTCATCCCCCCAGTGAGGTTTTGGGGGGTTCAGACACCTCCCCTGCAGCAGAACAGATGGGAAGGGCACACAGCAGTTTTGGTTCTGCAGAAGAGGCTTGTCTCCCATCTCCTCCCATGTGGATACCGGGACAGAGGCATTATCTCAAGATCAGGACTGGTTTTGCTGTGCAAAAAGCCCTGGAAATTCGGGGGCTGGGGGATGTGGGGGGAGTTTCCCAGGGATCCAGCAGGGAGGAGGTGAATGGGACTGATGAAAGGATGGATGAGAAGCACTGGCCCCTCCCAGCTGCAGAAAGCTGATGGTTTTATCACCCTCGGTGTGGAAGGTATTTTCCAAAGTCAAGGAGACTGGCCTTGTCCCCAAAAGGTGAGGACAAGAGGTTGGTGAGGGCTGAGATCTAGCATTAATCAATACTAATAGAGATGTTAATGACTTCTGGGGGAATCCCCTCTGTTTTTTCCTCCTCTTGCTCATCCATTCAAGGCTTGGTGCCCTTGTGAGATCTTTGGGAGGGGCAGGATCCTCCTGCAGGAAGGGGAAAGCTGTCTGTGTGGGGTTTGTGGACATGGCCCTTGTGGGAAGCCTTGATGGGCAACAGGGAGTGTTTGCAGACAGGGTGTGAGTCCTGGAAGATGATACCAGAGAAGGTGATCCAGAAGGGGATGGGTCCTGAAAGGGGATGGGTCCTGAAAGGGGATGGGACCTGAAAGGGGATGGGTCTTGAAAGGGGATGGGACTTGGAAAGGGGATGGGTCCTGAAAGGGGATGGGACCTGGAAAGGGGATGGGTCCTGAAAGGGGATGGGTCCTGAAAGGGGATGGGTCCTGGAAAGGAAATGCTGAGATGGGACCTGGAAAGGAGATATTGAGATCAACCCTGACCCATCTCCAATTTTGTCTACAAATGAGCCCCGTGCTCATCAGAGCTCCTCTAAAACCAGCCCCACATGATGTTTCCCCCAGTGCAGCCCCCAGCCAGACCCCCACCTGCCTGTCCTGCTGCAGAAACACGTCCAGGGTGCTGCCAGTGGTGCTCCCACCACCACCTGCAGCGACCCCAGGGCCATCCCCACAACCTGAGGTGTGAGGTGACTTCACTGGCAGCCCGGGGCTGGCTCAGGAGAGGCAGCAGCTGCGGGGCTGGCTGGGACTTACACCTATCACTCTGTAACTTCTGACAGAGGCTGGATTTGCTGAAATGTTCATTGGATTTTTTCCAGCCTGCTGGGGCCCATAAATCTTGCTGTGTAGGGGCTGCTTCTGCTCCTTTCCCTCGGTGAGCAGGGCTGGTATTTTTCTTGGAGGGTGAGACTGGTTGCAAACCCTCCTTCCAGCACCTGCTGCTCCACCTCGAGCTGCATTCCTGAGCAGTGGTGGAGAACGGATCTGTCTCCACCAGTCGGGGACACTGTGGCCTCTGAGCTGGCTCTGCTCCCCCCAAAACCCCCCCAAAACCCCCCTGCAGCAAGGCAGGGAGGGAGGGGGTGCTGGTGCTCTCCCTGCTCCCACAGAAACCCATTCTGTCCAGTCATCAGAGCCAGAGAGCCTGGCTGAGCCCCTATTGGGGGTCAGGACTCTGAAGACCATCCCTCACTGCTCCTGGGTGAAAAACAGACTGGATGTGGCACTCAGTGCCATGGTTTAGTTGAAGTGTTGGGGCTGGGTTGGATTCAGTCTTGAAGGTCTCTTCCAATCTGGTGATTCTGTGAATTCTGTGAATTCTGGGCCAGAAACAACTCGTGACTGCTGAATGTCCTGCTCAGCATTGGGGAACTCCCCTGGCTCAGCTGGGAGTAGGATGTGGAGCACAGCTCAGGCCATTCCATGGGACTCTCCTTCCTCTTTGGGTCTCTCTGTGTCTCTCATCTGGGGCTCAGGAGATCTTGTTGCTGCCACAGGAGCTCCCAGATCCCAAGAAAGAACCTGTGATTCCTGACATGGAGGATGTCATGGAGGGTGATGCTGGTGCTCACCCTGCTCCAATAGAAACCCATTCTGCCCAGTCATTAATCTGTCTCAGAGCCAGAGAGCCTGGCTGAGCCCCTGTTGGGGTCAGGACTCTGAAGACCATCCCTCACTGCTCCTGGGTGAAAAAAAGACTGGATGTGGCACTCAGTGCCATGGTTTAGTTAAGGTGTTGGGGCTGGGTTGGATTCAGTCTTGAAGGTCTCTTCCAACCTGGTGATTCTGTGAATTCTGTGAATTCTGGGCCAGAAACAACTCGTGACTGCTGAATGTCCTGCTCAGCATTGGGGAACTCCCCTGGCTCAGCTGGCAGTAGGATGTGGAGCACAGCTCAGGCCATTCCATGGGACTCTCCTTCCTCTTTGGGTCTCTGTGTGCCTCTCATCTGGGGCTCAGGAGATCTTGTTGCTGCCGTGGGGAGCTCCCAGATCCCAAGAAAGAACCTGTGATTCCTGACGTGGAGGATCTCTCCCCCTGCCTGCATGGCCCACCTTGATCTGCAGGTGGGCAGAGCAGTGGCTGCAGCCAAAGGATGAAGAAGTAGGCAGGAGACTGGGCTGGTGACTGGGCTGGGGCAGCTCTGCATGCCCATAATTTCTTTCACAGACTGGGATCTGCAGCACCCCAGATGCTTTCCACCCATGACTCATTTACCAGGACCTCAACCACACTCCAGAGCCCACCTCTGAGTGAGGAGCCCTGCTCTGACCCTCCTTGTGATGCACCAGAGCATTGTGGTGCTGCTGAGATACCTCAGAACTGAATGAATGTTTTCCTCACTCCTTCTTGGTCACCTCTCACCCATCTTGCTCCCATCACCTGGGCAGTTTTCCCTGTCCTCAGCATCCTCCAGATCCCCCCCACAGTCTCACTGTGTGTGTCACAAGATGTGGTGAGCTCAGGGATGCTGGGCAAGTCTCAGGCTCTTCCCTGACCACCTGGGATGTGCAAAGGGAAGTGTGTGCATGTAAAAGAGGGCACTGAGATGCACTGAGAGGGCAGCGTGTGCAAAGTCAACCCTGGAGACCTTCTTCCTTTGCTGGAATCGTGTTACATGCCTCACTGTAATTAGCCCCTGGCTTTCCCCGAAGAATGAGCAATTGTTCCAGTGATCTGCCAGAGCAGAGTTATGGGCATGTCAGGCTGGCACAGGGGGGCTGTAAAACCAGATCTGCCTGAACCACAGCCATGGCCTGTCAGAAGGAAACCACCTGGCCAGAGAAAAAGGGATTTATTTGCCTCTTCCTTCATCCCACTCTCACAGGTAGAATGTCGGCTCTGTTACAACCCGCCCCAGGAGGAGAAGGTAACCCAGATTAACAGATTCCTTGGGGTGGATTAGAGTGAAATAACACTGAGTGATCAGTGCTTATAAATACATATACATGTAGGGCTTACTTTAGAACAGTTTGGTTTCGATGGAAAATGGCTATGTAGCCGATTTGGTTATTATCCACAGTGATACAAAAGTATAATAGTAACACTTAAGAAGATGTATAAGGGAAAAGAAAGAAAAAGAGGGATAAGAAGAAATGGTTATACAGTTATCACCCATCAGTGGTTATTGCAATTTCGATGTAAATTGGTCACAGTGATGTTCACAGTCTTGATCTGTCAGGGATGGAGGAAGCCTAGAAAATGCAATCTTGAATGGGTTAATGTATGCTCAGGCTGGCTGGGAACAGCCAGGAACCTCCCCCTGGGGCAGAGAGTTCTGTGCTGTGTGACTTAACAGGTGGATCAGGGGAACTTGGAGGGTCTTTGATGGTTTATGACACCTTTTAAGACATGACAGCTGCTTCCCTTGTCATCTTAGCTGAGCCAATTATGGCCCATCAGAAAGGGATTAATAACTTCAGGTTTATATGTGAATGTCCCCAGTACTTCCCTGGAAGGGAGTTTTCACACCCCATTAAGGGAGGACAAGATAAAATGAAATATCCTGCCTAGAATAATCTGCTCATTATTGGCCTCTTCCCTTATCTGTCTCAGATCCCAGCTGATCCCCTCGGGATCTGTGTGTGTGTCCCCTCTGCCCCTGGGTGGTTACTTTGGGCACAGCCAGCAAAGCACTCGCTGCTGTTGCAAGTGGCCAATTGTTTTGAGTCACTAACTATTAACATTTCAGTCTCTCACAGGCTCCTCGGGGAGTCTCAGTCCCTGCTGCCACCAAAAGCAGCATTTCACACCCAGCTCAGTGCTATTCCCTGGTGCTCCTTACCCAGCATCATGCTCCCACAGGTATCCTAAAAACCTGCAGCTTTTGGGCCAAGAAAATCCTGCGTTTTTCTGCTGATGCACAGGGACGAGTCAGGAGAGTTTTGTGCTGATGTCTCTGTTCTCCTGGCCTCCTCTGCATGGATGATTTGCCTCTGCAGAGGTTTGACTGGGTAAACACCTTACAGTTTGCCCAAATTTTTCTGTTCTGTTTGTTTCCTGGGATATATCACTGGAGGTGTTTGATACCCAGCTGCAGCCATGGATCATCTCCAGCAGTGTGACTTTTGTGCCTTTCCCACCAACCATCACCCATTAAACATTGTGTGCCAGGAAAAGGCCATGTAACAGCTCTGCAGAGGACACACCTTGTTCCCCAGCTCCTCCTGTAAAATGCCAGGTATCTTACAAGTGAATCAAGGATTTGGGATGCAACTCCATTCAAATTTACATGTGCATTTCCTTGAGTTGTTGAATTTGACTTGAAAAATTCAGCCAAATTCCTGGTCCTGGTGCACTGCAGAGACCTGGTGAGACCTTCCAGCTCCTGCCACTTTCTGTCCACATCTGTCCCCTGATTGATGCTGGTGCACTGGGCCACCACTGTGTGCCACTTTGGACACCCAGGGCATGACAACATCTGGCAGCTGACTAATTTGGGCCTTAATCCTATTTCTACTCCAGCTATGCTATTAGTTCCCAGTTTTGATGGATGGGCTTGTTAGCCTTATGTTACTCATAAAACATCTTTCTTTTGTATTTTCTGATTAAAAAATCCTTCAGTTTCATCTCTATGGGAGATTCTCTGATTCTATGAAAAATGAGGACCCTTGGCCAAGGAGGTGAAGCAACTTGGCTGATCCCCAAGTGAGAACCTGTGTGCTGGAGAGGTGCTCCAAAGGGCTGCAGCCCTTCCAGACTGGAAGAGAAAGGATGGGTCCCTGTGCCTCAGCTCTGATCAGTCTCCTTGTGGTTTGGCCAATAGTTCTGGGAGCAGCTGAGGAATGATTCCAGCCCTGTCCTGCCTTTGGTGTTTCCAGCTGTGCCCCTGCACCAGGTGCTGCCAAGCTGAGCCCAGTCCTTGTGCCATGCATGGGATAAACAGGGGCCTAAATCTGCTCCTGGAGCTGAGACCTCCCCTTGGGTTCTGCCTGGTGGACCAGAGAGAGGCAGTAAATCTTCCAGGAGAACAATTTCATCTTCCAGGAGAACAATTTCATCTCATGCTCAGCTCCAGCTGGATGACCAAGGCAGGGGAGCTGCAGGTACAGGATACTGAGGCTGGAGGGTTTGAGGGGGCTGGATTACAGTGTACACCCAGACTGGTGTTTCATGGTGGCTGGAAGTGCTGTCTGGTGTTTGCTTCCTTTCTTTCATCATTTTCACATCCAAAGAAACAGCTGAAACCTCTGGAAACAGCAAACTTAAAAGGAGAAAAAAAAACCAACCCCAATGCTAAAACTAAAGATCAAGGGATCTTTCTTGAAGGGCTTTATCTTCCAAGAATCTGGGTTTATTTTTGGGAACGCAGATGGGGCAGAGAAGCAAGAGGCAGCAGATATCCCCTGCTTCTGGTCCCACTGGGCTGTGGGTGCTGTAAGGCCAGCCCAGATCTTGGATCCAGCTGGGCAGATCCCAGCCTGTGGAGAGCCAAGGCTCAGATTTATTTCTGCAGTTTCCCATTATCCCAAATGTCCTGCTGGAACAGCCCCAGGACACTGCGCTGGGAGTTTTGTAACACCATTTTCTACAGCAGTGCACGGAGCCTGCACACCCCACACCCAGCCCTGCCTCACCCAAAGTGTCAGATGGGGCCAAAGGGGTATTGCCTGTCCTAAAGCACCCCAGATATTCATAGATAAATGAAAGCTCCCCTCAGTGTCACTGAGAGGTGAGGGATAGTGGGATGCTGGCCCTGGAAGAGGAGATGTGTGATGTGTCCCAGCTTCATTCCTTTTTCCTAGGGTGCACATTTGGATTGGGCAGTTTGGATTTGACCCCGGCTGCAGCTCTGCTTTTCAGCTCCCTGAAAGTTCTTCCTTGCCTCTCCAGAAATATTTTTCCAGCAGGGAGCCAGGATCTAGCCACCAACTATGAAATAAAGGCAAATTGCCACCCATTTGCCCCAAAATTAAAGCTGCTACAGCCAGAGACATTAGACACATCTCACCTTGAGGCACATTGAGTCAGGCAAGCAAAGCATCAACTCCCACCTGCACTTGAGCTGAAGGCAGAAGTGTGATGTGTTCCCCTAATGCTGTGGTTCTCCTGCAAAATACAGCATCACTTAGTGCAGGACCCCCTTCCCACTGGGGGCACACAGGGTTGCTCTGCAAAGCACTGCTGGCATGGCCAGATGTGAAAAAGAAATCACCTGGGCAGCCAGGAAAAATCAATATAGGTTTTCCTGTAACATTTGCAGGTAGAAGAGCTGGGCAGCAGCTGCCACCTAAGGAGAGGATTTCTGCACATGTGTAAAATAACACTGTTTGCAGTTGGGGGGTTTGTCTGTGAAGGGCTTCTGAGGTGTCAGAAAGTGGGTTTCTTGAGTGGATTTCTTCATTTGTGGGTTTCTGCATGTGACACATGAAGAGGATGACACTGGCTTAAAGAAAAGCCTGCTTGGAAGCTGTCACCCTTCCCTCTGAACTCCAAAAACACTTGAGCAAAGCCAGATGAGGCAAAGGCACCTTGGGTCTGTCTGGTCCCAGCAGGTCCAGGTAGAATCAAGGATTTGGGGTGCAACTCCATTCAAATTCCAAAGTGCATTCCCTTGAGCTGCTGAATTTGACCTGAAAAATTCAGCCAAATTCCTGGTGCTGGTGCACTGCAGAGACCTGGGGAGCCCTTCCAGCTCCTGCCACTTGCCCCAGGAGGTGCTGGCTGCCCCAGGAGCTGCTTTGCTGCTCAGGGCTGCCCGTGGTTGCCCAATCCTGCTTGGCAGCTCTGGCTGTGGGGTTGCAAAACACCAATCTGTCCACGGCAGTCACAGTCCAGCAACTCACCCAGGAGCTGACCTCATCTGCCAGGGCTGCCAGGCTTCCCAAAAGCCAATAACAAGACACCAATAATGAGGGTTTTAACAATTGAATTGGGAAATTTAATTGTTAAATTCCCTTATTTCCTACTGAAACTGGGCAAAACCTGCAGCTGCTGCAATGGTCCTGATAATTGAGGATGTCAAGGCACACGCAAAGTGTTGAGTGCTGGCAGGGAGAGGGAGGGATGGGGACAGAAAGGATCATTGTTCATTTTTCATTTTTTATTTTTCATTTTTCATTTTTTATTTTTCATTTTTCAATACATTTTTCATTAATAAAGCACCTGTGTGTGTGTGGTGGGGAGTGGAGGCTGTGCTGTGCTGGGTGGCTGTGCCAGCTCCTACCCCCAGGCAGGGCTGTCCTGCTCTAATGTGGCCAGGAGCAATCCCACACAATTATTATGAACAAGTGCTGTTTTCCTTGGAAATAAAGGGCCTTCTTTCAAAATATCCAATTTTTATGAAATATTGTTTTTTCTGTGGCCAAGTTTGATTAGGATTTTTTCCAAAAAATTATGATTTTTTTTTTAAAGCTGCTTTTTTTTTTTTTTTCCTTTAATCTGAAACTGTCCCAGAAAACTGCACCAGAGAGGATGGAAGGAGCATGGAAAGAGCAATGTGTCTTCTGCTACAGTGAACCCAGGCTTGGTGTGATAAATAACCTTGGTTCATTTATCTGAGGCCCTGGCAGAGGTTACCCAGAGAAGCTGTGGCTGCCCCATCCCTGGGAGTGTTCAAGGCCAGGTTGGATGGGGTTTGGAACAACCTGGGACAGTGGAAGGTGTCCCTGCCCATGGCAGGGGGTGGAAGGAGATGAATTTTAAGGTTCCTTCCAGCCAAAACCAAAACCAAAACCATTCCATGATTCTATATAGCCAGTAATGCTGTAATAGAGCAGGGGAAAACCACATAAAAAAGCAAAATCCATCAGAGCCAAAAAGCATCAGCACCTACCACAGCATGTCCTGCACTGCTGCCTAATGTACAGAAACTAGATCAGGAATATCTCCCAGGAAAGTAAGAAAACCTCTTTATCCTGGGCTGCCTTCTCCCAGACAGGGAAAGGGATTCTTAAACTGGTGTGGGATTGCATTCCCAACCACATGGCAGCGGCCAGGCTCTCTGTGGCTTTAAAACTGACAGCCTGTGCTTTGCATGGCACGGTTTGTAGGCTGAACTTCAAAGTTTTTTGACTGGGCATTACAAAGTGAGTTCCCTAGAAAGTTTTTAGCCCGTGACTTGGCGTTGGCACCTCACGGCGATAAATAATCTCAGTGCTGGTGCTTTCCATCCCCAACACTGTGAGTGAGAACATCAGGGGTTTCTCTTTCCTGTGAAAAGCCCATAAACCCGCCAGGTAATTAATTTTCTGCGTTTGAGGAGAGCTTAGTCTGGCAAAGAGTTCAAGGCAGGAGCATTAGCAGAGCTCAGCTTCCGCTGAACCCTGGGAGAGATGGATGTACCTTCTCCTGGGGGCCCGTTCAGCTGGGAGGCTGCAGGGAAAGCAAAACAGGCTTCCTAACAGGAATTGCATCCTGAGTCATTACTTTCAGATACTTGAGTGTCAGCCAAGGACATACAGTGAGCCTGTCCCAGGGTGAGCCTTGTTGATTTTATTGTCCTGTGCACGAGGTTGCTGCCTGGGGGGGTCCAGGGGAGGCTGGGGCTTGTTTCTGCCCCTCTCATTGTTGCAGTAGTCATCCTGAGGGAGCAGGGTTACAGCTCTCTCCACGTGCTAGGATCACTGACCTGCAGTTCTGTGTGAGGTGATTTGATGAAAGGAAAACACATTTTGCCAAGTCTTTTTGTGCTGGCTGCTCCTCATTGACAGCCTGCTGCCTTGTGTCCCAGTTGTGCAGGTGGGCTGGCTGGTGGCAGCAGGTCACCACGGAGGGGCTGCTGCACGCTGAGGGCAGGAGCTCTGGGTTCATGAGTGTGAGGTTTTTATCTGCTTTTCTTCCTGTCAGAGCTGGGATTAATGCATGGGAGATGCAGTTTTTCGTGTTTGGACTCAGTGTTTATTAATTCTTATCTACAGTACAGTCTCATGAGTGGTGAGCTCTAACCAACAAGGTAGAAAATGGATCTGTCTCTTACTCCTTCCAAGGTTATTTAAGTGCTAATCACCCAATAACGGGGTGACACCTGTATTACTTATACTTTTAACCCTATATTATTTATACTTTTAACCCAATAACTGACCACCCGAGGTCTGCAATGAAGACCTTTTCACCCAGTTAGAAAAAAAACACCCAAACCCACAAAGAAGAAGGTGAAACAAGAACTTAGCCAACACCCTAAATCCTCCATATTGCTTTATACATATTACTCCATACTAAAATCTTAAAATCGAAGTTTCCAGGGCACATGGGCAACTGGCTTGTTGGCTTCTGTACAAACCCAGGTACTGCTCACGGGTCAGTTGGGCTGAATGGGCCACTTGGGTCAGCAGGCCAGGCCATGCCACCCAGGGCCATGCCACCTCCTGACCCCAGCAGTGTGAGCACCAGCCCCCCTGGTGGACCTTGCATGGGCTGGGGGCCTCATGCACAATCCAGGATGGGTCCTTTGTCCAGCCCTGGCCTTTCTCTGCTGCTGCTGCTGCAGTGGAAGCACAACTCAGGGGTTTGTTACGACCCCACACAACAATGTGGCACATCACCTTTGTGGACAAAAGCCTGTCTGCAAGGAGTGTCATGTTTTCCCTCCATGCTGCTTGTCCCCTCGGTGCCTTTCTTTGCCCCATCCTGCAGAGCCAGGAGTGCAGCAAATGCCTCTGCAGCAGCTCCGGTGCATTTTTTCGGGGGCTGGTGGGTTACTCCCCCTGCCCTGCGCCGCCCGCTGTGTGTAAGTGTTTTATTGTTTGCCCGGCGAGGTGTGAATGAAGTAATGGGCTTTCTCAGTCACTCCATCCGTCTCGGCTGACAGCTTTGCTTAGACACATTGTGCCGTGCTGTATAAACCCTGTCACCTTGCCATCTCCAAACAGACAGCTTCCTCTGGGAAACTGTAATCAAGCCCTCCTGAGCACTCAGCTAGCACTGTCCGCGGCTCGTAAATCACGGCAACTTTCCTGGAAAATCTGCGAGAGGAGACAGAGGGAGCGACACGCACGCAGCCGGCCCGAGGGTCCCGCGGCTCCCGGGCAGGCGCCAGGGGCAGCAGCGCTTTCCGGGAAGGAGGGAAGCTCTGCCTGCTGGGGTGAGCGTGGCTGGACCTTACCAAGGTGAGGAAATGTCTCTGTTGACCCCAGCACTGCACAAGTGCTGCGTAATTGGCACTGTTGTAGCATCTCTGGTGTGGCTGAGGTTGGGAGTGCCAGGGTTGATCCACTGGCCATGGGGATGCTTGGTGGGGTCACTGCATAAACCTCTCAGCACCAGGAGAACAACTCATGGGGCTTTTCTCCATCCACCTGGGTTTAAACAGTGAGCCAAGAGGACAGAGAGCTGCTCCTGTTAGCAAGCCGTGCCTCTCCCTCAGTTATTTTGGGAAGGATGCTCAGCCAGGTCCAGCTGGGAGCTGCTGGGGGGTGACTTGGTCACTGTGATTAGTTGCCACCAGCAATCCTGGAGCTCCACAGGCATGGATGTGTCCTGTGGGACTGGCTGTCCTGATTGCCTGGGGCTGCAGAGAGGTGGTTCATGGTTTTGCCCCGCCAAGTGCTCACTTGTCCAGGGACATTTCAGCTGGAAAAAAGCATCATGCTCTTCTCTCTCATTTTTATCTGCTGATTTGGTAACTTCAGGCACATGGAAACAGAAGCAGGATGGGAATGACTGTTTCAGCATGGCTGGAGAAGGTCTGTCCTACTGAAGGGATCAGACTCCCACTTCCTGACCACTGTTGCCATCAGTTTTGGACAACAACAAGGCTCTATAGACCAAAGTCCTCATTTCACGCCCCCTTTTCCCTGCACTCCATCGATGACCAGGATATCAAGTGATCCTTTGCCTGAGTCCAAACTTCTGGCAAAGGCTCTGGGATCCACAAGAGACCAGCAAGCTGCCTGTTTTGTAGAAGATGAAGGCAAGTTGCTGGTCCAGCAGTGTTGATGGGGAGGCACAGATCTGGCCTGGGATGATGGAGCATTAAATACCAGGGAAAGGAGACAGGCCCAAGAGGAGCTGGGGGTCTCTGTGAAATGCAAGAAGATTTTCTGTCTCTTTTCAGAGCCTGCAGCAGCAGGCTGAGGTTGAGCTAGAGCACAGTGCATTAGCCTGGGATTAGAAGGCTGATGATCACCCACCAGTGCTGTCACCCCTCAGTGTGACAGACACTCACAGATTTTACTGGCACCGTCCTGGAAGATGGACCAGTGTGGCCTCTGTGTGTGTGGGGAGAAGCAGTGAGCCTGAGCCCCAAATTCCCAGCCCAATTCAGGAAACCATCAGCATGATATGCAGCCCTAATTAGGCGAATAAACTTAGCAAAGAATCCAAACATAAATTTGCTCTTGCTGATTTCGGGCTTCGCACATGTTCACCGAGTGGACGGGTTCCCCCAGGACCCCAGCCTGAGATCTGCACTATCTCTGATTTATAAGGTCCTCTTGGACATGCTAAATATAGTATTAAGTGTAATAAATGCAGATCATGTTCTTAAATATTCTGTGATTTATGCCCAGGCTCCTTCCCCTGAGAGCTGGGCTCATAAATCCTCTGTGCAGATCTGTAGTGGGGAGCACTTTCCTCAGGCGGGTTGGAGAGTTAATAAGCAGGAAGGGACCAGCAAGTATGAAAGGGAGCAGGGGAGAAAAGCCAAGAGAGAGAAAGAGCAGGGAGCTGTGGTGAAGGAGAGAGGGCTCCCACTGCCCTTTTATTTTGGTGTATGTGGCACCCTCTGTTGGGCAGCAGGACGCTGGGATGGCTCTTCCATGCTAGGCAATACAGTTCTAAAGGAGTCTGTGGAACAGCCCTGAAGCTCTTGGCACTTTTCTGTGGGTAGGATAATGTAGCTTTGGTTTTCAGGTTTGCTTGGCTGAGCATCCTTCTTTGCTGGCTTAAAATAGTGATATCCTACAGGCATGGGCTGCTCTTTGCCTCCCTTCTCCATGCAGCATGAAGATTAAACAGGGGAAATGCTGACACAGAGGCTGGAGGATGTGCTAGGAAAGCTTGAAACCCAGCTGGAGGGAATGGGAAGTGGATTACTTCCATCCAGCAGTGCACAGCCTGGGAATAGAGGTCTCTGGGGATGCCCAGGGCAGGTCTCTGCCCTTCCCCTGGGGACCACAGTGAGTCCTGCACATCACCACATCCTCTGCTGGATGGGGCAGCTCTCAGAGCCTTGCAGTGGTGTTAACCACAGCCTGGAGGCTGGGGCTGCTGCTGGGGAGGGCTGAGGGGTGTGGAACAACAAGGAAAGATGCTTTCCCTGCAGGGCTGTGGCAGGGGCTTTTCCCAGCTGAGCTGTCTTCTTATTGTGGCCAGCAGGACCAGGAAAGTAATTCTTCCCCTGGTGAAGCTGCATCTTAAACAGTGTGTCCAGTTCTGGCCCCTCAGTTTAAGAAGGGCATGGAGTGCTGTGTCCAGTTCTGGCCCCTCAGTTTAAGAAGGGCATGGAGTGCTGTGTCCAGCTCTGGGTGTCTCAGTTCAGGAAGGACATTGAGTGCTGTGTCCAGCTCTAACCCTCAGTTTAGGAAGGACACTGAGTGCTGTGTCCAGCTCTGGCCCCTCAGTTTAGGAAGGACATTGAGATGCTCAAATGCATCCAGAGGAAGGCAACAAGGCTGGTGAAGGGCTTGGAAAAAAAGCCTTATGAAGAAATAGCTGAGGGAACTGGGGTTGTTTAGCCTGGAAAAGAAGAGGGTCAGGGGAGACATTACCACTCTCCACAACTACCATGAAAGGTGGTTGTGGTCAGGTGAGGGTCAGTCTCTTCTCCCAGGCAACCTCTGGCAGAATGAGAGGACACAGCCTTAAGCCGTGCCAGGGGAAGTTTAGGTTAGAGGTCAGAAAAAACATTCTTCACTGAAAGAATGATTGGGCAATGGAATTGTCTGCCCAGGGAGGTGGTGGAGTCACCATCCCTGGGTGTGTTTAAAAAAAGACTGGATGTGGCACTCAGTGCCATGGTTTAGCTGATGAGGAGGTGTTAGGGTAGGTCATAGGTTGGACTTGATGATCTCAAAGGTATTTTCCAACCTACTTCATTCTGTGATTCTGTGATTCTTCAAACTTGTGTCTGCTGGTGCAGTCTTTCTTCACTGTTCTCTCTCCCCTTCCAACCCCAGCCACTCCTTTTGTTCCATCCATGTTAGGTGTGATTCCCTCTCTTTTGTTCCTCATACTCTTCTGACAAGGTCCAGACTCCTGGACACCAGCCCCTGACAGACCTTCACTCTCCTCCCCACCAACCACTGATCTTCTCTTCCCACCCCTTCTCCAGTGCCCATTCTTCATCCCCATCACTGAGCACACCAGCCCATCACCCTGGCCTCTTCTTCCCATGGGACCTCCCTCTCCAAGGCTGTTGCTGCAGCTCAGCCCTGGCTGTGTGGGGAGCAGCAGCTAAAATTGTCTCCCACATGTTCCCACATGTTCCCCAGCCCCCCTTGCAGTTATTTCTCACCCCACCCCATGAGGAAGCAGCCCAGGGTGAGGTGTGGTGGGAAAGCAATGCTGCAGGGTGGGAAGACTTGCAAGTTCAGAATAGGAACCTCTGTGCCAAATGAGAAGGGGACCTGTTTGAAAGAGCCTTGCAAAAGGAGGAGAAAGAGGGGAAAAGAAATGGAAGAAGTGAAAAAATAAAGCTGTGGACTGACATCAGTGTGCCCTGAGGAGAAAGGTTGGTTTGTGATCACAGACCATGCTTCCCCAGGGGGACAGGAGGGTGATTTATCTGCAGGAACAAGGGATGGGTCAGGCAAGCAGAGATGTGAAACACAGATTTGGTCAGAGAAAACGGCCCAGCCAGCCCTGGACACAAGCAGAGAGGAGTCTGCAATCCCTTTTTTGGGGGGTGATTGTCCCAGTTTGTCTCCTTGGTGCACAGAAGGATAATCCCAGGGTGCAGCTTTGTCACTGCTCACCCCAGGCTGAGGCAGGAGGGCTGGAGTGGGGCATGAGGCTGGTGCTGTAATGACCCTGCTCTGCACTGACGATTTCCAGTAAAAATCCATCATGATTAACACATTGAATTTGTCACAGCCTAGACTCTCATGACAAAAAACATGACTTTTTTGGGTTTTCTCACAACAAGTCATGTTTGTAATCTAATAAGCACTGCTCCCCCACAGCCCTTTACAAACTCAGCTCTGTTTAGTTCCTGGGTCGTCACAGATGGGAAAATGACCAGAGCTGTGAAACACTTTCATTTGTCAAGTTTTATTAAATGGCTTGGAATATTTTTATTTTTATTACCAAACAAGGGTTTCTCAGTCGGGTTTGGGACCCTGCATGGGCCCTGCTCCATCTCCAGAGCTTTTGTGTGTTTTTTGTGACTCTTTTCCTTTCTACTGCCCCCACAAACAGGCAGCCTCAGCGAAAATCTGAGATTTCTCAACAGCCTTGTGCCAAGTAGGGGAAACCTAGAGGAGCAGTTGTGTTCAGTTGCTTGAGGTATTTCAGTGCAAAAATGTGGAGTCAAAATGGCAGCAAAAAGGCAGTGAGGTACAAAACCTGTTAAGCAATTTTTCTTTTACTACAAAGAAAAATACCACACAAAAATTTGTCCCTGTTGGTATCTGCTGTAAGAAGCTCCCACTGGTGAGGATGGGACATGCAGGTGACATCACTGGCATGGCACCTCTGCCCTCCATCCCCAGCCAGCCCTTCCCTCCCTGTGCCAGGTGATTTCATGCCATGCCACACTGTCCTGCCCTGTCTTATCCCATCACCTGTTTCTCAGTGTTGGCCTCCTCATTCCCTGCTTGAAATTACTTTCTATGGTCAATGCAGGGACTCTTGCATGGAGAATACATCCCACCCACCCAAAAAGCCTTTTGATCTAAATTTTTAGAAGGACAATAGAGAAAGAGGGTTATAAAAAAGAGGGAGAGAGACTTTTAACGTGAGCAGACAGGGATAGGACAAGGGTGAAAAGTTTTAAACTAAGAGAGCTTTAGATTAAATGTGAATGAAGAAGTGAAGGAAGAAATTCTTCCCTGTGCCCTGGCACAGGGTGCCCAGAGCAGCTCTGGGTGCCCCTGGATCCCTGTAAGCGTCCAAGGCCAGGCTGGACAGGGCTTGGAGCAACCTGGGACAGTGGAAGATATCCCTGCCCGTGGCAGAGGGTGGGAATGGGATGAACTTTAAGGTCCCTTCAACACAAACTACTCTGTGACTCTCTAAAGAATGTGAAATCCTGGCAGCTGATGTGAGCTGCACAGTAACAAGCTGGTCTCAGTACATTATCTGTGAGGCCAGATGGTATTTATGACCCACGTCACAGAAAGCCTGTGTAAAGTTTGGCTATTTATCAAAGAAATTTCAGGGATTTGGCAAAGAATGATAAGGATACAGGTTTGGAAAGTCCTCCTGCCCTGGGGCTTCCTCATGAGAGCTGGGGAGTCCCCACTGTAGGAAACTGTTGCAGGAGAGTTTGCCTGGGAGACAAAAATGTCTTGATTGTTTTGACCAGACTTTAATTATCAGGCAGGAAGATGTGGCTTATCCAGGGGCAAACAATCCACTCCTGTTAGGCCCAGCAAGGTACAGGCAGACCCCCAGATGACCTGGATGTCTTGGAGGACTCTGCAGGACCTCAGTGTTTCTGTGTCCTAAGGAGTGACTGTCTGGGCAGAATTTAATGTTAATGTTTTTCTCTCTCAGGGGAATTTTTTTCAGGGCTGGACTGGTAACCAGTCCAGGCAGAGTGTGGGGAGGAAGGTGTAACCTGCACTGGAGCTCAGACAAGAGCCCAAGGGCAGTCCTGGTGATCTGCCCCTGAACATGTGGTGTCAAACACAGAGCCCAGCTCAGTCCCTAAGCCTTGGGGCAGTGCTTTGCCCCACACATTTTGTCATGCTGAGTTCTGCAGTACCTTGAAGGCTGAGAACTCTGTTAGATTAACTCTAAAATCAATAACCAGTAACCCTGGTCCAATAATCCAGGGTCTGCATTGTGATGTCTCCTGACTCTCCAAGGCCAGGATTGTGATTTGGATGAAACCAGGCTGTGCATAGCACTGATGAAAATGAGCTGGCTGCTGGAACTCTGCTCATTGGATGCTGAACACGTGCTGTGGGTTATGTGATGGGATTATTTATCCAGAAACAACATTTTCTTCTGTGCAAGCCTCGAAGCAATCATCACTGTGCAGTGTGCACCCCCCTGCTCAGCAAAGAACAACACATCCTCCAGCCTAACCTGTGAACAGGGATGAAATATTTGAATTTTGTGGAAGTTTCTGTAGGGAGACATTTTGTGGGACCAGATTCAGTGTGATATTGGGGTCTGCAGGCCAGTTTGCTCAGGAGGAGAAACCACTAAGATAAATCCAGCTAATCTCCTAGAGCAATGCAGTTTTTAATCTTACAGAGGTCACTCTCCAATCACAGGCACAGGGAAAGGATCCTGGCAAACCTAGGGAATGAACTTCTTCCAGGAACAGTTGCAGGGACATGGATGGGGACAGAAATTATTAGGTCCTATTTTAGGGGTTTTGTCCAGAGCCTGTGCTGGTTTCCCAGGTTGAGGCTGATGCTGGTAACATGACCCTGCTGTGGAGTTCAGGGAGTCACAGACCTGGGACACCAAATCCCCCTGGAGCCAGGGCCAGTCTCCCTCCCTGCTGCCTGCAGCAGTGATGGATCTCCAAGAGGTCAGTGAATTGTACTGAGTCCAAGCACCTTCTATTTACTTCTCTGCCTTAGACACTGTATTTTCCTGAGCTGACAATCTGCCCCAACAAACCTCCTTCTATTTCTGTAGAGGCTTGCTGCATGTTTTCATTTTGCAAATTAATATTATTTCTTCCTGTCCTTAGTACTGGGCACATTTGACTATTTGAAACTTCCTCTGTACCATTTTGTGCTGACAGTGTGTCAGGTTCTCTTCACTTTACCTTATCAGGATAGTAACTTCTCTCTGTTATGATATGATATGTCCATATATATGTATCACTGTGTTCAACTTGCCTGTTTCCCTTCTCACCAATTTAATTTGCTTCTAACCTTACAGGTACTTTCAGGGATGTCGCTCAAATAACTTGGGCTATTCTGCTGTCTTTTCTGGTAAGACAGAGCAATACATGTCCAGGTTTCCCAGATTTTTCCTGAGAAGCCTGAGGATATTGGATGTGCTTCACTACCATGGTAGCAGTGATGATTTTTCATGATCTGCCCCGTCGTTCCCCTTCACTTGGAAAGTGATGCTGAAGCACAGAATTCCACCAAGCATTGTCCTGACTCACCCCATGCATGTCCTGAGAGCTGTTCAGGTCCTCAGCAGCCTGACACTGGTTTGGTGCATCTAGAACCATCCCTGCCCTGCTGCCATAGCACACACTCTCACACACCCTGTTGCCATGTAAGTTCTTGGGGTTTAAACTTTTTTCTTTTATAAACTCCCATGTCACATTTAGCACTGGAAAATGCAGATATTTCTGTAGGGTGAGAACATTGCCATCTGCTGCTTTGGGAAGGCAGGTGGATCTTCTTGGGAAGGATGCTGATAACATCCTTAGACTAGAGGGGCTGCATGCATGAGAAAGCAGAAACATCCTGGGCTGGCACAGCAATGCCTGGGGGAAAGGTTCTACTGTAAATCCAGGACCTCAGCAGGTTGGTGGAAGCAGACACAGGGTCTCCAGACCAGCTTCCCACCAGCAGCAGGGCTGTCTCCAGCACTGGCTTGGTGTGACCATGGCTTTGCCTGGATAAGCCCTGGAAAATCCCACCCTGCTCCTCCCTGGGGACCTGTCCCAGAGTTTCTCAATGCCCTGCCTGGACCTACTGGTGCCACTGCTCCAGTCTGGAGCCACTGCCCTGATACCATCAGTTTGTCTCTGTGCTCCTGCCCCAGGAGTGGCTGCTGCAGGTCCTGGCAGGGTGACGTGGCTGTGCCCACTCTGCCATCCAGTGCCTGGGCAGGGCAGAGCTCAGAGGAGACCCCAGAGCCAAGACAACAGGGCACCAGCCCTCGTATATCCCTGTGGCAGGCTCACCACAGCTGTCACTTGTGTGAGCAGAAGTGATTTATGTTGACTTTTCATTTTGTTGTTTAGTAAATCAGGAACTTGGAAATCGGCGTGGTTTCTTGTGCGAGCCTCGCTAATGGCCGAGGTTATCACAACAGCTATAAATCCCCTTCCATTCTGGATGGGAAATTTCATTATTTCTCCTCTCTCCTCCCTTCCCTGGGCCATGAGACCTGGCAGAGCCATGGGAGAGAGGAGTTGATTCAATCCAGCTCTGGCTAAAAGTGATCAACCATGAATCATCATGCTGGAGACCCTCTCCTTCACTGAGCCTCGACTCCCAAGGAAGCTGTACTGGCTGCTCTGTGAGCAGGAACTGCTTCCAAGGGCAGGGCAGAGAGTGAAGTAAGACACCTCCTGCCCTGACAGGTGGTAGGAATTATGCTCATCTAGTCATTTTGTCCCCTGCTGCTTCTCTTTGGGGACACACCAAGACAGAGTGTGGGCAGTGATGCTGGGATACCCCCATGAACAGATCCTTTAGGACTGGAAAAGGCTCAAAAAGGCCTTCAGCCAGTTCAGACATGAGTAAAAACACTCATCAAAAAAAGGCAGCCCCAAAGGGATTTCCTCTTCTCTCTCCTACTGCCTTCCCATCTTTCTCTGCCCCCTGGGAGGGAAATGTTTCCTCTACACCCTGCCCCAGAGGTCCCACTGCCCTGCTGCCTGCACCCCTCCTCCTGCACCCCTGAGCCTGGGTGTTGTCTCAAAGAGACCTTCCAGGGCCTTGCAGCTGACATGTGAGGACATGTGACATCCTCCTCCTTGTCAGCAGCCCAAAGAATTCAGATGGTTTGCAACCTTCCCTTGCACTTGGAGCACTGGACAGGCTGTGGGTGTCTGTGTGAGGCCACCTGAGCTGGTACAAATTGCTGCTAAGGTAAGGACTGCTGCACTGCAGCACATCCCACAGGATCCTGTGTGAGTTACCCCCTGACACCTCATTTTTGGGTGACAGAGGAGGGTGAGGTGGGGGATACTGAGTTGTGTGGGTATCCCCATCCCAACATCTCCTCCCTTCCTGCTTTCCCCACCAAACCACACTCCTCCTGGTGTTCCTGGTGCACTCCACTGCTGCTGCCCCCCAGCCTTTCTGCCCCTCTGCTCCCCCACATCCCTTGGGGTGGGGCAGGGCAGGACTGCAGGAGCAGAGATGGGCACCCTGCTGGCTCTGTGATGGCTTTATAATGTATTCCAGATTCCACCCATTCCCATCCCTGCTGCGTCCTATCATTTCCCTGGTTATTTTTGATTGCTGCTGAGCACAGATCTTGGTGTGCATATTTCTGTCAGTAGTTCAGTCATTTCATTCTTATGTTCTCACACAAGTCTTGGATGCCTCCTTGGCGCTCAGTGACTTACTGCTCTTCAGCATGTCAATTTATTCCAGCATCATCTTCTTCTGATACCCCCGTTGCTCATTTTAAAACCTGAAATGAGCTGATCCAGAGTAGCTTTTTACCCCCACCCTCCATGGGCCTGAACAATCCAAAGAAACCCCTCAGCTTCCCATTCCTGCTTTTTGCCATCACCCCCTGTTTCCCTCCCAGGATTCCACCTACTCACAAACATCAGATTTTATGTATTCTTATGTCTTTTCATTGCTTATTTTTGTACCTTTTTATTTTATAACATTTTTTGCCATTTGCTCTGATGAAATCCCGTCCTAATTCTCTTGTTAGGTAATTCCTGGCATGCTTTATATTGTCTCTGTTGCCTGTACTAAGGCTGGATTTCCTGAAGTGTTCAGCTCAAATACGCAATGAAACCCTGTCATGTTAGCAAATGTTGTTGATTTTCTTTCCCACATGGGCCTTTCTGCTTTTTCTCTTAAATTGTGCAGCCTTCAGACCCTCATTGATGGGCACATCCACAGCTTCCATATCAAAGCCATGGCCTGAAATGAATTTGCCTTTAGGGCCCTTTAAATGAACTCTCCTCATTTATTTATTTTGAAGTAAGTTCCCACTTTCTAACACTGAGCAGCCTCCAGCAGTTCTGGAGACAGCATTTTCCCCAGTGACTCTGGCTAATAATGTGGTGATCACTGGAAGTTAATGGCTCATCACTGGCAGCTTCTTGAGGTAAAACCTCAATGAGACTTTGGGGCAGAAATGACAAAACATCTGTTAAAAAAAATCCAAATAAACAACCCAGGCAGTAGCCATAACTGTGTGTGTTGCTGTCTGGTTCATATCAGTCATCTCTGCCTGAACTAGAACCCAAATCCTTCGTACAGCAGTTGCAGTTATTGTGGGGGAAATGTCAATTTTAATAACAGACGGTACAGTCAGTTTTGAGGTACACAGAAGCTTAATTTAGAAATCAAAGCTGTTTTGTCAGATGGGTTATGGATTCCTTGCCTCCAAAACAGACATGAAAATGAGGCTTGAAGCAGCAGACATTCCCCCAAACATTGCAGATTCCCCAACTTTTCAAACCAGAGTAAACTTGAAGGAACAGTTATCCTACTGGGCTGAAATGTGTGTCTTAAAAGCATCCCTTGCAAAAGTATCCCGTGTGTGCTGTGGTAGGAACTCTTCCCTGAATCATGTCTGTCTGGGCTGTCCCCTGGGGCTGCCTGGAGGCTGCAGCACCTCTGACACATCCCCAGCCTGGGTGTAACCCGGGCCGGCACGTTCGGAGCGCCGCATCCCGCCCGAGATGTCCCCACCGGGATGTGCCTCCCGATACGGCGAGGCAGCTTCTCCCCCTGGAGAATTCTGCACACCCGCTCATTTATAAAAAAACTTCAACTGTGTCCCCAGCGAGGGGACAGCGCTCCTGCTGCCCTCCTGTCCCCACCGGGATGTGCCTCCCAAAACAGCGAGGTAACTTCTCCCCCGTGGAGAATTCTGCACACCCGCTCGTTTGTAAATAACTTCGACTGTGTCCTTGTGTCCCCAGCGAGGGGACAGCGCTCCTGGTGCCCTCCTGTCCCCACCGGGATGTGCCTCCCTAAACGGCGAGGCAACTTCTCCCCCTGGAGAATTCTGCACACCCGCTCGTTTATAAATAACTTCAACTGTGTCCTTGTGTCCCCAGCGAGGGGACAGCGCTCCTGGTGCCCTCAGCACACAGACAGCCCCTGGTCAGGGCGGGCGGGCCGTGGGCTCCATCGCGGACCCGGCAAGCCCGGCGAGGGCAGCTCCCTGCCAGCTCCAGCCCCGGAGCCAGCATTCCTCAGGCCGGCAAGGCTCTCAGCCGATGAAAAGCCCCAATTCAGCTCCTGCACGGCGAGTACCTGACACCTTCCCCAGCACAAAGAGCGCTTTCTGCCGCCCGCCCCGGCCGCGGCTGGGCAAGCGGTGGCGAAGCGGCTGCCTCTCGCCCAGAGGGGTCACCGAGCCACATCCTGCACACACCCCGAACAAAACCCACTTGTCTTGGGGGGGCGGAGGAGAACATAGCTCCGGGCAGGTGGCTGCCAGCCGGGCTCGTGGCTTTAGGTCTGCCAGACTTCTGGATGGGATGGTTCTCTCAAGTCTGCAAAGCCTTGTTCAGGTCAGTGGGATGGTGAGGCTTGAACTGGGGAGGTTTTAGGGCTGGCTCTGCATCTGGGCTCCTGTCTCTGAGCTGCTGACCTGGCCAAGCACGCTGTAGTGTGCCAGTTTTGAACACACAAAGGACGAGGCAGGCACAGCAGGTCAAGGGAAAGCTCCTCTATTTTAATTATCTGACTCCATTCTTATATACATTTGTCCAACGGGCAAGAGATTGGCAACACAGGTCGCCACCTCTTTGACCTGGATGGTGAACATCACCATCAATCACATTTCTCCTCCCAGAGGAGAAATATATAAACACAATAGATAAATTCTAAAAATACACATTGTTTTCTTGAAGCTGCGTGAGAATCTGCACTGCAAGATTTCAAACACTGGAAAGCACTTTCAAACACTGATTCAAAAGTTTCAAAACTTTTCAAAGATTTCAAACACTGAAAATTCAGGGCGACAGTGGTGACTGGTGTTCCCTTATCTCTGTGCTCCTCCACAGCTGAGGATGAGGGGGTGGTCACACCCTGAGCTGGGATGGAGCCAGTGGTCACACCAAGACTGATTTGTGGGTCAGACAGGTTGGGCTGGGATGTGAGTGGTAATCCCAGCACTGAAACTGTTTGTGAGGGATGGAGGAAAACTCATTTTGGGAGGTATCCACCAAGGAAGACTGGAGAGGCTATTAATGTTCATACTATCTTTGCTCTTTCCTTCCCCAGGAGACACCAAGTTGGAAGTGGTCCACAAAAGTTCCCTCACCCAGCAGTGCCTGAATGCAGGCTGCAGTGTGTGTGCCACAGATCCCACAGGATGCAAATTACTCAGCTCAGAGACCCTACAACATTTCTGCTCTTCAGCCAGGGACTGTCCAATGTGATATATCCACCCAGGAGGAGAGGATTTCCATGGAGAGGAGAAGAGGACTTTCCATATCAGGGCTTCCATGCCTCAGCTGAGAGCCAGAGCCTCCAGACTGCAGCCAGGGCCTCCCTGCCCAATCCTCCCTGCCTGGGCCTTGGAGACTCTGCCTCGCTCATCAATGGTCCCTGGTCCAATGTTCTCAGTGGAGGGTATTGGGCAGCTGCCCTGGCCCCCTCCCCAGCTTCCCTGTCCACCACAGGGGTATTCTAGCCTCACAAATCCATCTCTTGATCCAGACACCCAAACCAGACTGTGCAGGGCAGGGCATTGCAGCAAACTCCCTATTTGACTGATCCTGTGGAACCCAGTCTGCACGTTGTCTTCAGCCAACTTCACACTATCATGGAATCATTCTGGCTGGAAAAGCCCTGCAGGATCACCAACTCCAACCATTAACCCAGCACTGCCAGCTCCACTGCTAAACCATGTCCCCAACTGCCACATCCACATATTTTTTGAGCACTTTAAGGGGTATTAACTCTACACCTGCTCTGGGCAGCCTCTTCCAATTCCTGACAAACCTTTCTGTGAGCTTCAGGCTCTTCAGTCATCCTGCTGCAAAAGCACAAGGACAAGTCATCCTCCCCCTGTCTAGTGTCCCACAAGCCCCTGGTGGTGCCCAAAGAGGCTCAGCCCCTCACAGGAGACCAAGTTGATGCTGGAAGCATTTGCATTCCTTCTGAATGCAAGCCAGATGTGACGTGAAACATCACATGTCAGGCAGATTGGCCCGAAAACAAAACCAAGATTGCTCTCAGCAAGATGTGCAAACCCATCTCTGTCTCCCTTAATCATCATTCTGCCTTTTATTGCTTTCATAAACTCTCTTGTAGAGAAAACACGTGGTTTAAAAAAACCCAGATCCATTCTAGGTTGAGGGGAAGTGAGAAATCCCTGTGAGTGTCTGATGAAGAGATAAAGGGCTGAAGTCCCCAGTAGGTACCACGGGAGATGCCCAGGTGTGTCTGCAGGTACCCTGGCACAGCTCACACAGCTCATGGCCACACAGATCCCCACCAGCAGCGAGCAGGCAGCTGAGTGGGTGCAGCCCTTTCCAAATGGAACGGAAAAGCCTTGATCCATCTGGACACAACAGCTGGGAAGAGCAAAATAAATCAGGCTCCAAAGACTTCCCTGCTCGTCTGCTGAATGCGCTGACAGTCCCAGGCTCCAAGCTCTAAGCAGGGCTTGTACCAGGGGCTTCACAGGGGCTGTAGGAACTTCTGATGCTCAGGGAAAGCTGGTGAGTAGTGCAGGAATGGGAATGGACAGCACTGCAGCAGCTACAGCCTAGGGCATGTCCCTCCACACCAATGCTGCCCAGTTGCTCTGGAGACCTCATCCAGGCATTCCCTGGATGCATTTGGGATGACTGGAGGATATATTTGGCTGTGTTGAAGACTAAGGAAAATTCTTTCCTGTGATGGTGATGAAACCCTGGCACAGGTTGCCCAGAGAGGTTGTGGATTCCCCATCCCTGGAAGTGCCCAAGGCCAGGTTAGACGGGACTTGGAGCAACCTGGGACAGTGGAAGATGTCCCTGCCCATGGCAGGGGGTGGGACAGGATGGGCTTTAAGGTTCCTTCTAACCCAAACCTTTTTGATTCTGAGATTCTCTGACTTCACTGATTCTCTCAGTGGAATGTGCTTGGAGGTGGCAGCAGACATCTCTCCACCTCCTTCTTCCAGCATCTCCCCCCCAAGCCTTTCTCTCTCCTGTTTGCAGCTCCCCCATGAGCAGCCTTGGCAGAGATGCTATAAACAGGATATGGGCTCTCTGGAAATCTGCAGGCAGGAGAGGCTGAAGGTATTTAATAGTATCTCTGCAGTAAACAGAGATAAAGGGGGATCAGCTGCATGGAGCAGGGAGTAAGAATCAGATGGAATTGCTCTGCCATGGTGACTATTTACTGAAACAGGAAACAAATATTTTTTTGGCTTTTGCCAAAGAAAGATTTCTTTAAAAATGTGTTAATATTAGGAGTAAAAATGCATCTTTTAGACATGTTAAGTGGCCACATTCACTGGAGTTTTATTTACTATATAAAGTTAACATTGGTCTGTTTATCCTACAGACGAGATTTCCAGAAAATTACAAGAAGGGTCATGTAACAGTCAGCTCCTGCTTGCCTGAGCTTATTTGCCAGAGCCAAATCCCTGGAGCCTGAGGAGCTGGAGCAGATATTCAGAAGGACTCTGAGAACGGGAGAGAAGAAATAACTGAGCTTTAAGGTTTTTTTTGAGTTCATTCACCGGGAAGGTGGGGGCTGGGCTCACCCCTGTGCTGGTGTGGGGGGCCAGAGACAGAAGGGGCTACGTTGGTTTCCCCCGAGCTGTGTGGCCAGGCTGAGGAAAATCCATCCGTGGTGCAAGCAAGCTGCTCTCCTGCTAACCCCAAAGAGCCATTTTAAAGCCTGGATCAGGAGATTTGATCCCTTAGCCAACACTTCTTATGTAATTTTACTATGACTGCTCTGCTTGACAAATTGGGGTGCTCCAGAGAAACATTCAGCCCCTGTTCTTCATCCAGTGAGGACATCCTGGGACTTGTGCTGAGGGAACATGGTCATTTAAATTTCTCTCACAGTCACACTGTCCCTTTTTTGAGGGGTGAGACTGCCTTCCACCTTGCCCTGTCCCCCTGTGATCTGGCAGTCCCCTGCCCTAGATGGGCTTGACAAGGTTGTCCCATCTCCTCCTCCTGCCAGTTTTGGGACTTGGTTCTTCCTGCGCCTTCCCACACTGCTCCGAGGGAAGCTTATTGTCAAAACAGTTGAGAAAGTCCTGGAAAATCATTCTGTGTTATAAAATACATCAAAAAATGGGTTCATTATTAATGGCCCTGCTGTCAGCACCAAGAAATCCCAACTGAGCAGTGAGGCAAGGATTTTCTTCAATGAAGCAGTGCTGGTGCAATCCAGTAGTGTTGCTATCTGGAAGGGAAGCTTGAGCCAAATTATCAGCCCTAATATAGAAAAATCAAGGCAAATATCAAAGGCTAAGATACCCAGGAGGTTGGATTAGGTAATTTATTATTTTTCTCATGATTTGCAGAGTCTTATTAGCTGGAATCAGCATGATCTTGTGAGGGTCCTGACAGAGTCTGGCCACAGTCTGGAGGTTCAGCTATGGATGGCAGCCCCGGGGTCCAGTCCTGGTAAGTGTCTGTTTAACACCTGGGGTTAAACACCTTGGTCACTGGCTGGCACAGACATTCCTCAGCGTTTGGCACCAAAAAGTGCAGTGTGACCTGCTGCCTGCTCATGAAGAGGCACCCTAGGCTAAACTTGCTGGGTCCTGGCAGCACTTCCACAGCACAGGTATAAAACCTGGCATCTCCAGGGTGGGTGGGATGGCCCCAGCATGGAGGGGAGGAATGGCCAAAGCCAACTCCTCTCTGTCCAGATGTGGGCCAGGCTTTGCACCTGCCACCATGTGTGGCACTGTCTGGTTTCAGGCTTCACCATGGGCTCTTGTGGAGGGTGGCAGTTAATTTCTCCCTGCTGTATCTACCCACACCGGCGAGGTGTAGGAGCTGATAGACATTAAAATATCAGAAATACACTTTCAGCTCCAAAACTGAAGGGTGGAGGCAGCCAAGAGCCACTCCACAAGGATGCACAGCAGAAGGCCCTGGCAGTGTTAACCGTAGCTGCTGCCAGAGGCATTGGCTGCTGCAAGAGGGAAAATCTGAATAAGACACAATAAACCAACTGGAGATACCTGGGCATAGTAAGACTGGGGACTGCTGTTCCCTGAGCATCCCAGCATCAGCCTGAAAGGGATTGTCCCTCTCAGATGAACCTTCCCAGGACCAGTCCTCCTCAGGGGTCCACCTTCTTTGCCTTCATTGTCTGGTGAATAATGAGAGATGTGTCCAGGACCTCACTTTGTCAGAGAGGTATGGACAGCTTCCCATGACCTTCATGGATCTGTTTCTCATGTTCAGTGAGCAGGAAAGCTGAGCTGTGTCCTACCCCAGAGAGTCACTGTAAGTGGAGAAGCCATGAATGAATTCTCCAGCATGCTGGATTTCCTTTCCACCTTGTGATGGAGGGATAGCCTGCACTGTAAAGTAGGGGAAGAAAAAAATCTACTCAGTCACATCCCAAAACATCAGGTTAAGTGGGGTCTGTACCCTCTTTGAGGGATCAGCCCAAAATGCCATTAAAAAGGATGGGGTTTTGCCCTCTTCAGGATACCAAGCTGAGACTTGCTCCCACATGCAAATGTTTCCACAGATCTCCTCATGTGTTTTCCCATATTCCCACATATTTTCCCATATCTGTGAGAGGGAAAGGTGAAGGAAAAGGTTATTTTACTTCAAACAAAAGTGTTTTTAGACACTCAGCATCTCACACCCAGCTGGACAAATGTCCAGCATTCAGGCTAGAGAAGAGAAGGGATGTCAGCTGGTGAGTCCTCACATCTCCTGGGCTCTCAGCTACTGCCCATGCACTGCCTTGGGATACATTTAGGAGCTGAATTGTGTTTTCATGTAGGTCCCATAGGCACTTCTGCCTCATTTTTTTAAAGACTCCTCTAGACTCCTTTTCCCTGGGCATAGTCTGTCCTTAATTTTACGCTATGTTTTGGGCTGCTCTTTATTTTCCAGTATGTGGGTCTTAAAAAGCAACTCACAGATGTGCTGCAGTCTGAGTGGCCTTGGTGCCATCATTGCCTGATACTCTTCTATCCCATTTTAACACTTTTTCCTGGGCTTTGACCCCTCATTTAGACTTTATGTTTCTAACACACGTCTCCATAGATGCCCTCAGACAGGTCTTCTGAAGGAGCTGGCATGGCCTTTGCCCTCTTAGGAACAGTCTTTTCTTCCTCCCCCAGGGAAGTTTTGATCCATATTCCTTTGACTGCTGGGCAAGGTGAAGCAGCCATGGAGAAGAGAGGAGTCACTGGGCTTTCCACCACTACCCCTGTTCTGTCCAGCTGGCACAACTCCAGTGGCATGTCCCCTCTTGCTGGCCATTGCTATCTTCACACCATTGCTGGAAACAGAGGATTAATAAACTGCAGCTCAGAAATGTCCATGAACGTGTGGGTTGGCTGGGTTGGACAGAAGATAATTTGTGGTGAAATCCACAAAACGTCTGGGATTTGTAAACGTTTCATGATGACTTGGCTCCTCTCCAAACACTCCCATCCACTGACAAACATGAGCCATGAATCACTGCACACAGGAAAAACTTCCAAGCCTTTGACTTACTCCTCACCCAGTTCTGCTACACTGACAGCTGAGAGCATTCACTGTCCACTGGGGAACAGGGATTCAGGTCAAGGTGAAGGGGATATTTGGCAGCCCCATAGATGCTCTGTGCTGGCCTTGGGCAGAGGAGGTGGGGACATGGCACGCTGGCTTTTCTGGGTGGCAGCCCACAGGACTGAGCTGGGACTGTCCCAGCTGATGCCAAGATGTCAAGGGCAGGCTCCCTGACACAGTCTAGAGAGAGATCATCTCCTTTCCCAGAGAATGAATCCACTTTCCACTGCTGAAGGTGGGGCCCAGGAGGTTTTCTGCCTGATATCAGCTGGAGTCAGTGATGTCTTTCTGCAGTCTGGGCTGTTTGTGGTACTGCAGAGCTCCTTGCAGGCTGCTTGCAGCACTTCCCATTAGTTCTGAGCTTTGGACTCTGGAGTAAGGCTTGAGCAAGCTGGCTTTGCACGAAAAGCCCTCAGGAGCTGTTACCTCAGGGCATCTTTGCCATTTGTCACCCTGCAACCAGCAGGACCCAGGGCAGGGAGGTGACTCACCCCAGCCAGGCAGTCCAGCTGCAGGGGACTGACCACCTCAGCCCAAGTCATCGAATACTCAACTGTTGATTCATAAACACACTGGCTGGCAGCAGAACACTGCCTACCAGTGCTTGGCTTGTGGGTCAGGGACAGACTCACAAAAATAGCTGGTGATGTTGTGGCAGGATGTCTGAGCCCTCTGTGAGCCCTTGCCTTCCCTTTCCTGCCTCCATCCACCAGTGAGGCCAGAAGAAGACAAAGAGGTGATTTCCCAGGACCTTGTGGTCTCTGCTGTCTCCTGGTCTCTCCAGGTGGACAGCATTAAGGGGAATTAAGCCTCTGATGTGGGCTGTCAGAGCAGCCACACTTGCCCTGAAGCACCTGAAAAGCAGCACATTCCTGCGGGGTGGACATCCTTGGTGGCTTTTGTGGTGTGTCCTGCAGCCATCCAGGCAAGGCCACAGACAACAGCTTGTGCACAATATTGCTCCTGGCATGACAACTGCATGGCTCCTCTTCTGTCCCCTCCCTGTCCCCCTCTCCTTCCCTGCTGCTGCTTCAATGAGCTCCAGTGCCATAATCCTCTATGAAGACACACCAAGGTTCTACCAAGGAAGGATTCCTCTGGCTTGAGGAATGCAGGCATTTATGTCAATAGAGCCTCTAGTCATGGCATGGAGCACCACAGCTCTTCTTCAGGTGGATGTGAGATGTGAGATGTGATCTGTACCTTAGCTGTAAACATGATGGAGGCCAAGGATCTGAGTCTACAGCAATCCCTAGAAAGACACTTCATGTTTCTTCTGAAGTCACCTTCACTTTTGTCATCAGACACAGGGTGTCCCCGTGGGTGTGCTGTGCTCTGCTGTGGTGCAGCCCCTTGAATCTTAGGGCTCATTTGAAGATGGCCAGATGCCACTGTGCTGTTTCTGTCTGATCCAAAAAATTACCTCAAGAAGGACAAAACCTGTCACTATTTTGTTGCTGTTGATCCCCAGAGACTTGAGTCCATTCTCACCACCAGAATTTCCCCTGTGTATTTCCAACATATATTTTCCTTGGCTTACAGGAGAGTTTCTCTCTCTTTCTCTCTCTCTCTCTCTCTCTCCCCTTTTCCTTGTAATGTGTCCCCCAAAATGGATCAATGAGCTGATCAAACTCTGCCATAAGGGGATAGTTGGTCTGAAAGCAAGATTTCCAAGCACATGGATCACCTAGCTGATCCTGGTGTGTCCTCAGAAGCAGCAGCTGCTGTGCCATCTCCTGGATGAAAGAGGAGGGCTGAGATGATGTGGGGCTGAAGGAAAGGAAAGTTCTGCAATGAACTCCAGACAAACCCATCCTCTCCATGCAACCTTCAGCTCTGGGTTTGGAGCTTGGCCTCTCTAGGAACCTTGTACAGACAGCTAAAAGATGGACCAAGCACCTTTGAATAGCAGGTAGAGGACAGAACCAGTTCTCCCAGCTCCAGCAAACCAGTCCAAAGTTGGAGTTAGAAAAGGGTAATTCACAATTTCTACTGAAAAACACTGCCACTTGTGGGAAAGGTTTGGGAATTTGGTTTTGCTGCTTCTTACCTCTCTGTTAGTGATATCAAGTGAGACTGCACCTGTCTCCCTGTCCTGCAGGAGACGTGCCAGGAGGAGAAAAGGAGAACAGAGCAATGTTTTGGTGGTCAGACATTGGCTCCACAACCTTGCCAACATCTTGAGAAGAGAGGTTGTGGACTCCTCATTCCTGGAAGTGTTCTAGGCCAGGCTGCACAGGGCTTGGAGCATTCAGGTCTAGTGGAAGGTGTCCCTGCCCATGGCAGGGGGATGGAATGACATGAGCTTTAAAGTACCTTCCAACCAAAACAATTCTCTGAGTCTGTGATTGTTGGCACTGGCAATATTTTCCTGTCACATGGCAGAAGTGCCTCCCCTGAAAAGTTTGAAATCACAGGAAAATGCCTTTGTCTGAGTTGGACTGACACAAACTTCATGAAATCTTTCAAATAAGGAAAGCTATTGAGATGTTTTGTTTTGGAAACACCTGCAGTCCAAACACTTTGCTATTTCTGAGACCAAGCTATTCACAACTTCTGCAAACCTGGAAGCTGCTGCTTCCTGCCAGCTGCTCTGGAAGTGGCTGAGGAGCATGGCAGGGTCTGGGATTTGCAGTTGCCTCAGAACTAGGTGGGCAGATGAGCCAGCAAAAGTGGGAGAGCTCAGAGGTACCAGCTTACCCTCAGTCAAATGTGCATGATGTGTGTTCAGTGATATTGTGTGCTGCCAAAAACCATCCACCAGTGAGCTCCTGGCTTGTCCCAGCCCCAGTGCCTGGGGAGATTGGTGCCATTTAGCAGAGTGCAGCAGAGAGGAGTAGCAGGCAGGATGGGTGAGCAGTGGGCAGTTAGTGTGGAGGCTCAGCATGTGGCTCCCCCACTGCAGCACCAGGAATACTCTCCCCATGCACATCTGGGATCTGTGTTTTTGGGGCAGTGCCACACACAGTTGTGTGTGCAGGGGGATCTTTCTGTGGGAGTTGATAGTGGCTGTGATGGGAGGACAGCTGGTGGTGTGTGTCTTCCCACAAGGAAGGTGACTGGAATATTTGCCCCCCACTATAAGTGTCAGGACAATCCCAGTGTTCTCACACAGGTTCTCCTGCAGGATACCTGCTGAGAGTGCTCTTGAAGAAAGCCAGTGTAAGGACAGGGCTGGAGAACAAACAAGGAAGGAACAATGAAATATTGCAAGCACAGAGGCATAGAATGTGTCTGCTGTCCAATGCCTCTGCGTGTCACCTTTTACAGACAGATATTTTTCTTTCTTTTTCTCCTTGGGATTTTTTTGTTTGCTTGTTTGTTTGGTGAAGAGCTCCTACCCCTGGGATGATTCCTAATGTGGCAAAGGGAAAGATCCTTGCTCCTGCCAGAACTGCAGGGACTCACACCATGAGCCATTCTCACACCTGTCCATATCCTTGTGTTTCAGAGTTCAGTTAAACCAACAGGAACAGTGTTACAGCGATGTTGTTGGGCTGCTGGAAGCAGCAATGTGTGCCTCCCTTCCAAAAAATATCATGGTTTACACTATGTATGGTCACAGCACCTCTGCAGGTCTTTCCAAGGGATCATCTCCCTCCATGCTCAAGGATGGGTTTCAGATGAGATTTCACCAGTGGCACCAGGCTTCTAGAGAGGTTTTGCTGCACTACAGACACCAGCTGATAATTTGGAGAGGTTGGTCTTGTACTAACAATAGCCCTTGACAGAAAGGAGGTGCTTGTGTGGCTTTTCCAAGCAGAAGGAGGTCACTAGAAGAGATGGTTTGGGAAACCCCACAGGCAGCTTGTGGTGTGTGGAAAGCAAGTTTCCCTCAAACATGTGCAGCATGTCTGTGGGGAGTGAGTCCATTTTCTGGGGATTTGCAATGAAGTTTTAATTCAGCATTGGAATTAAAATTCGTTTTATTAAGGGGCCTTTAAATATTTCCAGAGCTTGACCTTTTCTGGAGGCTGTTGACTTATTAATGTCTGGTCTGGTGTTCTTCAAACTTTCCACACAGTTCAACTTGTTGCCAGCTGCTTTCAAACATATTTTTCAAGAAATTAGTTTGTAATTAAGTACAGTTATTAATGACTGTTTTTCCTGCCTTTCCCATTGGGTTTGCAACTTACTTTTCTCCATGTGGCAGAAAATGGCCAATATTTCACGGGGTGAGTGAAGGAATGTCTAATATAATCTTTGACATGTTGATTTGACACGGTTCCAACTCTGCAACACAGTGGTGATCACCCAACTGTGTAGGAGAGACCTGGGTGAAAAACAGAGTCAGAATCAGCTCCCTGTGGGCAACTGGAGAGAGGGGGCAGGGAGCTCCTTCACCCTTGGAGAGCCAGGGCATGGGGAAAGCAGTTCATGCAGATGGGCTGGAGGATGGAGAGGGAGAAGGTGCAGACCCGCTGGAATGAGAGGAATCACTCTTGTGCTTAAAATTCAGGGCATAAAACAGAGCTGTACAAATAATGTGAAGCCCATTTGTGTGAATACTCATCTCCTGCCTGGTCATCTCTCCACCCAAGAGGGGACTATCAGGGAGACCCATGTGTTGAGAGAGCAGATGGAGCTGAGAGCAGCCAAAAAGAGAAGCGGCACTCCTACACAGAGCTCAGAAAGGTTTTATACACTCTCTGCTCTCCAGTGTGGCTGAGGTCACTCCTCTCTGTCAGGCACATGGCAGCAAATCCCCCTCTAAGTCCCAGATCTCAGAGCCATTATAATATTAAAAGCCTGTGCTGAGGCGTCTGAGCAAACACATCAGCTGAGCAAAGTCCCCAGCTCTGGGACTCAGTTATTCTGGGAACTGGCAGGGCTGAAACATCAAGGCAACAACATCCTCCTGTGAAATCAGCTGCCAGAGGGTCTGCAGGGGTGAGGAGGGTGATGGGCAGGTGGGGGAGCCCACCCATGAGGGGGCATAAGGCAGGAACACAGCACCTATTTCATTTCCTGACTGGCCTTCAGCTGAGTCCTGGCAGCTCTGGGCAGCCAAGGCACAGGAGGGGAGGCAGAGAGATGCTGACAAATAACACACGTGCACAGCCCTGGGGTGCACACACAAACAGCCCCTTGCCAGAGAGCTGGGATTTCTCCAGGCTTTTTTTTTTACCAGGGTCTCACCCTTTTCCTTTTGCTTTCTCTCAGTGGTGCAAACGCTGTGCATTCCCAGTGGGGCAGAGGAGCCCTGTGGCCACAGGGGTGAGTGTGGGTGCACACACTGACCCATCCCCATCCCTGCTGGCACATGTGTCCTCACACTGCACAGCAGCACTGCAGGCACAGCATGTCCCACACCCTCACAAGCACAGGGTAAAGGACCAACACGTGAAATATACCCCTGTAACCCCCCAGTGCTAGCTCAGTTCCTTGAGGGGCTTTGGAGGAATATCTCAGGGAGAAGATAAAAGATTCAAAAGAGAGGCTCTTACCCCTGGGATTATTTCCAAGGTTTTATTCTCGAAGGGTCCCAGGGAAGCAAGAGAACAAACAAGGAAGAACAGGGCTTTATCTAGTCTCCTGCTCAGGAAAAGATAGCTGGAACTCAGCCAACCAGGTCAAGAAAGGAAGGAAGGGTCAAACTATATAGTTTTCAGGGGTCCTGGGGAAAAAACCATTCCCCAGAGAAATACAACAAACATGGACAGTAGTGCTGGAGACATCCCAGTGGCACAGAACCCCATCTGTGCTCTGCTCCCAGCCACAACAGCTCTGCCCAGGAGGGAACAATGAAAACAAGCCAAACAACCACCTGCCTGGAGAAGGGCTGAGGGCAGATCATCCCCCAGAGGAACTCTCCTCCTCATGCTGCTCCAGCCACAGCTGGACCTGTGCCCATTGTGGTTTTTTCAGCAGATGCCCACACAGTCAGGCTGCTGAGGTTTATCAGCATCAACTGCTGCCCTTCAGCAGCTTGGACCTGGGTTGGACTGTCCTTTAAGGCCTCAGTACCTGATGGCAGCCCTGGAAGAAGCAGGAGGAAGGAATTAGGAAGGAGGTGGGGACAGAGGAGATGGGGAGATGAGCCACAAATGGACATGAATCCAGAAAGGTAGGACTTGGCCCTGGTCAGGACCCAGGGCAGCCTGTGTCCATTCCCAGAACCAGAGCAAGGCTGATGTCTCTGAAAGGGTGAACAACAGGCCTGGTTTCATCAGCTCAGCAGCTAGAAAGGAGGAGCAGAGCCAAAAATCCAGGAGAAAAATGTTATGCAAAATTGTTCATCTGTTACTGATTGGGAGGTTGAGAGCTCAATGCAAACCACCCAATAAAACTGGCTTGGATGAGAATTTCCTGAATCCCAGATTAAGTGAATAAAGATGTTTCAGGAGTTCAGGGCTGAGGTTGGGTGGTTTGCACACAATTTGCTGTTTGGTTTCACCCTTTGTTGCTTAATGAAGAACAGAAGGAGGATCTCCCATCTCATTCAACCAAGGGAAAAAATTATTTTTTTAAAATTAATTTCCTCTTGCAGGCACAGCTCTGTTTATCTGTCCTACACAGAGGCTCCATCTTGGACTGTGGCTCATTCTGCTCCCTGCAAGACACTGCTCCCCTCGGGGACAGTGACACTGAGACAGCATGGCAGGATTTTGCATGGTAAGGTTTTTTGTCAGAAGCCAATGGTAGGAAGTGTTTTGAAAGCCAGGTCCAATTCTGAGGAAAAACCTGTGATATGAAAAACCCTCTGTGTGTGTGTGTGTCTGACTCATTCAGGCCCTTCCTCTCCACATTCTTCACTGCCACCAGGATGCTCCTGGTTGTGTCCTTGGAGGAAGCTGCAAGGAGCACAGGGTGCTCTGCTCACCTGCAGGGGCTGGGCAGCACCAGCTGGGCAAGGACCACGTGCCACACTGAGCCCACCAGGGACCCAGGGGATCCCCCACTCTTGCAGCCTCTAATGTTGGGGAGCTGCTCTGCCATGGGGCTTACAAAACCCTGAAAACCACTTATTTTAATAAGCCTCTAATTCACAGTGAAGGGAAGGAGCCAGGCTGTGTGCACTGAAACCTTTAGAAAGTTTCATGGCATCTTTTACTCCTAAAGGCACCAACCTAAATTTACCTATATTCTTTTTTCTCCATCTTCTACCTTGCAAGTAAATGGCAGAGTCTCTTTACAAACTGAATACCTTTAAGTCACCTGGCACCTGGAGCATTCCTCCAAGTGGCATCATGTGCCTCGCTGGGGCTTCAAGCTCTAATTAAGTGTGGAAACAGGATGGAGACCCCTGGAGAAATCAGAGAATGAATTTTAAAGAAGGAAAACTAGATCAGAACAAAAGATGAAGAATTGTCATGAGAAACTTGACTCAGTGGTCCATCTCTCTAAGCCTCATACTTAATTTTCTACCAAAAAAACCTCTCCAGAATGTTTCCCTTTGCAGAATATCTGGGGAATCTAGCTTCTTAGGAGGGGTCCAAAGGCTCTAAGGACAAAGAAAGCTATTTGCAGCTTTGGGTTTGGAGTCATTACCACCAAACAGTAAAAGGCAGCTTGTCTAGATGGCAACCCAGGGAAAATCTGACTGTAACTGTCAGCAGGAGGGTGATGGGCACGAACACCAAGGAGAGATGTGCTTCCAGAGGGAGGATCAGCAAGAGTAATGGGATGAATGTGAGCAACAGCACAGTCAGGCAGGATATCGTGAAACGTTTCCATCTCAGCTATTAGTTTTACTGGGAGAAGTCTCCCATGGGAAAGTGGGAGCTGCAGCACTTGACTCACTCCCAGCTCAGCACCAGATAACACGAAGCAGAGAACAGGCGTGTGTTGGCTGGGGGGAGATGGCCCAGATGACCTAATGGTCTTTTCCATCACTCCAGTTACCACCCAGCCAGGCTAGAGGCTCTTCACTTGTCTCCATCTGACTCAGGGTAATGACAGGCTGGAGAGTAACATTTGAATTTGTTCCAGGGTTATTTTCCAGTGTCTTCATTTGAGGTCTCTTGGGTAGAAGATGAGCTGCAGAGTGACCTCAGCTGAAGTGACAATATTTCCCAGTCTCCTTGCCAGCTTCTCCTCCTCGCAGGGCTTGTGTGTGCTGGTGTGGGGGCTGCAGGGTGGCCTGGGTCCCAGGAACTGCCACTTAGCAAAGGAGAGAAAGAAATACAGGTACAAAAGCCATCCAGAAAAGCTAGAAGAGCCACTTACCATCTTTTGCTGAGACACAGCTGTTCCAGAGTTGGTTATTTCCTTTGCTTGAAAGTTGCTGGGTCCTTATGGATGGATGGTGGGAGCAGTGAGAGGTGTAGGATGTTTTGGTAGAGTCAAACAAGCAGCAGGAGCTGAGTGCATCTTCCTGGTGCTTGGGGAAAGCACAGCTCTGATGAGATGGTGCCAGGAAACACCCAGGGATTCATCTTGTCCCCAAAGGGAACCCTCTCTGAGCCTGTTCCTCTGAAAATAAAACCTTTCTCAGCTCCTGAGACCTCATCCCATGGTCTGAGCTGGTCAGAGGAGCGCAGACTGCCACCTCTTTAGCTGACATCCACATGGAACCCATGCTGGGGTCCTCCTCTCTGCCCTGGGATGAAGGTCTGGGTTTACTCTGGAGTGGGGGCCTCACAGCCTGTGATAGTTCACCATTCCATTATCCTTAACATCTGAGAACAATATTCCTTTTTCTCAGCTGACTGCACTCTCCCCTTCCTTCAAATACTCCTTTTAAACTATTTCATCAGAAATCCACCAGCCTCTGCCCAGGCTGCCCATCAGAGGACACGGGGCACAGGCTGCCCTGTGCTGTTCATGGCTGAGACAAAGCAATTTATGGTCCACCAAAGAGTTCACACTCCTGGCCACATGCAGAGTCAAGTGGGATTTGCAGGGAGACAGTGAAGGGCTCCAGGCTCAGACTGGTGGCTCTGGAACCCATCCAGCTTCTCTGCTGAAATCTTGCAGGTTGCCTCTGGCTTCACAGGGCTTGGGTTTGACACTGTCCCCTCAGCAATACAGCTCCAACAGGTACAATCCAGCTGACATGGCCATGCCCCTCCCATGGCAAAGTGCTTCACTGAAGTTCACCTCTCAACATCAAAGGTGTTTCTAAGTGCATTATTAAGAGGCATCAAAACCTCTTAAATACTTTGTTAGCTAAGAGCTTTGACAGGGAGATGGGAAGGATCCCTGTGAGATGTGCAGTGAGGGGAGCTGGAGGAGAGTGTGAGAACCTGGGGGGGAACAAGGGGCAGCCAGTGCCCAGCGTGGGGTGCACAGCAATGCTGCTGCCCTGGCTCCACCCACCCTGGGGCTGCAGGAGGATCCTGAGCTCTCCTAAAAGATATATCCATGAATGCTGGACCAAGAATTTCAGGGGATTGAAAGGCTGCATTTCATTGACTCTACAGCTTCCTGAGGAAACAATCCACATCTTCCTCACAAGGGTCAGTGGAGGGGCAGGTGCTGATCTCTGCTCTCTGCTGACAGTGACAGGATCTCCTCCCAGAGGGGGCTGGGCACTGAACAGGCTCTCCAGGGAAGGGTCCCAGCCCTGAGGCTGCCAGAGCTCCAGGAGCATTTGGACAATGCTCTCAGGCATTGGGGTGCCTGTGTAGGTCCAGAGGTTGAACTCGATGATCCCTGTGGGTCCCTTCCAGCTCAGGATATTCTGTGATTCCCTAATTCTGTTACTCTTGTTTGCTAATTGAAAAAATTGACTTTGTCATGTGGCTTTGCCTCACTTTGCTGTCCACTCTAGGGGCTCTGTGGGATTCTATGCAGCTGGAGAAGAAATGTGGATCCCTCCAAATGGAAACTCCTTTCAGTACTTCAGATGCTTTTTCAGAGTGGGATACACCAAGCCCATGACACCCTTCCCAGAATGCAAACATTGGACTGCCTGTGAGAAATACCTAACTTAATGCTCTAGAAATCACCTGGTCTGCACTGCAAAGGGACAGCATCGATTTTCTTTCCCTCTTGGAAGCAACTGGCACGCTGCAAGAACAAGAACATCATGGGAAAAGCTTGTTTATGGGATTACTGACAGCACAGAATGGTTGTGTGGGATGGGATAAAACCTTATCTAAAGAAAAACACAGATACTTGGTGGCACAGGAAGAAATCAAGCTGGAGGGATGAGGGGCACTGGAATAGAGAAAATCAGGGGCACTTCAGTTAACATTTAACAATGGTTTGATATGAGATGTGCAGGCCACTCTGCCAGGATGGAACAGGGGGAGTGGGGACTCCTGTGAGGGTCCAGGCTTCAGCTGAAACCCAAGAACAGACAGGCCCACTGCCACTGCAAGACTGCACAGGACCCTGACATGCACAAACAGAATATCACAGAGGTGGCACTGCTCCTGCTTGTGATTTTAGTGACATCATCACCAAAATGGTGCATCCAGGCCTAGTGCTTATGCTTGAGAGTGACACTGAAAACTTGGAAAAGACTCAGGAAAGAATGAGAATATTCTATCAGGGCTAGAAATCATTCTCAGTGAGAGACAAATGGAACATGATCTGTTTAGTTTATCTGGTTTGTAAGAGGTGATTTAATCGTTGTCTGTGAGAACTGATGTGGGGGAATACTTTGAGTGCAAAGGCGCTTTAAGAGGGCAGACAAAGTCAGAAAAAGATCCAGGGATTGGAAAGCAAAGCTGGTGGTTGTTGGGCTTGAGATAAAGGAACTATTTTTAACAGTGGGAACAACTGACCATTGGAACAAGGAGCTCAGAGATGTGATAAACTCTTCATCCCATACAGCCTTGGAATGTGGACTGGCCACTTTTCTGTGGATGAGAACTGAATCATAAGCTGTTGTTGGTCTTGGTGAAGTTAAAAATGTGAATTTTCAGAAAACCTGCAATGACCCATGGTGGTGTAAGAGATACTCCATCTCCATCAGGCTGAGATGGTGGCAGGGCCATGCTTAGCTCCCACTGACATGGACAAAGGCAGACAAGCACAAAGCTGCTCTTCCTGTGCACCAAGTCCTGCCTGAGACTGCAGGATGTCTGCTACTGAACCTTCCTTGCAATCCTTTCTTCTTCTCCATCAATGCAGTCTTCCTGGCTGCTTGTTCAAAACATGGAAAATGTGAATGAATACCTTCCTGCTGCTGACTGATATTTTGAAAATACACTTTGGAAATGTATTTTCATTAGGAGAAAGCTCCTGGGAAGTTGTATAGAACAAAACTTGGTGAAACAGGAGTGCTGTGTCTGGGACTTGTGGCAGTTCAGTTGCTCCTTCTCACACTCAGCCCAGTTTACAGGAGTGAATTGGTGTTACATGTCTCAGCCTAGCCTGACAAGGTTGATAACAGGAAGGTATCAAGGGCAGGATTTCATGAATGTCATCTTTGGAGAGGATCCTGGCTGATGACCCTTGGAAGGGAGACTTCTCCTTTCCCTCAGCATGCAATAAAATTAATTTCCCCAGGCACTTCTGGGAGGCAGCCCTGAGGTCTCATTATTCCCAAACTCATTGGGTTGCCTCATTTGAAAATTTCAGTAATTCTCCTAAAAGGCAGATCTAGAACAACAGGACCATACTTCATTCTAGGAATGCAACAGGTTAGGATTCTCAGAGCAAAAGTGAAAATAAATTTTCTTAATGAAAATATGAAATGAGTTCAGCCTGAGCTTCTCTTGACATTGTCTGCTCAAGGGTCAGCAGAGGGAATGTTGGGTCTTGCAGATGCTCAGAACACATTTTGCTCAGCAATTCCCTCTTCCCAGTTATACTGGAGGGTTAATGATATTTTCGTTTGGGAATTACATCCTCCTACCTTTAGAAAGGAAAAATAAATCTTTTGTGAGTGTGGTGATGAAAACTGCTGGGCTGCAGCTGGCACAGCAGAAGCCTTTTATGAGCTGCTTTGGCCCAGGAGGAGTCAATGGACTCATCACCTCTCCAGCCACCTTCTGTGGCATCACAACAAATCAGAATTTCTGAATTAAGGAGACTGGGAGATACAGGAACTCCCAGGGCATTGCTGGATGATACATCAACAATCACAAACAAATTATGTAGTTCTGCTCAGTGGGGATGGGGTGCCTCCTCTGTGTCTCGTGGTTCTGAGAAGGTTGCAGCACTGCCACAAAAATGTCTTCTGGAGGTTTGTGTAGGTGGTCTTTGCATCTCAAACACCTTTTCTCTGACGTGGGAGGACTCAGACAAGCATCATGGCAGGAAAGGGGCATCTGACATTGAACTGCAGCTTCCCACATGGCAGCCAAGCTGGCCACCTTCCTGTGCTCAGCCCAGCATGAAGGCAGATGCAAACAGCAACTGTGGATGCTGGCACTGGCTGGAGGACAGGACAAACACACATCTGTGCCAGCTGCACCCACCTCCCTTCTGTCTGTGAAGATTCAGGCCCACCCAATCCATGATCAGAAGCCACCACGTGGCCAAGCGGCCCAGTCAGGCAGCGTGGTGAATGAACAGTAAATAAGCAAAAAAATATTCTCAGAATAGTTTGAGGCTAAATATTGTTTGTCCAAGTTGCTTGACCAAGACTCCTGACTGAAGGAGTCACTGCCAGGAGCTGAGATTACTTGGGGAAGGATTCAGAAGAGAGGGAAATTCATCAGCAGCTTTGTCTCACTGAACAGTGGCAGCTTTTATCCCTGACCAATCGTGTTTTGAAATGCATCTCATGCCTGAAACCAGAGTGGGTGCTTTGGTCAAACTGAAATCCTGCGTTTGAACTGCACCCCTCAGCTCACTGCTGCAGACAAGTTTCACCTAAACATGTTACTGAGGCTGTGAGGAGCTCTGAATCCTGGTACAGATGTGAAGAAACACAGCCGTGTCCTTACACACAAGTTTCTGTGCCCTGGAAAGGACTTAAAATCTTCTAAATTACTTCTCTGTGAAACTAGGAGTATGTTGGGAAAAGAGATAAAGACAAAGCCTTCTTCCTAACCAAACTAAACCCATTTTACCCATCCCTAGTTGCTTCCTACATAACCTTATGAGCACTTTCTTGTCATGGAGCTCTTGGAGTGAGACTTGGCTGGGAAGATGGTTCATTATTATGATGTCCCGGGTCTGTCTGAACATCACATCATGCCTCCTGTTCAGGAGACTCACAGAGTCACAGAAGAATTTATGCTGGATGGGACTTTAAAGACCCTCTTATTTCAACCCTGTGCCATGGGCAGGGACACATTCTACTGGACCAGGTTGCTCCAAGCCCCACCCAAAGCAGTCCCAACGATTTAGGAAAAATATGCTGGAAGAGCAGATGGGCTATTTGCCTCTGCAAAGACTCTGAAGAGAAAAAACTAAAACTGCATGGCCTGCATGAGTTTATGTAGTGGTTTGGAAGCAAAATGAGCCAGAGGCTCCAAGTCAGAAATACAATTTAACAATAAGAAAAAAAAGGCAAAATAAAATAAATGCAACAATACAAAAGACCACTGACAGAGTCAGAATACAACCTGAGTGGGATGATGGAAGCAG